>JAMXBD010000923.1:0-565576 GCA_024138025.1 Combretum micranthum | reverse complement strand
TCCCTTTGTGTGTGTCTCAGAGAGGGCATTGTGCTGGGGAAATTTATTTAAAATGGATTCATAACCAACAATATAATCGAAATCAGAAAAATACATCCATTTTTGTCAGGTATTCATGGCCATTGTCTAGTAATTATATGAAAATTTTTTGTTAATGCTTAAAATGGAAACTGTTCAGTTTGGATTTAATTGTCACACCATGGGAGGGCATGGACTATAATATTTTGCCTAGATGGGCCCTCTCAACTGTAGAGCTTGGAATCAGTTAATTCTGCATGACACACTTACAAATCATGGGTGAAGGCCTACATCTTTTGACCCTTTTTGGTTTTGCCCACCTGTGTTTTCCTTTGTGAAACCTTGCTATCATGTTTTTACCTTTTGAAGCCACGAGTTCTTTTGTTCACCAAGTTTGTCAACATCCAGAATTGGAACATATAAAATCGTAGAATCGCATGAAACTGATATAATTTTGTGCTTATAGCATTGTATACCTAATCTCGTAATTCACCAAAAGTTTACACCCAAATGATTTTCATCCGTTTTAATTAAAGAAAGCCTCATAAAAATTGTACATTCTAAGAATTATCTGGTTAACTGATGGTTTTAACAACTATGCTGTTCGTAATTGATCATGAGAGATGACACAAAAGCCCATGTGTATAACCTTTCTCTTTCTCCGAAAAAAAACTCATTGCATTGTTTGCTCAAACTCCTAGGTGAAATGCTGACAAAAAGAAGATAAAACAATAAATAATATAAAATGCTGCTCAATGCACTAAATTCACTCCCTTGCTTTGTTTGCTCATAACCCTTGTAAGTAATTATCCTATCTTCCTCCGCAATTTTTATGACACCATTAATTCTCTGAAATATGAATTGACGAAATAGTTTTATTGTGTTCTGATTTGCCAAGAAGTTTTCTCTGTGGAATCAGAGAGCTATTTCATGTTACCTGATTCTATTCAAATCTGATTTTTGGGCATATATTATTTGCTAGTAATTTACCATCAATGTGTGGTGTACCTTTTTGCCCTTGATTTTCCCTATTCTTTGTAGTAAATAATGTGCTGAATATAAACATTTCAAATATAGGAAGCCATATTGTTGGATCTCCTCAGAGTCATCAGTCATCATCGTGCACGGCTCGCCACACCTATACGTACAATACAAAGAGTGTATAGTGACAACAATGTGGAAAATGTACCATTTTATGACTCCAGCTTTTCTCGCAGCGGGCAGCTAATCGACCATTGATGTAATTGAACCCTCATACAAAGTCAATGGGGATGATAAAACAAAATCACGTTCACTCGGACATCTGGAGATCAAGTTGGTAAGAAATCACAGAGGTCAGCATCTGATGCCAAATTGGATCTTAAAAATGGACTGGAAGAGTTCCTGACTTAAAAGCCAGGGAAACATCAACCGCTGAGTCCAAGAACGATATTAAGGGTGATTCAGCATCAAACTAGAACTGAAGGGGATGATAATGTGGTGGTTGCACCAGGAGATGGTGGAAAAGCAAGGGACACTAATAAACCTACACCAAAGCCTACCCTCAAGATAAATCCTAAGGATGAAACGGCAGTGTTGAATCCAGTGATAGAGGTTTATCTTCTGATACATTGGGCCAAAAGTTATCTGGAAGTGGGCACACTAAATTTCTAGTTTCAAAATGATGTCAAAATGATGGTTTGAAGAATTCATCAGCATCGCTGACAGATACAGGTGCTACTGACAAAGTGCCTGGAGATCAAGCAACCTCAAATTGACACATGAAAGTCGGAAGACATTAGCTGAACTCCTGTATCAAGACCTGCCTTGATGAAAATATCATTCTTGGTGTAGCTTTGGAAGGTGCCAAGAGAACACTTCCAATAGAGGAGGAAGAGGAGACCTCTTCAAATCCATCCACCGTGAAAGGTAGTGCAGCCTTGGCTGCTGAAAAGGATAAGAAGGACGGTGTTGCTCCTTGGGAGGCAGCCAGTGATGAAAATTATAAGTCAACTGACTTCTGCAGTTACTATTCTTTCCTGCACTACCACACTAACTATAGCCAGTTGAAGCATTGACCGAAAATTTTCCCAGTTCTTCGTTTTGTACAGCCCACAATTTTTAGCGCCTCTCCTTTGACAACAGAGGTCGTTTAGCTGCAACAGGTTTTAGCGCCTCCCTGTTAGCAAGGGGAGAGTGTTATTTTCTCCAGTCATGAATATTCTGGTGGGAAATACTTCAAATATTTTTACAATTGAATGAATCCCTAAAATAAGTTGCACAAATCTATTTGCAGATAGTGGCCTCATGATATTTTCCTAAAAAGTTTCCCAACATGCATGTCCTGAAGCTGATGGAGACGGATATTAGTTCATGCATGTTTTTCTTACCCGGCTAATCAATAAGAGCACACTGTTGGTTTATAAGACTGCATATTGTCATTAATTGTCTTGCTCAAGTTTTTGCTTCTAAAGGGTGACATCTGCCAACACCCTTATAAATTAATGTTATGAGCTATGATCTCTTATTGAAATGGATTATGTTCGAATCATTCCTGCTGTACTCACTGAATACGTGTGCGTTTGACTGGGATTTCCATGACTCCGTCCCGAAAATGCCCATGGTTGTAAAATTTTGCTGCTTTTGTCAGCTTTCAATAGCCATGTTATAATGTTCTTTGACATTTATGTTGCATGGTTTATGATGGAACTTAGATAATGAAGTAAGGCCTATAAAGACAGCTATAATATAATGTTTAGAGGTATTATTGCTGTCATCGATTCATAACAGTGCCATGATCCATGAAACAGCGAATCATATGAAGGTTTGAAGAAAAATTGCCACAAGATCATCATTAGGGAGGCAAATGAGTTGGGTCGAGCTAGCCTTTTAAAGCTTGGATTTGACTCATTTAAGAAATTAACGGGTTGAGCTGAGTCTTAAATAAGCCGAAAATGTATAGGCTTGAGCTCGATCCAGTTAAGGATTCGTGAGTTCGAGCTCGACTTGTTTATATAAATAATTATATATAATATTATATTAATATATTCCATAAGTCCTTAGTGAGCTTTGCTCATGAGCCAGAAGAAAAATTCAGGATTAGCTTGTTTAGCTAAACAAACCTTAGTTTGAGCTCGAACTTGGGCTTGGTTTGTTTAGTTAATTGAGCGAAACCAAACTTAAATATTTCATGGATAGCTTGACTTGTTTGCAGCCCTATTCATCATCCTAGCAAACATGCATGTGGAGATGCACGCCTCATTTGATTGAAGCTTTGATCAATGAAAGTGGATGGTTATCAAATTGTAGCACTTTTTCTAGCTGCTATCAGCCAAAGCAAGTTTTGGTCAACTAAAGACTACACATATTCGATTCAAATTGCCTTAGACATACACACACACACATTAAGTGAATTACGAGTGAAAAACATGTCTAAGGTTTTTGTAAAAAATAATTACCAAGATACGATTGGTTTGAAAATAATTACCAAAATATTGTGCAAATTTACGTAATAATCAGGATATGTTAAATTTATATGTAAATTTGTTTAAAAAACACATATCATGTTTGAGTACCATGCCTAAATTGCGATTAATAAACATGGTATAAATTTTCCATGTAAATCACAATTTAAATTCACGATATAGGAACGGTAACATTTTACTTTTGTCTGACACCCCTTAACTTTTTCTTTCCTTCGTCTCTAGCCACTTTCTCTTGTCATTCTCTCCCTCTCTCTCTCCTCTCTTTGTGTTTTGTTGCTTTTTCTAACGTTGCTTCTATAGGCTTAACACATTTATTAAACACAATATTCATATAGTTATGTATGGGTATCACGTTTTTTAATTACGATATTTATTAGATTTATTTTTTTATATATTCTATTTGTAAATCATGATTTTACAACTGTATGTTGATAATTATTTTTAATTTGACCTTATTTCGATAATTATTATTTATAGGAACCCTAAATAGAAAATTATTTCAGTGAATTATTATGACCAAAGCAAAAGGATAGAGCTCAACAATCAAATATGTTCAAAATGCAGTGTATGCTAAACATCTAGGTGTTTTAGTCGGTCATGATAAGAAAAAAAGGTAGCAATATTTCCTATGGTAGATCAGTTGAGAGCTATAGTTGGGTTCACTAAAAGATAAAATACTAGCTTTTATTTTTTCAAGAATTTCAATTTCATGCAACTACAGCATTTGTCAGTAGGGCATGTTATTGAATATTAATAATGAAGAATAAAGATATAATGAGGGACATGGTAGAGTATTCTAATCCGTAGATTATCATCGAGGTCAACACCATCCATAGGTTGACACACTACATGTCATTTGTTCACAGCTTCAATACTATAATTTTTCCCATTACAAAGTGCTTGGAGAAGTGTAAGTGCAAAAAGGAAAAAAAATACTAATTTTCAAATACAAAAAGAGGATCCATAACTTGGTTAGCATCATCTTTTTTTGAAATATCATTTAAGGTAAATTGTGATACTAATAATGTTAGTAATAGGGCATCATTGTATAGGATAATTAGTTACATTTTTTAAGGAGAGTTGAGTAATGCAAAGAGAAGATTGAGTACATTTGATAAGAAAATCTATTAAGTAGTGCATGCTTTTAAGACCTATAAACATTATTTGGTAGGAAAGATGTTTTGTTATGCTAAGACTATTAAAGGATTGGCAAACTTGGGTAGTTAAAAGATGTTGAGCAGTCTTATACATGTTGGTTGTCACAATGTCTACCATTCATTATCTCATTTATGGCATAAGTTAGAATGCATATCTTAATGGTAGATGCTATGAGCAAGTGTGTAAGTTTATTAATAACCTTTTTCTTTTAAACTCGTAGGTTTTGAAAATCTTAAAAGGTTGTATTATGTTAATAATGATAATAATCATTTGGAGGTCTTGAAAAGTTTCCTACGACGGCCACTTAATAGTTACCACATATGCGAAGGCTCCCAATTAAAGGGGATTGATTATCTCTCAATTATTTCTTTAAGAGAAAGTGATTTGTGACTTATCTAAAGGAGGTGTTTGAGAACACTTAAGGCAACTAGACATTGGTTGTTATATTGTATGAGAGAGAAACCATGAGGTGATAAGTGTGAAAATTTTGTACTGAAGCATCATATGTGTCAGACAACAAAAGAACATTCTTAAAAAGGCAGACAATAATTGTCATTTCCTTTGCTTAAGAGCACATGGGAAACTTTATCTTTGAATACTATATTGGAATTGCCAAAGATGCAGAATTAAGTTGATGCCCACTATTATATGGATGGGTTCCCTATAATGGTAACAATTTATTTCGTGTCTAAAGATTGCATATGCCATCTAAGTTCCTAGTTTGTGTTTAAGGCAATAGTGAGAATGCATGGAGTTCCTTAAATAGATCAATTCTTATAGAGATAGCAATTTTTTTTAATAACATATTTGGTGAACCTTATGAAAGTTGTTTGACTGGTTCTTGAGATTTGGCATATTGTTTAATGGCAAGTGCATGATAAGACTAAGGTCATAAATGAGGTTTCTGATAATTTAATCCAAACATATGTGGTAACAAAGTAAAGCAATTAGACATTGCATTAATTTGATAGAATTTTTTTTTTTTTTTAATGTCTTGGTTGTAGGGTTCAATGGAGCAACCAACTATAGGTTAATCAAAATGAAGTAGCCCTTTTAGAGGAAGATGACATGGTAGTGTGAGACAAGAGAGATCTCAATTAAGGAAGTATAGGAAGTTGCAATTAAGAAAGTGTTGTTTGAATAAAATTATTGAAGTCTATCCATGAAAAGTCATATGCAATTAATTACAAAATTCTAGGAATTTATTAGACATTCAATATGGCCAATATTTATCTATATTATGATTAGAATGAGGCTTGCATTAGAGCTCTTTGCAAGTGGAGAAAACTAATGTGGAATGCAATTTACTTACTTGAGTTATCTAAAACCTACATCAATTGATTGAAGTAGGTGGTAATTTGCTTGAAGCATGATTCTTAGCTTTATTCTAAAGTAGGTCTCAATCCATCCAAATTATTTAGAGCAAAATTATTTTCACATTATCATGCTTATATTCCTCTCCTTATTCATTTTTTTTAAGGTTTCTTTTTCCAACACACACGAACACAAGTGTGTAAGTATACATATATCATGCTCTAATCACTATTAAGTGCAACATCTAAGCTCTCATTAACCACTTTTGAGACAATAAATCAGCCTTTTCTTTTATTATATATATAAAAAAAGTTTCAAAACTCACTCAACAAGAGAGAATTTTAAAGAGAGAGGATCTACAAAAGTAGAAAATGAATCTCCCATACTTATTATGCATTACAACTTAAGGGAGGATATATAAGGAGCTTCCATCAATGGATAAATCAAATATATTCAAATATGCTATAATTTAAACCTACCTACCACATACGTATATACTATTACCTAACTTCATTAACTAAGATTTGTTGTATTATGACCATTCCAAATCATTTTAGGCATAGGCTTTGATTATATTATCTATTATCTAATGAATAATAAACGAAAGATGGAAAAGAAAAATAAGCCTAAAGGAGAGAGCACATGATGTTTTCCCCACTTGCACTGGCTATGCCCACATCATTGACCTCTTCCTACAATATTGATCAACCAAATGTTGATATGATGCACTTGCATAATTTCCTAGGTAGTTCTCTTTCAATTAAACCTCTCCACCATGTTAGGTACTTTAAACATGTTAAACATTTAAGAAGATTTAGTTAGATGTGCTTTGATATCTTCTCACATGTGGTCTAGTACCTTTAGTGACACTTCCTAATGTTTACTAAGGCTTGATGTCTCTCAATCCAGCAAACTGAACAAGTTATGTCAAAGGTGTTTGCGTTTTCCATATTTTTAGTTAGTGAAGCTTGTTCTCCACCTTAGCCAAGGTCTAGAAGACTTTAAGCGATTTGAAATTTTTGTATTATGGTGTTGCTCCATGACTCTATAAAAAGATCTCTTGATTTAGGATATGTACTTGTCATCTCTTTTGTATAAAAACACATCCTTAAACCAACATATTTTAGTCCAGATGCCCTACTTTAGCATTAACTTCGCTTAGCATCTCTATCTAGGCCTACCTTGATTGATTTTAGTGCCTTTGCAAGATTTTAGCCACTTACTTGACATAAAGTACTCCTTTAATATTTTTTTTCTTTTTATTCTTCTAGGTGACCTTTAGGTAGGTTTAGACTGAGAAAGCTGTTTTGAGACCTCTATTTAAGATTTCTTCTCCCTCTCTCTTTGTTATACACTAATTTACCCTTCCTATCTATTCTTTAAGTGACCTTTTGATATAGATAAAATCTGTATTAGAGTTGTGTAGCAAAATTGTCAATAAAGATGATATGACAAGAATGCTCTGATACTAAGATAAGAGTTAAAGTTTGTATAATAGTCATTCTAAGGATTCTTTCAGTAAAACTCTTGTACAAACGTTTAAGTGTTTATTTTAGGTTTTTAATAATAAACTATAATAAAAAGAGATATGAATAGTTCTTTTCTAGGATGTTACACACAATAAAAGATCGAACTAGTTGTTTGACCAACCGATATGACACACGGTTCATAAAACAATGCAAGAACTCTCTCAATCACAATATTGAATCAAAGAGCAAAAAATAGAGAACTCTCAATCCGTATTCAATAAGTGAAAGTTAATGTCAAAGTCTAAATTTCAAAACATAACTAAGACTATTTATAGTGGTTCAAAATATTATCAAATGATTAAAATACCCCTAATAAAGAAACCTAGTAAAAATAACTTAAGAAGATAATTTAAATTAGCAAAACTCATCAATTCTAATCCCCACAACACAAGTCTCATGCTTGTGTTCGTGTACCCTAGAATGTTGCATAACTTGGTAGGTACATGAGTCATTATATGGGTCGTGTGCTCTCTCGTATAGCATAGAAACTTCCTTCCTTTGCGTCTTTACCTTTGTTTTCAACATATTTATGTTGTCGTTCGTATACTCTAGACAAAGCTCTAAATCCTTCTTTACTTCCGTCCAAATGCAAATAGAAGTATAATCACCTATACAATGGATCAATAGCCATAAAAGTACTTAATCCACACCTTACACAGATCTTCATTCAATTTTTGCTGAACTAATAGGACCATTGACCCATGATTCCCATGCCTTCTTTGGGTGATATAAATTTGGAAAAATGCTTTACCTCTATTTGAGACTTCTTCCATTTCTCTCTTAACGCTTTGTTAGTCGCCCATTCTTATACATTTAGATAGTAAGTTTCTTTAAGTTTATTGCACCAGAAGCCTATATGGATCATAAAAACTTAGGAGCCTTGTTAAGCTTATGGAAAACTAGGACTACAACCTACTACCTCTATCCATCATCACTAGGAAATTTGAGAAGGGAGCAATTCATCTTAATCAACAACTTGTTGTCCAAAGAATTAATGTGAATTTCTTCCTTATGCTTCAATGACTTTCCCTGAACCCAATATGTCGAGACATAATTTTTCTTGAGAGAATTCCTGTCAAGTACATTGACTAAAGATTACCTTTACCTCACCGAACCTTAGGGCCTAACTCCTTAATTGCTTCCATGGAGACAAACAAGTTATGGGCTTTTGTATCCACTAATCCTTTGATATACAACATATGTTTCTACATATATCAGGTCACCAAACTTCTTGGTGAGTTTACTTTACATATAGCTCAGTAGTTTCAAAACCTTAAGTTTAACTCCTTCTTACCTCCTCATCTTCCACTATTACTACTAAGGCTACATGCTGGTTCTATACTAGACAATCCTTAAACTTATGACCCCTAACATATATAGAGTAAGAAAGTTTCTTCATAGATAAACCTCATTCAATGATGTTTTACTTTTCAAGTGCGGGTTCTTTCATTTCACTTGAGGCTTTAATCTAGTGTTCTTTATGCATCCCTACCTCCATCTTATCCTCCCTTCTCTTTTTCATTGTTGGGATGTTTAGTGGATCTCAGCTCTATTATAACCATAACTTAGATCAATGTATGAATCCCTTACCACTCTAAATCAACTTGGACCTATTGTTGTATCCCATTATGAAATAATGCAAACGCATATTCCTGTTACTCATGTCAAATATTCCTAATAGAAACTTTGATAACTTTAACACATCTTTACTAATAAAATCATTTTTCTTTATTCACATTAGCCTTTAGTTTAACCTTCAAAAGTGATCATTCACCTCCATGAAACCATCTAGTCTCATTACCCAATAAATAAAAGTGATGATTAACATCGATGTGTCGTTTAGCACACTAGCTACATGAAATTGTTGTTCTATTATAGTTATTGATCTTAGACCCATCAATGTTTGGGCCATATGCACATGAACATTGATGCCATATGCACATGAACTCTAGCCATATTATCAACCTAAACTAAACTATATCCCACCTCAACCGCTTCTAGGCTTAGGCCTTCGAGTCCTATAATTTTCCTTAAAGAAGCTTGTATCTCCTTTATCAATCTCACTTCAAATATCACAAATCGCCTTATTCAAGATTGATGGCGTCTACTAGTGATGCAATGTGGGAAAGTTTGATATAGATCATATAAAGTTCCCTATAGGGTTAACCAAACCTGACCCTAAACCCTTTAAAAGATTTTCTACTATGTATAAACCTGCCCCTATAGTGTTCCAAGCTTATCTGAACCACTCCTATAACGAGGCACTAACCTTTGCAACTTTTTTTTCCCTTCTTATGATATAATTATTAATATTTTTACAACAACACAACAAGATATAATATAAATGATATCTGTAAAATTAAATCTCATAAAATTTCTTTGGATTAACAAGAAATTTCATATGGAAGGAAGGGAGGGATAATAAGTCAAAGTAAATGTTAGGGGAGGGAGGGAGGGAATGGGAGAGTAGAGAAGAGTGATGAAGCGAACAAAAGTTTGAGATTGAGCATGAGACTCAAGAGAGAGATAGAACATAGAGACCAAGAGAGAAGGGACCAAAAGAAGAGATTTCTACATCTAAGTTTATTTCCTTTTTGCTTATAAGCTTGAGTCCTTGATAGTGAGGGTGAAGACTATGAGAGATTGAAAGAGCCTTAAGGTTTTACAACTCGGGTTAGGTTCCTTATATGGTTTTATATGGATCCAGAACCTTATGTTAAACCCTATAAGGCTTTAAGGGAATGCTTAAACGTAACCCTAATCCATTGGATCAAGCAACTAGTTGTATTCCTAATTTCCACTTCTAACTCCACCTGAGGCTTACCCATGCAATTCTTCATGGCTTAAAGACAATCCAAAATGTCAATCATGGCTAGCACTACTATTACACCCAAACATTCATGGATGTATGTATTCTCAAATAAGTCATTGGAATCCCTTTATACTAAGCAACAATTTCTAGAACATTTTTTTGGTTTTCTTATCTTTTTAGATCAAATTACATCTAATCACATGTAGAATGCTCTAAATTGAGTAATAAGAAACCTTTTGTACTAAGAAACAATTTCCAAAAGCTATTTTCCTCCTTTTCTAGATCAAGTGACCACTTATCACATCAGAATGCTTTAATCACTACTACACATGGTAGTTAGACTTTATAAATCTAGTGAGATGATCATTTTTCCTTTTTCTTGCAACATTCTTAAAAAGACATTTAACTCAATAAAGATTCAAAGAGAGAAGCTTAGTAAGTGTAGAGAATTAATCTTGAATATATTGATGCCTTACATAGGAAAAATCCTTTATATATAAGAATCCTTTGCAAATGGATGGCCTATACTCACTTAACCATGTGCATAAATTGTGTAATCTACCTTACTAGCCATCATTGTAACAAAACATTCTAGACCAATCTAGGATGTGGATCAAACCTTTATCGAGAGAGCTCATAACACACACATAAACACTTGCACATAGGAACACATGCAACTAGACCCCTTCATACATAAGAAGGGGAAAAATGGACAATCATATAAACGTGTGTCTATGTATGTGCATCTATTATACTATATACACATGCATATGTTTTTTTTTTTTTTCTAATATGTGTAGGTACTATAATGTGACATACACATGCTTTTTTCTAATATGTGTGTGTATGTATTGCACTATATACACATGTACGCACTTTTAACTTTAGGGATGATAATTGTCATTAGTTCCGAAATAGTCCTCTAGAGATGAATACCTTTTTCTCCCTAAGATTTGTTCTTGGTGAATTTTGAAGAAATTCCCCTTCATGTTACACTTGTACAATGTTACCTTTTCTCTCGAGAAATATGTGTTCCTTACATTAGTTAGACCAATTTTCAACCTAAGCATTTTACATGTTTGTAACTAGTACTTTTTTGTGTTTTTGAATATTACCAAACCACTCACATGTTAACATTTACAAGTAAAAAAGAATCTGATAAAAAATATGTTGCATATTTATCATACATATTAACAATGAGTTGTTGAGATGTGTAAAGGATAGAAAACTAAAACTCAACTTGTTATACAAATTGAAATGATTTTATAAATAAATAAATTATATACTATAAAGTATCTACGTTTTGAATAAGTTCATTTAAGGTATCAATATTGATAGTCAAAAAGAGAAATCACCGTTTTGCAAAATGAGTTAAATAATGTATCAACGTTTTATGAAGTTTATTTAATATATAAAAATTTAGATTTTTTTTTTTTTTTGTCAATTTCCTCACCGAGTCATCTTTTTTAACTACTTAAGACATTAATTCCTTAAATGAATATGCCTTTTGATACCTTTTGATATAATTTACACTTTTATAAATCAACTCCATAGAAAAACAACTACATCCTTTTAAAACAAAAACACCTAAAGTTGCATCTCTACATGTAACTACATCCGTTACATATGCTTTCATTTGGCCAAGAAAAGGTGTGTTATTATTGTAAAGGGTAAAAATGATGACTTATAAATCTATAAAAGTTTCTTTTAATGCAAGAAATTAAAGCATTGTAGTACAACATCATAAGCTATATTTGGAAGTTTAAAGTGCCCATCCACAGTTGACCAATAATGTAAGAATATATTTGTAACTACCACGAATTAAAGTGACCTAAATTTAATTAATTACTGTTTTAGAGTTGAAATTCATTAGTTATTCAAGGTTCTCCTAGATGAAAAAATAAATAAATAATTGAAATAGATGAACAAAGAGAAATTAGATTAAGCTAAGAAAGGCCCAACTAGTGTGTGAGCCATCTTATATGCATGTAAGGTCTTTTAATTAAAAAATAGTTTCTTTAAATAAGAGATTAGAGAAGGAGCTTGTTATCCAAACTAGCATAAGAGCTAATATTCTTGTAATTTAGCAACTTTATCACTAGTCTCCCAAATGTATGAATTGGGTTCGAATCTCCATTTTCATTGTAATTTAAAAAAAAAAAAGTTTCAGGGTCTTAGCTTCATTGCGAAGACTTGTAAAATATTAGATGATAGTGAAAATAGTAGAGATTGTCTATGGTCGAAAAGGCGATTAAAGGGGCTTTCGTACAACAATTTATGTAGCTTAACTTCAAGGCTTAGGTTGTCGAGGCTGAGGGAAAAAAAAAGGCCTGAATGAATAAATGATTTAACTCAGAATCGCAAATTAAGCATCGTTGGGTCGAGGCAATGGCATAGCTCCAGATTCGACCCAAACATGAACCATCGGTTTCTAGGTCAGAAAATCAAGAACTAGAATTGAAATCATAAGAACACTTCCAAGTTCCAATCCATTCCCTATATCTGGGAACCGACAATTTTTTTATGTCAAAATTTAAACAAAAAATCGTCAATTGAAAAACAATTTAAAAAATGAATGTTAATTTTATATAAGATAAATATTAAACTTAAAAATAATAATCAAGGTTAAGAGCATCTAAGTCTTTAAACTATTCTCTTAAAAAATTGTTTTGGACATACAATTTTTTTTTTTTTACACAAACATATCTGACTTTAATTGTAGTCTTAGCACATGGAATACTCTAAAGACAAAAAAACAAAAAATGGTCTCAAAATATATTTATTTGTTGTATTATAAGAAATACTATGAATGGCTAATAAATTTTTGCAATTTAAGTAGTAGTTTAAATATTGAATTTATATATATATTTTTTCATTTTTTCTTGTCTCTCTCTCTGTTAGAACTAGTTGGAATTGTTAATTTTACTTGATCCACACTGGTAAGTGGTAACTGGCTAAGAACTTGAAAATTAGTAGTTCTCTAACTGGTTCTAAAACCACCTCGCCTGTCCGTTCCTAGTTTGAGAATCGATCCTAGTTTGAGAATCGATGAGGCTAGTTCGTCATTGGATCGACATGTGCCTATATCTAGTTGGACCTTATGATCAAAGCATCTTGCATTGGTTTTGAAACTTAGGAGAAAAGTTGTTAAAAGGCAAAATTTCAAATTTGAAAACATTGGGAAAGCCTTAGATGAGTATGAAGATATAATTGTGAGAAGTAGGCAAAATGTGAATGAAGCTGATTATGACAATCTGTTGCTCTCTCTTAAGTGGTGCAAAGAAAATCTTACTAAATGGAGCAAGTTAGTCATGTCACACAACGGAGCGAACATTGATAATATGCTGATTAAGCTTGGTCAAATGCGGTTTAATACATATCTATTTTTGCTATAAAAAGAATAACCAATATACAAATTACATAAAATTAATTATTAAATACTGTTATAAAATCGCGTCTATAAAATGAGATAAAAATATTTACATACAAAATAATATCATATTTTACTACCACACTTGTATCGTATTTCATGTAAGCGATATTCTTTTTTCCTACATCTATTGTGATTTATTGTGTTATACAAACGGGTATATGCACTGTTACTTTTCCATTTTACTTCACACGCTTTACTTTTTCATTTACTGTGCTAAGATTTCATTTATTGGACCCACCATGATGCTACTTTCTAATTTTGTGTCACGTGGCTGCCAGATATATCATCAGTCCACAAATATCGCGAATTAATACCATGATATGTACTACATATTATTATCTACATATCTTGTTTATCGAAAGCAATTTTAATAACGTATTTTAGTAATTAATTTTATTTTAACCTTATTTAAGTAATTAATTTCAATTAGAATTCTAAACAAGAAATAATATGTCAAGGAAAGATTTGGAAGATGAGGAGAAAATTATGGCTTTACTCGATGAGCTTTAGATTAAAGAGGAAGTGTCTTGGCACCAATGGTTGAGAATAGACTAGTTAAGTTATGGTTGTAAAAGTATTGCTTTCTATTTCCTCCGACTTTTATTAGAAGGCAAAGGAATAAGGTTCTTGAACTTGATTGGCATAAATCGAAAATGGGTGAAAAGTGAACATGAGATACATTCCGCTTTTGTGCGGTTCTACAGCAATTTGGTTAAACTTTAAGGGAAGGCTTTTTAGGAATCCTAGCACTTGTCTTGGGTGGAGGTATTCAGCATTAACTTTGGAGGAGAATAGGAGAAGAATAGGATGCTATGTGCAGAAGTTTCAGCAAAGAAAATAAGGCAAGTTGTGATTATGGCATCCAATGATTTTGCAATGCAAGGTTTCTTTTCAACAAGCTTCACTTCTAAACCTTATCTAAAACTCAACATTACGTCTAATTAATTAGAATGAAACTAATCTTCTATTTTTAAATTAGTATTCTGTTTTTATTACTCAAATTAACTTTTCTCTTATTTTGTTCATAAAGACCCTAGTATGGCATTAGATTAATTATAATGAATTAATACATTTAAATTGACATTCTGTTTTTATACTATTTACCACAGAATAGCTACTCCCAGCTACTCTCTTATTTTGTTTGTAGAAATTTCCATCAAACGCAATAATAGTAAATCCATATTCCTTCCCCTCTCGCTAAAAGATATGCTATTCCTGATAAAAAGCATCTTTTTTACTAAAATTACACATTATATAACAAACGAATTACAATTTCATTTCATCCTTAATTCATTCAAGCGGATCAAATGTAACAAACATCAAACCCAAGGACACCATGTGGGCTAAAAATGCACTTACATCAATTAATATAGATTATTATCTTAAAAACTCTATTGTGAAATTAAGAATCGCCATTATAACCCAAGGTCGTTTATTGACTCGCAAACTTCTCGATATTTGCTTGAATTCACATATATGGTTTGAATAGAGTTTGAGCTACTTGAATTCAATGATTCCAATAATTCATCAAATCAAGCTTTCAAGTTCCAACTTAGGATATACACTTCAAAACACAATTGTGGACATAATATAAGGATTAATGAAACAATTATTGAACTGATAAATCATATATTGTGCATTATGTCCTGTCCGTGTAAGTATATGCTGCTGCCACAACAAATACAACCTGATCCCCCGTGTTATACAAACTATATATGGTATTATATCCACCGCCTTCACATCACACTAACCTCATACTCACCAGAACACATTGAACACTATCAATACAATGAGCCAAAAGCAGCAGTAACTGCTCTTATTTGTATAAATATTACAACCCACAATCAATTTACCTGACTTGTAAGCAAGAATCCTGTCAGCCGCGAATATCACACGAATGCCGGATGGTGTTATATCACACCCTTATGCACTGCACATACAATCTGGGGCAGGGTATGTGTACAAGGATTGTTTTGGCCTTCTCAACCTGATTTCTCCTTGCCTGTTTTTATGTCCTGCTATTACTGCTTCCTGGAACTCGGACCAGCTGGTGTTTTTATTCAAGAAGAGAGGGCCTAGTAGAGCCATATTCGGTCTTATCGTCTTTAAGTTCTCATATGTCCGATGCCCCACCTGTTGACATGACAAAGAAACATCGATCAACCCCTAGGAAGGATTGCAATATAGACAAGACGAGTGATGCCATTGGTAAAGATGCAGATGATATATTTCTTGCACCAAGAAACCTGGCTTTGGATGTAAGATTGACATTGTGGTACTAATCATGTGCAACTTACTGAAGAAGGAAAAGGAGAAGCACTTACCACTGCGTTGTGCATGTTCCCAGGAGAAGCAGAGATGAAAACGTCACTATGCATGCCTACGTAATAATCCAAGGCAGCAAGTAACGATGCCTTTCCACTTATCAAGGCCCTTTCTTCCTTAGACGAGAGGCTCTTCTTGTCCTCCATCAATGGGAACAACTCCCTTAAAGCTGAAACTAGCCTCACCACCATATACCTGCAAAAAAAGAAAGGCCAATAATTAAGCTGTTCTATCTTTGAAATCTAAACTCAACACTGACACTAATTCATAATGATGAGAAAACAGACCTTATGTGAGGCAAGATATAGACGAGTGTTGTTGTCAAAGCCCAAAGCAGCAAGTAACAATCCTATTTCTTCTGGTGTCAATGACAACGTCCTTGGCTCCTCAATTCCTCATCTGTAAACTGAGAGTTGAGTACCCTCCCTTGCCAAATCATTTGTCTATACTTTGCTAGACAACTTTTCAGCTTTGCCTCCACCAAAGTCGCAAGCTGAATGGGCAGCCATATCCTACAAGTTATCAATTGTTTTAAGAGACATTAAAGCCAACCACAAGATCCTTACTGTCTGATAGTAAATATTCAGGCTATTCATGAATGCAATTAAAAATTGTCCCGCATAGCTGAAGAGAGTCGGTAGAGCATTGTTTTAGTCGAACCTTGACAGTCATTATCTCAACACAATCCTACTAAATGGAGCAAGTTAGTCATGTCACACAAGGGAGCGAACATTGACAATATCCTGATTAAGCTTGGTCAAATGCGGTTTAACACGTATCTATTATTGCTATAAAAAGAATAACCAATATACAAATTAGATAAATTTAATTACTAAAATACTATTACAAAATCGCATCTATAAAAAATGAGATATGATCAATATTTACAAATGAAATGATATCATATTTTACTATCATACTTGTATCGTATTTCACTAGGGGTGGGCAAAAAAACCGACCGAACCGAACCAATCCAAACCGAAAATATGGTTTTTTTTTCATGGTTTGGTTTGAAAATTTTCAAATCCGAACCAATCCGTAGATTTATGGTTTTGTTTGGAAGGTAAACCAAACCAATCCGTCAAACCAAACCAAACCGTTTTAGAAAAATATAATAATATTTTACTATATGTTTATATGATTCCATTTGATATTTATTATTTGGTAAATATTAATTAAAATTAACTTGTTCTTTTTAAAAAAAAATTTTAGCTTATGATATGTAATTTTTTGTTGATGATGAACTATTGTTTTTTTTTTAATAGCTTTTAACTTTGTAAAGTATGAAATTATTTTATTCAGTTATAAAATTTTATTATGTATTAATTGTTTATATATTTTATCAATTGGTCATTTTATTCATTGATGAATTTTGTTGATAGATGATTTTTTATTTGAGTTAAATTATTGGTAGATAATTGACATGATGGTTATATTAAAAATCATAAATTATGACTTACTATGTATTGATTAGTGAATGTATTTTATTGGTGGATAATTGATTTTATAGAAAACTATAGATTAAAAGTATGATGAATTTATAAAATATTTTGTCGTGATTTATATTATCAATTTTGTAAAATGATATAAATATTTAAGAATATAAAAAAACTAGAACAAGGAAAATTTTTAGTTAGAATTTTGATTTAAACCGTAATCCAAACCGAACCAAACCGTTATTTAATGGTTTAAAAATTCATAATCCGAACCAAACCGTTACTTAATGGTTTGGTTTGGGATGGAAAAAAAATCAAACTGTAAATTATGGTTTGGTTTGATTTTAGAAAAAACCGAACCAAATCAATCCATGCCCATCCCTAATTTCATGTACGCCATATTCTTTTTTCCTACATTTATTGTGATTTATTTTGTGTTATACAAACGGGTATATGTACTGTTACTTTTCCATTTTGCTTCACACGCTTTACTTTTTCATTTACTGTGCTGAGATTTCATTTATTGGACCCACTATGATGTTAATTCTAATTTTGCGTCACGTGGCTGCTAGATATATCATCAGTCCATAAATATCGCGAATTAATATGTGATATGCATTGCATATTATTATCTACATATCTTATTTATGGAATACAATTTTAATAATGTAATTTAGTAATTAATTTTATTTTAACCTTATTTAAGTAATTAATTTCAATTAGAATCCTAAACAAGAAATAATTTCAATTCAAAAGAAGGATGTCAAGGAAAGATTCGGAAGATGAGGAGAAAATTATGGCTTTACTTGATGAACTTTAGATAAAAGAGGAAGTGTCTTGGCACCAATGGTTGAGAATATACTAGTTAAGTTATGGTTGTCAAAGTATTGCTTTCTGTTTCCTCTTAAGTTTTAGTAGAAGGCAAAGGAATAAGATTCTTAAACTTCATTGGTATGAATCGAAAATGGGTGAAAAGTGAACATGGGATACATTCAGCTTTTGTGCGGTTCTACAGCAATTTGGTTAAACTTTAAAGGAGGGCTTCCTAAGAATCCTAGCACTTGTCATGGGTGGAAGCATCCAGTATTAACTTTGGGGGAGAATGGGAGAAGAATGCTAAGGACACCATGTGGACTAAAAATGCGCTTACATCAATTAATATGGATTATTATCTTAAAAAATCTAATGTGAAATTAAGATCTCCATTATAACCCAAGGTCGTTTATTGACTCGCAAGCTCCTAGATATTTACTTGAATTCACATGTATGCTTTGAATAGAGTTTGAGCTACTTGACTTCAATAATTCCAATAATTTATCAAATCGAGCTTTTAAGTTCCAACTTAGTAGAAATGCAACTCCAATTATACTCATAACTTGAGCTTGAATCTACATTATTGTACCTTGTCAAATTCAAGTCTCCGATCGATTTCCCACCATCTCCAAGCCTCTTCACCAACTTAGGATATGCACTTCAAAGTCATGGTACCAACTCAAATCAAAACACATAATTGTGGACACAACATAAGGATTAATGAAACAATTATTGAACTGATAAATCATATATTGTGCATATATGTCCTGTCCGTGTAAGTATATGCTGCTGCCACAACAAATACAACTTGATCCCCCCGTGTTATACAAACTATATATGTATTATATCCACCGCCATCACATCACACTAACCTCATACTCACTAGAACACATTAAACATTATCAATACAATGAGCCAAAAGAAGCAGTAACTGCTCTTATTTGTATAAATATTACAACCCACAATCAATTTACCTGACTTGTAAGCAAGAATCCTGTCAGCCGTGAATATCACACGAATGCCGGATGGTGTTATATCACACCCTTATGCACTGCACATACAATCTGGGGCAGGGTATGTGTACAAGGATTGTTTTGGCCTTCTCAACCTGATTTCTCCTTGCCTGTTTTTATGTCCTGCTATTACTGCTTCCCGGAACTCAGACCAGCTGTTGTTTTTATTCAAGAAGAGAGGGCCTAGTAGAGCCATATTTGGTCTTATCGTCTTTAAGTTCTCATATGTCCGATGCCCCACCTGTTGACATGACAAAGAAACATCGATCAATCCCTAGGAAGGATTGCAATATAGACAAGACGAGTGATGCCATTGGTAAAGATGCAGATGATATATTTCTCGCACCAAGAAACATGGCTTTGGATGTAAGATTCGACGTTGTGGTACTAATCATGTGCAACTTACTGAAGAAGGAAAAGGAGAAGCACTTACCACCGCGTTGTGCATGTTCCCAGGAGAAGCAGAGATGAAAACGTCACTATGCATGCCTACGTAATAATCCAAGGCAGCAAGTAACGATGCCTTTCCACTTATCAAGGCCCTTTCTTCCTTAGACGAGAGGCTCTTCTTGTCCTCCATCAATGGGAACAACTCCTTAAAGCTGAAACTCTAGCCTCACCACCATACACCTGCAAAAAAGAAAGGCCAATAATTAAGCTGGTTCTATCTTTGAAATCTAATCTCAACACTGACACTAATTCATAATGATGAGAAAACAGACCTTATGTGAGGCAAGATATAGACGAGTGTTGTTGTCAAAGCCCAAAGCAGCAAGTAACAATCCTATTTCTTCTGGTGTCAATGGACAACGTCCTTGGCTCCTCAATTCCTCATCTGTAAACTGAGAGTTGAGTACCCTCCCTTGCCAAATCATTTGTCTATACTTTGCTAGAGACAACTTTTCAGCTTTGCCTCCACCAAAGTCGCAAGCTGAATGGGCAGCCATATCCTACAAAGTTATCAATTGTTTTAAGAGACATTAAAGCCAACCACAAGATCCTTACTGTCTGATAGTAAATATTCAGGCTATTCATGAATGCAATTAAAAATTGTCCCGCATAGCTGAAGAGAGTCGGTAGAGCATTGTTATAGTTGAACCTTGACAGTCATTATCTCAACACAATCCTGAAAATAGGCTGTACCTTGTCAAAGCGAAGATGTAGCACAACAAATTTGCCCGCATGTTTAATATTTGAGTCAGTAGCCTCTAGCAAACCATTTGGATTTTCTTCGCTTTCAGGATACCGCAGGCGATTAATGAGAGCATCCCCAAGTGCTCTAATATGAGGGACAAAAGCTAATGCTTGAAAGTTCACCTTACAACGTAACCGCTGAATGTCCATTGGTAAACTGTCGAATGTCAGGCGGTGGGAGAATGGAGAAATTGCAGCAATGCCATAACTGGATAAAAATAATTCCATCAGTGACTTACTTTTGAAATCCTATATTCATGAACTAGTCAACATACAGAGTGCAAGATTGACTGATGCAAGTGATTTTCTAGTCATGAAATTCAGAGGAATTGGAGCATGCATAGATGTCATCAGGGGCAAATAACTACTTCATGGAGTTAAAAAGAGTCTTGTACATGCATTAATTTATTTTAGACGAACACTGGATTTTTAATTAAAGCAATTACACAAAAAAAAAGCCTTGTTCTAGCATGATGAAAAATTATATCTATGTGCATCTAAGAACATAAATGACAGTGTATACCTTTGTAACACAGGCATGACATTCTCAATATACCAGTTGGCAGAAGCATGAACAGGTGCTGTTTTGATTCTGGTAGGTCGGATAGCTATACCATAGTATTCTCTTGTGCTCCAAGAAAACTCCTCAGGTAACTCTTTGACTATAGTGATGTCATCCTTTAAGACATCAATAAAGTGATCGACATCAAAAATTTCCACAAATGAGCTGCAGAAATGTAACATTGCGACTTCAGACAATCACTCCATCAAAGGAGTGGGATATGCAAAAAAACAATCAGCCAAGCAATATTGAAAGGAACATCCTGTTGTTCAATCCCCTGAAACTAGCCTCCACTCGAGAACACCAGGATGCAGTTTGGAATTAACCTTGCTGTTCTCTGAGACAGAAAGGAATCTTCTTCTTACCATCCAGGTAAAAACTCGTCTCGAACCATAAGTTGCTGAAGTAACTTTTACCTTAAAAAAAAAATTTTGTTCTCACAAATTCAGAACTCTGTCAAAACAATTGCAATAACTACCTTGAATCTCGCCAGACTGGATTCACTTCAAGATACGGTATGACTAGAGTGGCATTGAGAATTTTAGCGACCGCAACAGCATCACATATCTGCAGATACATATGACTAAGTTTATACCTATACCATGCCAGAAAATAGCATCATTAACGTATTCAAAGAAAATTCTTGTTTCTACAAATTACTGACCCCCATTCTCTGCTGGTTCAAACCTCCATCAAGAAATACTTGGAGATATCCCTGTGATTTTTCAGGCAAAGCTGCATTTACAATAAGATAGTCAGCAAGGAAATCCCAACGGAATGAAATTCTGCTCTTAATATCTCTTTCTAGTCACTTACATGGGGTATCGTACTGGGCACACTGTTGCCATCCTTGGTAGGGTAAAGGTTCCCAAAGCTCCGGCTGATCGTTCGACTGTCATGGAAATAAAAACATGGTTAGAAAGAGCATATTATCTACACATAGCAGCACAAGTTTCAGGTCCATAGCATAATTCTTAACAATTAAAGTTTTTTTTATCACACACCGATTCTCGTTGCAAAGCACTCTTGAGTAAATTTAGGTGCCTCGGCCTTATTACACTGTATTCCTGCACAAGAAAAAACAGTTATTACTAGTCATTACACGCCCTGTGGTTAAATATTCACAAATAGAACGCCAAATTTTCCACTCCTTAGAAACTACTTTGAGAAATTCATCAAGTGACATTAAATTGGCATCAAGATGCAAAAACAGTATCAAGCAAGATAGCCAAAAGGACACCACCAAAAATGCATATAAAATTAGTACCAACTTCAATTCGATCCACGATCTAATTATTCAAAAGTACCCTTTCCTTCCTGATTTAAATAAACATCCAAACACATACACGGATGGAATCACAATTCGGATCATGTTATTCCCTTTTTTAAGGTTGACGATTCTATATCCATTAAGAAGGGTCAAGAAAGATTATGACTATAGCAAAGAATTTGTGGGTTGGAAGTCAACTAGAAGTCAAGTGCCATCAAAGAAAGAAATAATCTTTGCCCAGAATACTTCCTTAGCTCATGTACTCACCTAACCACCCCAAAAACAACTAATTTTTTTTTTTTTTCATTTCTTAGTAGTAATTAAATAATTAAGATTTCATTTAGCTCTCAAATACCCAATAATCCAATCATCACTTCCAGTTTAACTAAAGAATTCTGAGTTGAAAATTTCTAATACCCAATTGCCCCATTTTCTCCATCAAATGAATTAATTGATTTTGGAACTCAAAAAGGAAAAAGAAAAAAGAAGAAGAACAAATGAAAGAAAAACCCATCTAAAGCATCAACTTTCAGTATGCAAAATCTAAACTATAAATATATACAATGCAGAAAATATACAATATTTTAGTTAATTAAAAAAATTAAATTAAATAGCTACCTTAAGAGTAGATGTTTTATTCTAGTAATACAGTTGGATCAGAATACACAAAATCACAAAGTGCCCCAATAAATAAAAAATAAATAAAAACTATTGCTAACAAAACATAATCAACATCTAAGAAAAGTAAAATGAAAATACTCATGCATATAGCCATACCGATGAACTAGAAGCTGCAGCAAGAAAAAGAACTCAAGAAAATAAGAACAAGAAGAAGAAGAAGAAGCCCAGCAGAATGAGCTTCTCTTCCATCAGGCATCATAGTATCAGCTTTCTCTCTATCTTTGTCTTTATCTTTCTCTCTCTATCTCTTTTTGTGTTGATCTCAAAGAGTAGAACTTTATGTAGTTTGGGTGTGAAAGGGAAGAATCTAAGAACCCAGATGCAATAGGAAAGAAACAAAAGAGAAGGAAGGAAGGAAGGGAGGAAGGAAGGAATAGTGAGTTTGTGCTGTAATCAATCAATGGAGGAGGAGGAGGATGGGAAAGGGAACATTAGCCACCAACAACATCAAACACATTAACACTTATAAAATCCACAAAGTACACCATAAAAACTGAAAACAGCACCGCTTGGCTTTGGCTTTTTGCAGCTCGGTTCTAGTAATACTGTTTCACCTTTCCTTTTATATGAGAGATTATATGCCAACTAAACTAAGGGTCATTTAATTATAAGTGTTATGGAAAATAAATATATATATATACACCTTTTAATTAAAAATTATTAAGATGCCACAAGATGAAAGGCAAATAAAAAATAGGTAAATTAAATTCGTATTTTTTAAGACTGAACTTGTCTTTTAAGGAATAAGTGTATTGTTTTTATCTTAAACTTACATTCCAATAAACTTATTATAAATTCAAGACAATTGTAATAATCTTACTACTAGTTTTAGTATGGTTGTATTGATCTCATTGCAAGTTAAATTTTTGAAATTATCTTCAACCAATGATATTTTTGTAATTTTTATTAAACATTATTTTTTCCCTTATCTCCACTAAATTACAAGGGTTCTATTATTTTTTTAGGACAAATACTACTTTTATACTTAAATTTTTTTGATTTAAACCATTACAAAGATGAAGTTTAAAAGTATAAATTTATTATTTATAAACTTTTGAGCTCATTTATATAACTAATGATAAAAGTAAAATTTAGACGGTTAATTATAAAATTTGATAAAATTTAAATAATAATTCAGTATAAAATTAGCAAATATTATATATTAAATTGATATTTTTAAATTTTGGGCAGATTTACAATGGAGAGGAGATTCATATCAAATATATCTCATGATTAGGGGTGATGCATTAAGTGACAAGGCAGCCACTGGCAAACTTTAAGTAATTAAAAGCAAAATTAAATAAAGTTTTGTATTTTATTGACGCTTTATTTTACTTACTATTATATTTTTTATTTTAGGGTTTTTTATTTTTGCCTTTTTTGATATTAACGACCTCTATTTTGCATCAGAATATGTTTAATTGTGGAATAGGATGAGGTAGAAAAAGAATTATAATTTAAAAAAAATAGAATAAAGAAATAATAGGTATTCTTTTTCTTTTTCTTTTTTTTTTTTTTTGCTGAGAAATAATAGGTATTCATTATAAGTCAGTTGTGTAGACATGAAAATATATTATATAAAATAAAATAAATAGCTATTCTTTTCGTCCTATAAAAATAGGTATGTTAAAAAGTAATAACTATTCTATTTGATCTAAGATTTGAACCAAATATTGCTGTAAATGTGTAATGAAATTAAATAAATAATAAGTATTTTTAACTTACATTTTTATTAAAATAATTATTAAACAGCCAGCCTTTAAAAATCTCATCGTGCTATATATTTTACCAAAAAATGAACACATAGAAGGTGATAAATATTTTCTTTTCTTTTTTTTTTTTTTTTTTTGTGCTTATGTTGCGCGCTTAAACTAAAGATTAAAAATAAAAATATAAGAGGAATAGAGGAAATTAGTGTAAATTTTATTTTTTACAAGCTTGAGAAAAATAAAAAAATGGTAGAAGTGGTGGGAGTTTTGTAAATTTGATAAGTTTATGCTCTAATAATTTATATTTAAAATAAAGGAAAAATTGGTAAAAATAGCTAAAGTGGATGTAAAATTATAGAATTTGTTTTTTAAAAGCAATGTTAAAAAATAAAATAAAATAAACGATTTTATCTGCTTAAATTTAATATTTCTTTTAATTTTCTTCTTTTATCGTACACAGAAGACCTCTTCGATGTATTTTTCCATTCCCCTATCCAACCCCCCCACCCCACCCCACCCACCCCCTCTCCTCTCTACCGTCAATTTCCACGAATTTTCATGTAGTTTTTATTTATTTATTTTAATTTAAACAGGAAATAATTCATCAGAAATGAAAAACAGTAGAGGTAGTTAAACTTAAACCCCCTTAAATTACGTCATTTCCAAAGCCTTGCCTAATTATCTCTTTATAATTACGGAAAAGAAATTATACATATTTATGTATTGTATATATTTATTAGTGATAAATAATTATTAATTATACTTAAACATGCAATAGTGAAAGTAAGTAATTTAAAAAAATTGAAAAAAAAATTTTAAAGCTAACAGATATGTGTTCTATAAAATTTGTCACGTACCAACCTATACTAATGATTATATATTATTACTGTCAATTATATTGTACTTAGTGATATTTTTTCTAATCTCTTAAGAAGAGATATTATATTCTAATCTCCATCCCTGTTGCAATGATAAAACCAAAAAAAAAATTACACATTATTACTCTGCTGTATCAAAATACTGTTCGTAC
Organism: Combretum micranthum; assembly: GCA_024138025.1. Taxonomy (NCBI): domain Eukaryota; kingdom Viridiplantae; phylum Streptophyta; class Magnoliopsida; order Myrtales; family Combretaceae; genus Combretum; species Combretum micranthum. The sequence continues at coordinate 539,815 of JAMXBD010000923.1, read as the reverse complement.
CACTAATTTTTCTTGCTCTTGTTTTGTAAAACCGACAAAAAATGCCATAAATTTTCCTAATGATTATTTTCATCATTATTACAAATAACACAAGATTAATATAAGTATATAACAAACCATCAGTAAAAGAAAAAAAATTAATGTGAAAACCCTTTTTAAGACTTCCACAGCTGAACACATTTTTGTTTTGGTTCATAATCTACTTATTAGAATAAAATATGAACCAGATAATAAATATTTTATCAACGAAATGGTGGGAAAAGGAAATTAACAATAACGTTTTTTTTTTTTAAATTATACAAATTACACTAGTACAAAATAATTATAAAAATAAACAAGTTGAATTCATCTTTGAAAAAATAATGTTATAAATGGCCGATCCTATCTTTTCAACAGACGAGTTTAGTGTAAGTAGATTAACTTCATCTTTTTGATATCACTACAGCTATAATGATCTCGTCTATTCAACATATGAGCTCTTCAATAGAGGAGTTTAATTTACCTTTTTATTATTTTTTTGCTCTAATGACATTTGTGATTTTTTTTTTTTTGAAAATGTCATTATTGTTATTATATATATATATATATATTGCTTATCCCATGAAATGATCAACTAAATAAAACATATCCGATAGCATTACTATGTTCTTGTATGATAACTTTATTTTTCGTGGACGTATAGATGATATCCAAATATTTTCGAATAGATAATTTGATAAAAAAAAGATTCAAATGATAATTAATATTTTTATTTATAAATAAATTTAAATAAATTAAATATAAATAAGATATAAATATAAATTTAATTTAAAAAAAAAAAGGTGAAAACCATCCAAAGAGATCATGGTAGGCATGTAGCATCTTTTGGTACGGGAAACTCACATGAGAACACCTGTGCACTTAGCACAGCATTTAATAATAATTGATTAGGGAAGTGGGGACGTGTCGCTTTCTTTAATAAGGCGGCCAGACACGGACACAGACACAGTTGATATAAGAAAAAGTTGTTTCTCTTCTTTTCATTTCAACTTTTGGTCTTTGGACATCGACGGGTTTGCTATTCCGAAGAACATTACAAGGAGCCTCGCCAAAGCTACATTGTAACCTTACTGGTGAAAATTAAAATTTCCATCATCAATTTTGTGTACATTTTATTTTATCTATGGATTATTCATGTGGCATTAATCTTTATACGGATAATTAAATTTTATGCTTCTTTTATATATATATATATATTTTTTTTAATATTTAAATTTAAATAGACACCATCTGATTTGAGTCCAATATAAAAAGATGAGCCAAGCATAATCTTAATAGATACCCAACTATAAAGTAATGCCACATAAGCTTTAAATACAATATTAATGAGATAGTTAAGAAAAATATTAATTTAGAAATACCTTTTTTATTCAAAATCCTTATGTGGGTATTTATTATCATTTTAGCATTATTTTCAACATGTGTATTTGTTAAAATGAAATACAAAAAATAAATAAAGTACATATATATTATTTTACAGAAAGTAAGTAGTATTTTATTAATAAAATAACTTTTACTTTTTCAAATCAATAAAACATATTTTTTTCGTGTAAACGTAAAAATTTTCACCATATTTGTGATAATCATGACAAGATAAAAAAAACAAATTACTTAAACATCATCTTTTAAAACATTTAAAATGTGTGTAGAATTAAAAATACGACAAGACCCATATCAACCCAAATAATTGAGTTTTTGGACCACTGATTAGTGATTAATAATTATAAAAAAGAAAGGTTATAAGCAATGACGTTGCATTCTCCATAATGCGACCTTTTTGTTATTTTATCTTTTTTGTAATTTAAGAATTTGGACCGTTGGGTGTGATGGTCACTTTTACGAGAATAATAGGATTATATGTACAATGACATTCCCGTGCCACCGACACCAATGGTCTGGTGTGGCTCCGGGCTTAGTTGGCTCTTGGCTGTGTTTGATTGGTTGGATTCGACTTCTGACGTGTCTTTTAAAGTTACGCCTCCTAAACGGCTAAGCCCTGGTCCTAGCAATGATGGACCAGCACCAATCATCATCATTTATTGCGCCTTGCCTTCTAATTAGGGATTGCCTTTTCTAACATTTCTCTTTGATTGGGAATTTATTCCCTTATGCGCTGTTTGCCTACTTTTTATTCTTTTCTTTTCTTTTTTTTTTTTTAATTAGAAAGCTGTGGGAGTTGCAGAAAGAAAAAGAATGAAGAAAAAAAAAACTTTTATTATTGTTCGTATATTAAAAATAAAAATAAATAAAAGGGGACAGAACAAGAGATAAATATAACCAAATTATCCCATATTATTTTTATTTTCTTTAATTCTTAAAAACATTCTTGTAAATAATCCCCACTTCTATCCTTTTCTATCCATTTTTCTTAAATTTGGACAGAAATTATTGAGCCATTAAAGCATTTCCATTATTTTCCATTCACTTCATCTACTTCTACATTCATTAAAATTGCCAAACATATATCTTTCTTCCATTTTCATAGCTTTATTTTGAGATCCATAGCTATTCATCTCATCCAAACATAGCATTAATCTGATCTTGTAAATTCAATGTCCCAATCATATTGGACTATATTTTTTTTTCTTCCCTTTCTTTTTGGTTGTTTTTCTTTTTATTAATTTGAGGTGATATATCTTTAATATTAAAATGGATGAGTCTATTTTGATATTATAGACATAGGGTAGGTGTGGAATCCTTTCCACTAAATATTGAAATTTATTCGTCCTCTCTAACTTCCCATCTATTGCAAAATCAAACCCCAAAAATAATCTAAATTTTTCAAAAAAATTAGCCAAAATGCCTACACGATTCCATAGGCTATATAATATAATGTTTTCAAGAACTGCATATGCTGATACTAGCAAAAATAGTGACTATGATGGAAATTTTTTCTTAAATAATTGATCGTTCACATGGTTTTATTTAGTAATTATATCATGTTTAAAATTTTTTTTTTGTTTTATATTAATTTTTTCACAGATAATCTGCCTACTATTACTACCTAAATGCAAACGCAATACGCATAGCAATTATCGGCCGGTCGGCCCCAAGAGTCTAATAGACCAAATTATGCGTTACCATCTAAAAATTACGTAGTTTGCTTAATCCAGCCAAGGCTAAAGGAGTTTTTTTTTCCTTCTTTAAAAAAAAAAAGATAAATTACACAGACACTTTTAAATACTTTAAAAATTAGATCCTCAACTTTTTAAATGTCAATATTTATACCTCTCAAAAGCTGAGTTGCAAATAAAATAAAATTTAATTAATTTAGCACTGATATGTCATTTATTGTAATAGTTTTTTTAATTTTAAAAACATATGAAAATTAATCTAAAAATTAATATATGTATATATATATATATATATGAAAAGTTAGCATATGCACTATTAGTGCTACCACAGGCTCTAAATCGTTGTGCCAAACGAATCAATTAGAATGCCATTATTATTTTTTTATTATTAAATAAGATATCAAAAGAGGAATTCATCATCATATTATGCATGTGATCACCAAAGATCATAAAGCAAGCAAGCAAATTGTTTTCATTATTGGTTGTTCGACCTTGTTTTTTATATATATATTTGTGGTTTGTGGTTGCTGGATAGAAATCCCAGATGATTGTTGTTGTATTGGAAAGTAAAATATGAGTATAATCAATTTAGATCCATCCTAATTGGTGGTAGTGACAGTACTAATGGCAGAACTGCTGACTTTTCATTTTTTTTTTTTTTTAGGTTCTTTTCCAAATATTTTTTAAAAATAAAAAATTATTATAATAAATGACATGTCAGCACCGAATTAATTGAATTTTTATTTTATTTACCAACATAGCCTTTGCAGGGTGTAAGTGCAATTTTTTAAAAAAAGTTAGAATTCATACAATTTTTAAAGTATTCATGAGAGGTCTTTGCAATTTACCAAAAAAAAAAATAACAATAAAGAAGTTTAATCCAACTTCCTTTGGCATGCCACTTCAATCACGCTTTAAAAATTCTACATTTGATTGAATTTAAGTCAGTTTTTAATTTGAAACTATATGATTTTGATTTGACTGAGACCTAGTTTATAACCTTATATTCTAGGAAAAATATCAAACTCGGTACATAAATTTTGTATAAAAATTTAATTTAGTAAATAAATTTTCAAATAGTGGCTATTGCTACTATTTTCTAATACAGTTTACTCTATAACATGATGTGAAAGAGGTAATCTATTAGTATAAGATGGTATTAGAAAATGTAGTAAAACTTCAATTATATGGTACCTCTTTCAAATTAGTAAATAAAGTGAACAATTTTCAAGATAAGGTAAAAAATAGCACTAGATATTTTATTGATCAATTAGAAGTTTAGTGTCAAATTAAATTTTTATAAAAATTATATATCAAATATAACATTTACTCTATACTCTAATGTACTGAGTAGGACTAATTAGACGTCGGCTTGGCTGTAGCCGGAGTCGGCCCCGGTCAGACCTTACCCGCGGCAGCTCCTAGGACTAATCGGTTGGCACAGTAACCCTGAAACAGGGGATTGGTCCGGTTCTAAAACGTCGAGAACAAGAAGTGGACTTGGTTCCTAAAGGATTGGACCGGTTGGACCCCCTTCTTCTGTCTGTTCATGTATATAACCGAGTTGATGGGCATTAGGTGCTTTGGCCAATCAGGAATCTCCATAAATTAGATCTCTACGATGGAACCGAGAAATTAATACGTAAAAGGACAATTCATAGTCATCTGTTTGAGGAAGCGAGAATGAGATTGGCTCTGGAGTTTGAAGATGATGGGTGTATTTATTGCACATCTGCAGAGAAACTTCTCCCACCGCGACCAATAAATGCCGTATTGAATTGATCAATTTCAAAGTTCAGATAATAAAATTGATCAAGTTTAAAGTTTAGAAACTTAATTGCACATTTTGTTAAGGTTTAAATACTATTCATAATATTAACATATAATAAGAATAATATAGTATGGAAAAAAGAGAACAAAACAATAAAAATTTCTCATACGATATTTATGGCTCGTTCAATTCGCTAAATGAATAAAGTTATAATATAATTCATATTATAGAATATTGGAATAGAGTTGTAATAAAATTTTCTTCATTAATTTTTTATTTAAATGGTGGTGGTATTTTTTAATATTTTTTGTAATAAAGATTCATCATGAAATCGCTATTCAGTGAACTAAGCGTCATAATAACTATTTGTAAAGAATAAAACTATAATGAAATTGTAATTACAATAAAATGAACGAACAGTTAGTATCTCAAATACAACACGAGATTTTTTTTATTTTATTTCTGCGGTATTATGTGGTTTATCATATACAATGGTAGCATTGGTAATAGTAATTTTGTACTAGTATTTCATTGCTGGTATGATAACAGTGGTGATTGAGATGATGGTGACGGCCATAGTGACGATGGCAATGGAGAAAATGTCTGTACCGTCGGAATGGTAAAGATGATGTAAGTAAGGTAGTGGCGGTTTTGAGTCTTCATTAAGAGAAGTTATTTTATCCCTTCTCATTTGATATCTTCGCATGCCGGTTCAAAGCCACAACCGGCCCTGCATCGCGTTGCCGTAAATCTGAATTTCATGAACAGGCCACATTCTAGTTTAGGTCAAGCTAGCTTTATAACCATGGACGCAGCAGCTGATAAACACTATTTTATCATAATTTATAAGTGTTAATTTGTGCTTAATTTGGATATTTTTTATAACTAAATTTATGAAAATAGCATATTTAATGCTACTCACAAACTATTCAAGTTCGATTAGATGATAATTCAAAATTTAACTCGATTACAATCAAGTTAAGCTCGAAATATAACTAATTGAATACCTATAAAATTTTAAGTTTTCCTTTGCACAACTTCATAAATTTCAAGTCGTTGGATATTTTCTGCATTTCTTGTCTTGTCGTCGGGCTCTTGTTTATCCTAATCCATGCAAAGAATTATTAGCCTCACGTTCGAGAAATAAGTAGTATAATGCTGGGGTTATCATTTTGGTGTCGTTTTGATATTATTTTTAAATTAAACAGATATTAAATCGATATAAAAATAAGATTGATGAAAAATCAATAGTTTTATTTATAAACTGATACTGAACGATACCGAACCAACACTGAACTAATACAAATCTGATACAAATAAAAATCCGATATTCTAAACAGGAGCTGGCAGGGAAGAGTATCGATGTTTCGGATATTTAATCAATCAATGCGTATAACTCTTGAAATTTTCTGAAATTGAGCTATGAATTTTATGTTGTTATAAATTTGTCATCCTACGTATAAAAAAGACTTATACTATAAAATGCATAATATGTTTGGTCTAAATTGATTTGAATTGTCATTTTCATAAGACAGATTTAAGATAACTTTGATGAATTCATTTCTCCAACAAACAAGTTTAATACAAGTTAAACTCATCTTTTAAATAAACAGTTCAAGTTATTTAGTTTTGGAATTATTTTTACCACAATTACACTTTTACGATTCTTTATCAAAATATCATTATTTTTTTCCTTTTTCCCCTACTACAAATTGTAATCTTTTAACAATAATTATTAAGTTCCACCAATAATCACAATGTGGGATTGTTTCGGGGGGGGGGGGGGGGGGGGCGCGGGGCGGGGGGGTGGGTGTGTGGGGTGGCGTGGGGTGCATTTTATTTTTTGTGGTTATAAAACAACATACCCTATCAAATTAAAAAAAAAAAAAAGGGAAAAAAGATCCTAAATCATTTTGGATGTGATTTGGAGGCAATTTTTTCCCGGGCAAATCTTGGAAAGTATATTGGATCATAAATGTTGGATTTTTATAATTAAAACAGGTTTCTTCAGCATCGTTCCACCGACTGCAAGATTCAGAAAACCATGTGCCATGGAATATCACATAAAAGTAAAAACAAATAAATAAATAAAAGGGAAAACAAGTTCCAGGGAATGCTGCTGAGTGTAGTGTTGACTCTATTTCTTTTTATCTTTTGCTTTCGAGAAAGTCGAGGATCCAGGTGTCCAACTAAGTAACCTTGAGATTGTAAAACAATCAACCCATATCCAAGGACTGCATGATCCTGTTTTAAAAAAGAGTTGTTTAGTGTGTATCATGTCTGGTGGATCATGAGTTTGCCTAAGCCAATCGAACGCTCAGTTAAGTTTCTGGAATTTTGACTCTTTTGACTAATGACTTATTTATACATGTGTATATTATTATATAGGATTAAAGTCGTTAATAATGTCTTAATTTTAATAAAATATGTAATTAAGCATCTAAACTTTAAAATTGATCGATTTAGTATCTAAACATTAAAATTAACCGATTTGATATCTAAAAAAACTTTTTGTGCATATCAACAATACCTCAGTAATATTGATTAGCATACATGAAAAGCAATTTGAAGTATTAAATTGATCAATTTTAAAATCAAAGTATCTAATTATATATTTTGTTGAAACTTAGGTATCATTCATAACATTTACCCTCTCTTATATTAAGGAAAAATGCAAATAATCTTCTAAAATTCTATCTCGCTATAGATAGATCTTTAAATTTTTAGTTGTTGTAGTTCATTCTTTAAACTTTAATAAATTGACAAATAACCCTTAAAAGTTGAAAATACTAGGTAAATATGATTTTTTTTACCTAAATGGTACTTATTTTGTCAAGCGTTAATATCGCGAATGATACCTAAATTTTGACAAAATATGCAGTTAGCTATCTAAACTTCGAAATTAATTAATTTCGTATTTCAAAATACTTTTCGTGTAAATCAATAGTATCTTCATCCAATTGGTTAACACCATCATCTTACGTAGGGTTTTCAAACTTGTGATGGAGGTACTGGTGATGTACACGAAAAGTTTATCTAAGTACTAAATCAATCAAATTTAAACTTCGGTCACCAAATTAATCAATTTTAAAGTTTAGATACATAATTATATATTTTGTCAAAGTTTCAATACCATTTGCAACATTTACTCTTTTGCTAAATAATTACTTGGAATTATCTAAAAGCATCATTACTATTAACAGGCTTTTTTATGTCACTTACAGTACCTAAGTCAGATAGTTAATTGTAAAAATAGATAAATTTTAGGTAGTTAATTATAAAAATTCACAAAGTTTAGGTAGTTAATCATAAAAATAGAAAAGTTCAAGTACCAAATGGATACTTTTAAACTTCAAAGGTGGGTTTGGATAAGTAGCTCTCTCTCACCCCTCCTCCCCAAATATCTTCTTGGCATTCACCACCACAAATCCATAGATTTATCACTACTAAATATTAGGGAAATTCCATACTAATATTAGATGTAGGTGCTTTCTACCAATGACATCATTTTCAATCCATCCACATCATATTCCCACAAATTGCAAGTCACATCTATAGATATTATTGATTTGAAGATTATGGAGATAGAGCTAATATTCTATAGTCACCACTCGACAGTTATAGAAGAAGCAGTTTTCCTTTTTTATTGTCTCTTTTTATGGGATTTTGTTCACTCATTAGCATGGTGAGTTTCGTTCTCTTAAGAGAATCAATGGTATCATTATGTGAGATATTTTATTGTAGAAGATATGTATCCATCTATATAGTTGAGTCCTTGTAACCTTAATTCTTCGTTTATCATTTTTCCTATATAAGAAGATGTAATCCTTTTCTAGTGAGTGAAATTTCTTCTTTAATGAGAAAAAAGGCAAAAAAAAAAAAAAAAAAGGTAGTTAATTATAAAATTATGTAAATTTCAAGTACCAGTTATGACATTAACCTTTAAAATATCCCTCAATTGATCTCAATATGAATATGACTTCAAATATTCAAACATTGCAATCCAATTCTTAGACTTTAATAAATTGACAAATAACCTTAAAAAAATACATCTCCTAAACTTTCATCTTAGTACAAAAGCACCTCTTAAACTTATCAAATACATTTTGAACACTCATAATATTTTACCTTAATATGATATTATTGAATTAGAAAAATCAAATATCTTATATATTACCATTTACCAAAATTAGGGGAGATTGTTTGCAATATTTAAAGGATATATCTACAACAAAATCAAAATTCTATGAGGAGCATAAAACCTTTAATAGAAACCTAATGTCCTATGGTTATTTGTAACTTCTAAAAAAATGAGAGGGATCTATTGGAATTACATAAAAAGAAAAAAAAAAGCTCATTTACATACTCCCAATTGGAGAACCAAATCTTTGCTTGCCTATGCACATGTACCAAGTCCTTGTCATTGAAGCAATGTAATCTAAAAGACTTCAGACATCGTGTGGTAATGAGCTTCACCTTTGCTACGAATGATGAAGAAAAATGTTAGAACAAATTCTGCTATCGACGATAACTACACAAGTCATCCCATGTCCAATCCACCAAATGCTAAGTGAGATGACCCAAACCCGTAAAAGAAATTAGGTCGCTTCTTTATTGCAAAACAATTGTAAAGATTCAATATTGATATTGTTTTTGTATTTTGTGTGATTAGGGTTATAAAACACAAAGTTATGAACAACATCAATAACAGACACAATAGTACAGTTATTTATCTGAACTACACTATTCTCTAATCAATATGATGCATGACAGATCCTAATGGCCATTCACCACAATCTCGAGATTTATAAGAACAAAACTCTTTGCTATTGATGAGAAATAAAGAAAGTATGACATCTAACTAAATTGCAAAAATAATGTTTATAGAGCCTTTGATACATGTCCCCAAACAACCTTAAGGGCATAAGTGCAAATGCTAAAAATATCCTAAATAATAATATAATTAATGGGTAAATTACATAGAAGGGTATTAACATTTGGGGGTAAGTTCATTTCAAGTATCAATGTTTCAAGTGATTAAAAAGAAAAATCAACATTTAGAGATAAATTCATTTAATATATCAAAGTTTTAAGTAGTTAAAAAGAGGTATCAATATTTGACAATTAATGAATATTAAGGAAGCTCAATTGATAACTAATTCAAATATTAATACCTTAAATGGGCTTTACAAAATGCTGATATATCATTTGATTCACTTTGCCAAACATCGATTGCTCTTTTTAATCACTTAAAACGTTGATATCTTAAATAAACTGAAATACCCCAAACTTTCACCTAGATTATAAATTGAGTTTAGATAGATTAAATAAATCAAATGAATTATAGGATTTAATTAGATAAGTTGTCTTAATTTAATTATTTAATAATTAAGTTGGTTTTGATATTTGAAATTCCTAAAATTCTCTAACAAGTCATTGAAATGTTTAGAGGATTCCTAAACTCTTGATTCTTAGCCTAAATACTAATTCCTAAATCTTTACAAAATTTGAGTTATTTGCTTGAATAAAAATATTAGTTCTTAAACCTGAACTCAAATTAAATATCTTTTATCTAAAATAAATTCTCAAATTAAGTTCTTATTGCAAGTTCTTAATTTCTAACATATTGGTTCCGAAACAAACTTTTAAATACTCTTGAAACTATAGATATTTGATCTAATAATTCTAAAATTATACCTATAATCCTTTATATTAATTTAGTCCCTATCCTTTTCTTTTAAACTCTATATCCTCTGCCTCTCTCTTCTTCTTCTTATTTCCATCGGTTTCTTTCCTTCTTCTCTTTCTTTCTTTCTTTCTCTCTTTTCTTTCTTTCTTCGATCTTTCCTTCTCAATCTCAAACCTTAGACAAGATCAAGAAGATAAATTAAAACTAAGCAAGAAGATAGGAAAGAGGAATCAAAGCTAGAAGAAGAAGGAATTGCATGATTTAGCTAAAAAGCTAAGTTTTCTATTTCTATTTCTCTTTGTTTTTACTTGCAATTTACACTTGTAATTGATGAATTGATGTTGAATTGGGTTGAAAGTGCTGTTTATTTTTGTAATTGTTGAGTTGAAGTTAGATATGGGTTGAGTTGGAGGAAGAAGATGATGAATAGTGGTTATGGAGGTTGATGAAGTTTGAGATGTTTGATGTGGTGAATGTGAAATTTATGTTGTTTGAATGTTATATTGATCATATAACAAGCTTTGGGGAACTTTGGAATGAGTTTAAACAACTTTGAAAAGTGTAAAATGCATTTCAAGAACAAAGGATTTCGTAATTTTGTCGTTCCAATGTGCACAACCTTATGCACGGCCATGCACATGCCCATGCAGCCCTTAAAATGCTTAAAACTTTGTCTCGAGTCACTTTTTCATGCTCTGCACGGCCTCGAGCACGGCCATGCACTCGGTCGTGCAGCATTCCCCTGTTTCGCAGCCGTTTGTATTTTAGCCATAACTTTTTCATCCGATCTCCGATTGGGGTGATTCAAGTTGCGTTGGAAAGCTTAAAAAGATATCTACAACTTTCATGTTTTGAGTTTTTACAAATTAGAAACTTATCAATGCTTAAATTTTGATTCTTTCCAGCTGCAACACTTTCCAAAACAAAATTGAAAACTTGTTTTTGTTTGTTAAATGTGTTTTGCTTAGGAAATGGATCTTTTTTAGATAAAATGAGATAGATAAGTGATATTTGATGTGTTAAGTGAATTAATTCATGTAATTAAATGACTTAAGTAGATTTATAGATTTAACAAATAATTAGATTAAATCTAGAAGTTAGTTATAAAATGAACTTAGTTAACAAACCTAGGTTCAACTTGACTAAATGAACTTGAATGAACTAAAATGGATTAGATTGTTTAACTTTGATGAATTTGGATAGGTTTAAGCTAACTTGGGATTAGTGACTAGATCTTAGATATATAATGAATTAGTAATTAATCTAAGTTCAACTTGACTAATGAACTTGAATAGGATAAAATGAATTAGATTGATTAGTTTAACACTTGGCTTAGTAAATGATTAAGTTAAACTTATTTGGCTAAGTTAAGCTAAAATGGTTAGTAACATAATTGGGTTAAATGAATGTGTTAGGGTGATCTTTGAGTAATATGGAGAATATGTTGTTTCAAATGTGTGTTTACTTGGAAAATGAATGTTTTTGGTTTATGAATTCTTTGTTAATGCTTTTGTAATAAAACACTATAAATAAAGAGAAAAGAAATTCTTTGACAGACAAAGGAGAACTGTCCATATTTTGGCGGGGCATATTCGCAGCCATAGTGGGGTTCCACATTAGTGTCTGATCAAATGGGATTTAATAAAATGATTTAGAGATTAGTGAATAATTGATATAAGTTCTTGTATGAGTTTGTTGAAGTGGATGATTAGTTTAGTTTAGTTTCTTATACGAGTTCTTTCCTTAACAGAAGTGGATATCTTATTTATCTTCTGGAATTCCTTCTGAGACTCTGTTTGGATTTCATTTTAAGGTACGCAGTAACTTGCGTGATGATTGATAGGATAGGCATCCTAAATGGATTAATAACTTAAAGACGGCTTAATAATTGATGAGTGTTGGTTGTGCTTTACGTCCTTGAATCCGGATCCGGGGAGCGACAACCTTGTCATGATGCAATGGCACGGTAGTTAGGCACTTAGCCCAATCTTTTGTCATGATGCAATGACTTAAATCCATGATGCAATGGTTCACCATGATGCAATGGTGGTTTCTTTTATGGGCTAAGTGGGTAGCTAATAGGGTGAATGTATCGATATATTCTTTACTTAGGCTCGGGAGGAAATAATATTTTTAGTTCACGGGTATGGGACCGTTGAACTAACTGATGTTATAGACCGGGATAAGAGTGTATAAAGGAGTGTGAACCCTAGATGATGCTATTAATATTCTTTATCAGTTAGATATAGGAGATATAGATATCCGGTCTATCTATATCAACCCCCTGAGCAGCTGCTGTTACTCAGGACCCCCAGATTCCCATTGGTTTGTTCGGAGTGTGAGTGCTCCATTGTTGATTTGTTTATTGTAAAGAAAAGATAATAACTTGTTGATTGTACATTGCATTTAGTTAAGCTCGTGTGTCACTCCATGTGTGATTGTGTTGCTGTGTACTGGGCTCCGGCTCATTATTGTTATTGTTATTCTTTTTACAGGTATTGTATTGTTGATGATGATGATGAGATGACTTGATGATGATGTGGAGGTTGTTGATGTTGTTGTTCTTATTATTGTTGTTGATGTTGATGTATGAGGATGGTGATGGTGATGATGATTGATGTGATGATGTTTGTCCCGGGTTTTGGGGCGATTCTAAAGATATGGGAGAATGAGTGAAGTGTGATAGGATCAAGATATTATTTGTATTTTGTTTCTTCTTTTGTTTTGTTTTGTAAGAGGACTGGATTTATTTATAAATTCGTATTTTCATTTAAAGGCTTGTTAGTGCCCGTGTTTTTGTAAATAAGCTTTTGTAAATATTTATCTAAGAGAAAGTTTTTCCACTTTCAATAGTGAAAGTTTGAAATGCTTTTATGTAGAAACGTTTTTATTAAAGTTTATTTTTCCGCTGCTAAATCCAGTTGTTGCTAGAATCTAATTGAATGATTTCACAATCTAAAATCAGATAGCAATGTTCAACATAAACACCTTCTTTAAAAACAACCTTACGTATAATTCGTAAGAGTTATACGTGGTTGGGAACTTGGTGTGCTTAATTTGAGAATTGAGCATGTCGGGTCTTTATATAAACTTACCCTCAAATGTTGATACTTTTTGGCGTAATTATCCTATGACCAATCTATAAGAATAAGATGAGAATAATAATAAAAAATGATAAGTGCACTGTTGAGAAACACACCAATACTTTAAATCAATGCTTCTCTCTAGCCACACAACTCTTATTCTAGTGGGGTCTATAGCTTAGGTACATGCCTTGTATTATTCCCTGTGCTTCCTTAAAAAGTATAATGAGGTACACAACTAAGTGCATGCCTTGTGTTCGCTTGTGCTTCACATAGAAGTACTTCTTATGTATTTTCTTGATTGTTTCAATCTTCTATGACACAATGACACTTGACCCCATGCTCTCAATTTGCTCAAAGTAATTAGGTAATTACATTAAAAAGCATCAATATTTAGGGTTAGTTCATTTAAGGTAATAACATTTCAAGTGGTTAAAAGAGGGATCAACGTTTCATAAAGTAAGTTAAATAAGGTATCCATAATGGACCATGAGAAAAAATTGAAGAAAATTAAATTGAAAATAATCTAAATGGTGATTCCTTAAATTCAATTTGCAAAATGTTAATTCATCTTTTTAACCACTTAAAATGTCAATATGTTAAATGTACTCACCTCTAAACATTGATATTTTATGACGTAGTTTACCCCAAAGTATTAATGAAACACAGTTCATCTAAAGCTCAGTTGTTCTGAAGAATTATCTAAATCAATCTTTGAATCCTTTTAGCTCAAGCTCTCATCATCAAGCTGTGCAGTTGATTCTTGTCATTTCCCTCAAGCTATCAAAGATTTGCCATCAAATCTTGTTTACATAGATCTTTATCCTCATCTAACACATATAATGTAAAATTTGCAACATTAAAAGTAGTAGGAACTTAATAATTATCTAGGAGTTTTAACTTATAAGCATTGTCATTAATGTGCTTTAGCACTTTGTATGGTCCATCAACTTTAGGTATAAGCTTCTAAGCTCGTTTTCCTAACAAACATTTCTTACCTAAGATGTACCCAAACAAAATCTATGGTTGGGATGTCATTGGTTCTTACCTCTTTCCTTCTGCTTCACAACTTGTTTCTTGAGATACACCATTACATGTCGAAACCTCTTTTGTATCTTATTAGATCGTTTAACTTTGCTCAAACTTTCATCTTACGAAGTTGGTATAGATGGTATATCGAGTGGAATTGTTGAATTGTGCCTATACAAAACCTTAAAAGGCGTTTTACTAATGGAACTATGTATAGTCCTATTATAAGCAAACTCAAAAATAGGAATGCATAAATCCCAAAATTGCTCGAAGTAATGTTTCAAGTGTTGTATTGACAACCCCAGCTTGTCTATTGGTTTGAAGGTGAGAAGCGATACTAAAAACAATTTAATTTCAAGCCTCTTCCATAGTAGTTTCCAAAGAAAAACGAAAAATTTGATGTCTTGGTCAAAGATGATACTGTAAGGAACACCATAGAGTTGAACAATATCCTAAACAAAAATGTTAGTAATAAAAAACAAATGCCATCTGTGCGATGACACAATACAAAGTCAGTGATCTTGCTAAATATACAAAGTGAGTGATCTTGCCAAATGCCTACCACAACTATATTTGAATCCTTTTCTCTTTTAAGGCAATCTCAATACAAAATCCATAGATACATCCACTAAGGATGCATAGGAATAGGTAAAAGCATGTACATTTTCAAAAGGCCTATGTTTGCTCTTAGCCCATTTACACACTGGCACAACTCTCCACCATTGCATGAATATGCCCTTCATTCTAGGTGAGTAAAAATGATCACATGAGACTATTTCTTTAACTAAAGTAGTTCGATAATCCTCTAGCCCGGGCTTCTTTTACAAGCAATTTCCTCTAAAGCATTGGGAATACATAAACAACCCTTTTAAAACAAATAGTCTTTATCTAAATAATACCCATAAGCTATTCAGTGTTCTTTACACTTAGCAAGTCTAGGTGTAAAATTCTTATCATTGGAGTACAACCTTATAATAAGACTAAATCTCAATAATCGAGTGTAAAGAAGTGATAAAAGCATATTTATTTGAAGAGCATCAACTACCACATTTACTACCTTCTTGTACTTAAGCACATAGTCGAAACCCTCAATAAGTTCCATCTATCAAGCATATCACTTGGACAATTTATCCTATCCCCTCAAGTGCTTTAGAGACTTGTGATCAATATAGATGATAAATTCATGTGTCATGAGATAGTATTGCCACATAGTAGGCACTTTATTAAGGAATTGAGTTCTTTATCATACACTAAATAATTTAATGTTGCTCCCCTTAACTTCTCCTCGAAACAAGCAATAAGACACATCCATTACATCAATATTGCCTTAACACTGACTCTTGATGCAAGCAATTTAATTCAAAAGTCTTATCAAAACCATGTAGCATAAAAACTAAAGAAATAGTTAGCTTTTGCTTAATTTCCTCAATACTCTTGTGAATGCAATCACTCTACTTAAACTCTACCCCCATTTTAGTAAAATCTATCAAAGCGGATAAATAGGACTTATGTTTTAAATAAACTACTTAAAGAAAGAAGTAAATTCATCGAAACTACATACCTTAGAGACATTCCTCAGATCAGGTCATTTAAAGATAGCTTCACTTTCTATTCATTTACATTACTCCTTCACTAAACACAACAAACCCTACAAATATAACTTATTTTTGATAGAAAACACATTTTGCAAGATTCTTATACAACTTCACGTGTCTCAACACCTCAAATACAGCTGCTAAATGTTTAGCACATGCATTTGAATCAATATTATAAAAAAGGATAACATTAAAGTATAATACTATAAACTTATTAATGAATTCTTGCAGAATGAAGTTCATCGAACTCATAAAAGTGCTAGGGGCAATAGAAAGATCGAAGGGCATGATTAACCATTTATGACGATAGATTGTAATTGGATTGAAGCTTATCACTAAGTTACAGTTGATTTAAATTTCACTATCATCTAAATCACGCACACTTATGATAATTGAATTCTTGCCGAGCTACACCTGTTGAGCTTGAGTGTTTAATGTAGATTTTGATGAGATAATATAATGCATAATTAACTATTTTTTTTATATAAACTACACTTAATTATTCATATATATATGCATATTGTGCATGTTTGTGGAGTTTTTTTGCAGGTGCTAGCAGAAATATGAGCTGTCAAGGGTAAACCAAAATCAAGTGATCGAGGCACAACAAAGCTAAGGCCAAAGCTCGACAAGTTCAAATCTGAAGCGTGACAAGTTAAAGAAATGGATATATCTATTGCGGGTCACATCGGGAGCTCAACAGGCTAAAGAGTTAGGGTGCAAGTAGCTCAAAACCAAGGCTCGATAATGATAAAAGTCTCATAATATTGATCGTAGATCACGTCGAGGGCTTGACTTAATAAAGACTAGGGTGTGGTAGTTCAAATTTGAGACTCGAAGAACCGCGTGTGTGAAAAGGCTGTCCAACGCAAAGTTGGGGCATGATAGACTAAGGTGTGACAAGAATTTGAGACACGACAGCTTAAATAGAAAAGCTGATATGACAAGAAAAGAGTCGTTGAAGTGCATTAAATGCTTGGCTACTCATGGATCTTGTTTCTAACGGACTTTGAATTTTGACGATTATCTATACTCAAGTCTTGGGAGATTAACAAAAAAGTAGAAAAAAGTGGAGAATGAAATGCCAAAATAATTTACGAACTCTTTATTGCGATCAAACAATTATTTATTTTTCTTGTTCTCTTATATATAACTTTGCACATCATAAAGAGAGAGAAAATACACTATAAAGCTCTATTATTATTTATTGCTATTCATTTAAGAGCATTTAAAGAGAGTGGAAATATTTTATTTCCTGAGTGGTGTAATTGCTGATCTTGAGCTAATTTATGAAATTAATACAGTAGTGATGAAGAGTTCAATTGAGGCATTTGATGAACCATGGAAAGTAGGAAGATGGTTAAACTCCACATTAAAATATTGGCTTAATTCTCTGTATCCCTATCTCTTTAATTTACGCAATATATATGTTCTTATCTATCCACTGCAAATTACATTATTTTTTATCTGTTAAATTAAAAATTAATTATTTGGGCTTTTAGGGTAAACTCCCCACCACCACAACCACAAACACCATCCAAGCAATAATCATATTTATCAAGCTTTGAATGCACAACAATTGAAAGATGGACCAACAACAAGCAACTAAGTACAGCTGTTGAACCATTCGTTGATCCAAATCGATGAAGCTGAACAGAGCCATGTCGAACCCATCACATTCGATTTGTGCAGTTTTGAACGACCACGCAAACAATAGTTGAATCATAGGTATTGAGCTGTTACAACAATAAATTATCCAGCTATACTAACATCGGATGCTTGACCACACCAAACCAAGAATCTAATTTTAGATGCTAATTTGACTACGAACCAAGCTATTTTGACAACAAACAATCATTAATATGAGCCTATCCATTTTAGAACTAAACACTTTGGAAAATGGCAAACTATAGTAGCTAAAGCCCGAAGAGTTTAAATTCAACTACATAATGAGCTTCTTTTAAGTTTATGAGTTTAGGAAAAGGTTTGGAGCAAACAGGTTAGTTTAACGATTGGTACTCTCAATCTATCATATTAAATCTTTCTTAAATTATCCCAAATATGATATGAATGCTTAAATTCTATTACCTAATTAAAAGAGTCAAAATCCAAATATTTCAATAATATAAATTTTTTACCTTCTGCAATATAAAAAATTTCTTTTTTTTTTTTCACACTTTTTTGAGTTTGATTAGTTAGGGGTTACATTAACAAGTTAAAACTTTAAGACCACCACTAAATTTGAATCTTTGCATGCATTAACATCAAATTTGCAATGCTTAGTTGGTTGAATTTGCTTTTTTGAGGCCAAAATTGTTGAATAAATTCGATTAAAAAAGAAAAGGCATTATATTGCACAGTGATGAAAACTCCAACCGTTTTGGGGGGCTTTCTTGGCCGGATCAAAGATACGGACACCAACAGTATAATCGTGACAAGATTTATGCAGGAATATCAGGCAGGCAAGGCAGCTGGCAAGCATGAGCGGAACCAACAACAAAAGTACGGCCACTGTGGTTCCGTGAACGTGGAAAATGGTGGCCTTTTGTCTCTTCATAAAATTTTCAGACGATAATTACTAATGGCAAATACAACTACAACAAAGCTTCTTACCATCTCGGAACCACCTAATTAATTATTTAATTATAAAATAAATTTAATAATTAAAATATTAATTATTTTAATAATTTAATTATAATTAAGTATAATATAAACCATTGAATAATGATAAGATCGATCCCATCAAAATTAATAATAAGCCTATAAAATTTGTTTAATACTTTGTCGAAGTCGAAGATTTCATTTGGCACATGCTTTGCTTGTATCATTGTTTCCAGCACATTTTATTATACATTCAACGAAATTAACGAAAATAAAGTTCAATGTTGAGAAAATTGCAAGCAAATCCGGCTTAAATGGGCCTGTTTAGATTTCCTTATTTTTATTTATATCTAATTTGTATCAATATTTTATCTGTATAATTTTTTTATTTTTTATCTATATTTATTTCATGATAAATACTTGTTTGAAAATAATAAAAAAAAGACATCAAAACAACTAGAATAAGATGAAACATCCAAAAATAGGAGATGAAAAATTACATAATTAAAATAAAGAATAATATATCGAGTGATTTAAAAAAAATTCTAGCTATAACTATTATAATAATATTAAATTGAAATAATATGACATGTTTTTAGGACGGTGATGAACTCTTTTTGTTTAACCCACTCCGTACTGATGTTTTTTTTTTTTTTTTACACCTCCTTAGAAATTCAATATTTATTTTAACCACTTAATATTAATTCTCTATTTTAATTGCTTAAAATTTTGGCATCCATTTAAACTTACACTTTCTTTTTTCTTTTTAATCAAAAAACTTACATTTTGTTTAAATGGGTGAAACTAATAGAAACCCAATGAAAGCATTGGAACGGCAAGATTCATGAAAATGGGAAAAGTTATTGAAAAGCTTTCTACCCAAATGTTATTTTCTTTTCTTTCCAAATCCAGGGAGAAGGTGGTAGAAAGGTGTGGAAAAAGTTCAAATTACTAAAACCCAAACATTGAAATTTTTTAAGTAAAAAGAGTGATAAACTTGTCTATTAAATCCTTTTTCTTTTGGTTTCCACCATCATCATAAATCAAATAATGAAAATGAAAAAGTTTCTCCCCTTTCTTTCCATTTCCTTTTTATATAGCCAAGCACAAACCAAAACCCTATTTTCTTTGATTTCTATTATACTCTTGTCTTTCTATTTATTCTTTTACTTTAGGATGTCAAACATAGTGTTAATTCCAAACATCAATTAATTGTTCCCTTTTACATTTCCTCTTCTCTCTTAGTTGTTAAGGTTATAAGCAATGGGAGGTATAAATTATTATGAGAACTTCTATGGTCTTATTATCGGTCTATCATGGATAGTCCGCCTATAATATTATCGTTAAATTAACTATAGAAAATTAGTGTAAACAAATATCAAGAATTTCAATCACTATTGAAACAAACCAAAATTATTCAATGATATAATAAGACTAGTCTCATTATAACCGCCTTAAGACCATAAAATTTTTCAAACCACTACACTTGACATAAGTTACTAAAATGTTAATAAATTGAATTCCAAAGATATTTTGAGACAAACTAATAATGTGTTCCACAAATTTTTAGGACAAAAAAAAGAAATAAATGGAAATGAGTAAAAGTTGAAAAAAAAAAAAGGATTAAAATATATAAATTATATTTTATATTTAGATATAATATATATATATATATATATGAAAAGCAAATGAAAGGAAAGAAATAAAAGCTTTTCTTGAATGGTGTAAAGCAAATAAGTTAAGACTCCAATGCAGTACAAATTTTTTTTGTTATCATTAGCACTACATGGAAGGGAAATTCTGGGTGTTGTCAACGGATCATCCAATCAATTACATGATCATTAAAATAATATAGTATGAATTAGTATATTAAATATTTTAATGGTGTAATTATAATTTAATATCAATCTGAGTCGTTAAATAAGTGACAGAACTATAAAATTTTCCTTATAAGCTTGAACACTGATTGCACTTCTTGCTTTTAAAACTTACATGACCTCACATATGGGGATTGGCATGAAAATATATATGCAATCATATCACATTTTAATATTAATTTTACTTAAATTAATATGAAAATTATCTATGAGAAAACATTCACTTATCATTGAAATTATATTACATGAGGATTTTTTTAACATAAGCACCGTCTAGTTAATTATATAACTATTAAAACAAACTAA
Organism: Combretum micranthum; assembly: GCA_024138025.1. Taxonomy (NCBI): domain Eukaryota; kingdom Viridiplantae; phylum Streptophyta; class Magnoliopsida; order Myrtales; family Combretaceae; genus Combretum; species Combretum micranthum. The sequence goes on along the minus strand of JAMXBD010000923.1, from coordinate 518,751 downwards.
TATATTTAGTATTTTAATATAGATAGATATCAATTTGAGTCATTAAATAAGCGATGAGACCATAGATTTGTGCTTATTGATTTTAAAACTGACATGATCTTAATTGTAGCTTATTGGTTTTAAAACTTACACGATCTTATATATCCCGACCACATGGACATACACCACCACATCGCATTTTGATATTAGTTTTACTTATGTTAATATTAAAATTATCATTCCCTTATCATTGAAATTATATTACACAAGTATTTTGTTAACATGTGCACACTTCCTAATATTCACCTGATAGGAAACATTAAGTTCTATTATGATATGATTTGATGCACTTAGTAAGAATCTGAAATAATAAGCCATTAATCTTTCGACTGTAGCATATATATTGATTGAAACTTAATTTTAATTTATTTAAAAAGTAAAACTAATATATTAAATATGTGTAAATTTTGATTATATCAACAAAAATATATAAATAAGAAATTAAAAGTAGAGTTAAAAGAGCAACATGATATATATATATATATATATATATTTACTTATGACGACTTTATAAGATTCTTACATTGACAATATTATACAAAATTATATTTTTAACAAGAAAAAATTACATCAGAATGTCACAATATTTGAAAGTAAATTTATTTGAGTTACAACGTTTGAAGTGGTTAAAAAGATCACAAAGTTTGGGGGTAAATTCATTTTGGATCATAATATTTGAAAAAGTGATTTAATTCAGGTCTTCATTGACACGTGTTACCAGAAGAAGTTGATATGTGTTAACATGAGAAGTTGGCACATTGTGATCCAAAATGAACTTAATCCCAAATGTTGTGACTTCTTCTTAACTACTTGAAACGTTATGACCCAAAATACACTTACTTCAAAATGGTACGATATTTTAGTATAATTTATACTTTTTAACAAAGATGGGCCACTTTCTATCCTTCTCTATAATACACTTAAATAGATTTTGGACATGCATCTCCACACTCTTGGCTGTAGGCCAGTTTTATCATTTAAAGACCTGAGAAAATCTGCCTATTTCGTGCTTTATATTTGCTACTGATAGCCTCGAATGTACTGAAACCACTAGATGAAAACACGATGCGTCTGCAACTATATGGAACATTAGCTTTAATCGATTGTGAGAAAATCAGTCGAGGGTCCCTCGAATATTATTCATGATAATTGAACCCAAATCTATGAAACATTGCACCCTTGCAACAGTTTGATGGGTCCGATGGTTATTACACGTGACGAGTAACCCAGGTATGTAATTATAAATGGTATTTTAACACGTGGTTTTATGGGCGATAGTCATTTTAAAAACTTCTTATTATCTTATTTATATATTAACAAATGATTAATAGTTATATACTATATGTATATATACCTGGTGTGTATTAATATTTTTTCCAGTATTCGGCCCCTTAAGGAGGAAGGGCAGAAAAATATCAACACAACTGAGATTCTTGATTTGATTTTTATTGAATTGTAATTTCTTTAGCCTGGTTTTGTTCCTTTTTTTTTTTTTTTAATATCAAGTTTTCCATTTGGCAATGATAGGTCATATCCTTCTACATAAGCAAAAACTATAAATTCCTCACTCTTACGTGATAAAGATGGAAAACTACACTGTTTTTATTCACATTTGAGGTTTTTTTAATCGGATTTTTAGGTAAAGAGCCTTACCTTTTATAGATTTGAAGAGTTTTTCAATTTATAGGGTGCTCTGCCAAAGATGAAAAAATGAATTCATTTATATTAATTTATTTCTTTACTTAACAAAAGTAAAACATTAACGATATTTTAAAATAAACGAGATCCTATGGGCAATCTCAACCATCATTGCAGATAACAGAAGTTTAAAACTATTCCTGATTATTGTTACTATGTGATTAGGAAAGCAAACAGATTATCCAGAGTGAATCACTATCCTAGGCAGGGCTTGCACCTTTTATTTTTGGATATCAATCCACCAATTCCTTTAACAGATCTTATTTCTGTTGATCATGTAATACGTCTTGTAGACAATTTATGTCCTTCTGTAATGGAAATTTAATATAATATCATTTAATTTCTTCCAAAATAATAATCACAACAATTATCTATTTCTGGTTAATGTGACATCATAACCCCTAAGAATGATGTGAAGGGCATATGGAATTTGGTGGTGATCCATCAAATGGTGTGGATACCATTGATTTGTTTGTTTGGTTGAAAACTTCAAAAGAAGTAGAGAAATGCACGTGAACGACTTTATGGATACTGCAAATAGGCTTTAAATTATATATATTATTTATTTGACCTCTAGTGATGGGATTTGCACAATCACCCCTAAGTAATATTCACTTGAATAGTGGAAGCAATAACTAGTTGAGATAAAAAGAGGGTGCTTTGTTGTGCAACTGAGGTGGAGCCTAGTGAGGCTGCACCTCAAAGTGCAGCAATATTGGTAGTCATCCTTGGTACAAAGTGAACGATCGTAGCCAAGAATTGATTCAAGATCTTATTGTGCATTGTTTACATCATCTTTTCATTACTTTCCTGTATTGAATGCATTATCTGTGCATCTTTAGGAATTACGCCTTGTGCATTCGTAGCAAGGTTGGCATTGGCATTAGGGTCAACATCTTCCAATGCCAGTATGTCTTCATTGATCATATTGAGGTTAGTGTTGTTAGCATTTTAACTTGTGTTGTCATCTAAATTAATCTACCTTCTTTTTCGAGGTGCCATCATAACTGTGTCAAGTTCCTCACTCCTTAGTAGAGTTGCCAAAAATATAGATGTATGGATTCGAGTAGCAAAAGCATGCACATGTTGCGTGAGTATCGCACTACACGTGACTTGTGAAGAGTAACACATAATGGCATGTCAATAACATTGACTAAAAAAATCGTTCTTTTGTATTAATTCTATGTTTATTTATAAAATTTTTTCCTTATGACGTATTTAAATTTCTTTTGTACTAATTAGTCTAAATTTATAACTTATCTTAATGTTGTTAGTTGTAGGTGTTACAATCCAGTATAAAACCTGCTCTTATAGATGCATTTCATAATAAAAATTTTGCATTTTGTTAAATTAATCTTATACCAATAGAAGTCCTAGCATCTATTGATTAGATGCAAACCTATGACATAAATATGATAACATGTGACCCTAATATCTAAGTTTTAAGAGTTATAAATAAAATGACTCTTATTTCTTTATTTCTTTTAATGAAAAGCGATTCAGTTCAGGTTCGAACAGTTTGGTTCTGTTCAATCCCTTGAACCGAACTTAACCATTTAGAATCTTTCTAAATCGAATCACAAACTAAACCAACATATAAAGAACTGCATTTTGCAGGTTCAATTTGATTATGTTCTATTTGATTCAGTTCAATGGACGGCCCTAGTTGAGATAGAATTTCAACTGTATCTCAGTGTTTCTATCAAATTTATTATCATTTAAATGACAAAGGACTTGGGATATTTATACAGTTTGGTTATTAACATTATCCATTGGATCACGTAAATAATCAAAGACTAAGGCAAGTTCCTTACGAATGCATGAACGATAATGAGAAAGGTTAAATGACGGATAGGTTGGTTCAATGGGCCCAACTCTAAATTTACCATGCCAAATCTCTCTTGATCATTCCAAAGAGAATTGCACTCTTGAAATCCTGTCACTTGGCTTAAATAGTTAAATTCAAATAAATAATAATATTTATATAATTTAAAGCCTATTTACATATATAATAATGAGGTACTTGAAGAAATGACCTTGTAGTGTTGATATAACATTTATTTATATATTTTAAAAGGGATAATGTCACAAGCGGTGCATGAATTTTGGCAAAAAAAAATGTAATTAAGTACTTGAACTTTAAAATTAATCAATTTACTATTTGAACTTTGAAATTGATTAATTTAGTACCTAAAAAACTTTGAAATTGATCAATTTATGGTTAATTTTATCGACGATACCTGAACTTTTTTGATATAACAGTTTTATGTCTAAAAAAAAATTATTACTCACAAAAATATCAAAATTTTTAAATCTTACATTTACGGTACTTTTGACCGGAATCCAACTAAGAGTCCAGCCATGAGCTGGCGTAGCAAAGCATTTATATTAAAAAATATTCTCTACTTATTAGGTAAATTTTTCTTTTCTTCCCCCCCCCTCCCCCCCCCCCCCCCCCTCGCTCTCTCTCTCTCCCTTCCTCTTCTTTTACCCAAACAAAGGAAATTCAAAGCAAACGACACCATAATCTACCCTGTTCAACCCTAATCTTCCTGTTCAGTCGACAACACAGAGGAGCAAGAACAAAGCAAGTGGCAATTCGGAACAAAATATCACCACGAGCAGACGTTCTAGACCATCAAAATAGATTAATAAGGTCTCCCTAGCACTTAAAAAACTAATCTTTAACATAAGGAGAACTCCAAATCTAGAAAAAAAAAATTAAACTCCAAGTATCGCACAACGTCCTCTCAAATTAGAAAAAAAAATCTAGAAAACTCTAAGAAAATGTGAGAAACCTTCAAATATTCAACTAAAATTACCTTAATAGAGTTGATCTATGAAAGAAAAAGCTAAAACATGAATCAAATGGCACAGAGCTGAGAAAATACAAAAAATGCGTTAATTCAAAAAACCACCAAATTCGCTAAAAAAGGATTTTTTTGATAAAAATAATTGGTTAAATAGTTTTTCAAATTGTTTTTTTCCCCTGAAATCATGGGTTTTAAAATATGTATTAGGGCTTAGGTTAAGGTTTCTGAGCTTGACATATGTTTGTATTTGTCACACCCCTACAAGACATCCTAATTGTAACAATACACTATGTAACTAATTGAGGCCTCCATAAGGTTACATAAGTACTATACAACTAACATTCTTCACATGAAGTGGACAAATAAACAGAATCGATGGTTGATTACAGCAAAAAAGATATTGCATATATATAATCCATAAACCAAGATAACATACAAGTCTAGGTCATCACATAATTATTACATCCATGGTATTCAAGGGCTTCATCAGAACCGTATTACAATAAAACTTGTAAGAGAAACAAAACATAACTTAAGCTATTACAAGCATCATCACTAAGTCTCTATTACAAACAAAGTCTTCCTTCCAAACATAGATACATAAGTCCATATTCTATCCTAACTTCCACATCTGTTCTTGGTCTTGATCTTGGTCTTCTTGCTTATATTTCTATAAAATAACAGTTTAAAGGAACGTGAGCATAAAAAACTCAATGAATAACAAAATCTTAACACATTCCATTGATATCAAATAAGTTTAATTAATAATCATATGCAACACATTCACCAAACATGTGCAACAAATATGGCATGAATAACCGGAATTCAAACCTATAGGGATTTATGCCCTCTTTAAGGGTTGAAGGATCAATTAAGTAATTCATGCCAATGAGAATCTCAAAACTAAAGAAGGAGAACTCTTTCAATCTCATTTGCTATATAAATAGATTTTATATGCACTCTCCACTTCTCTCAGAACTTGAGCATTCCCACTAAATATTAACACTCTAAAGCCAACTCCAACACATGCAACTTCCTTCAAAGCCTGCTTAGTTCCTGTGAAGCTAACAACCCCATAATCTTAACTAGATCCACTAGACTCAACAAGCATTACCACAAAATCAAAATGTTAATACGTGACATGGTATCATGCTTATGCAATTATGGTGTCATTAAATGCATGTCATTTTAAGTTTGGGAGTCTAGTAAGCTTTGTTCCATATTATTTAGTAGTCACACAAATTATAGACATTGACCATTTTAAATTACACACTTATTATCAAGCAATTAGTTGTCACTTTGAACATTAAGATTTATGATTCACCCATACCAGATATAGCATACAAGATTTCATAACCCCATGCATTTAATTCATTTCAATTGTGCTTAAATTATATTTCACTATTATACAATCACAAACAAAGTGAAAAGATTCAAGTTATTCACCATTGCATGTTGCCTCAATCGTCGTAATAATCGCTTGGGAAATGCGAGTCATGATATAGGATTCCTATAAGATAGAAAACTTGTATTAATAACTATTTAGCTAGGTAAGTAAGAATTAAACAAGATCTTAGAACTAAAGGAGACAAAAACACAAAATAAAGGGCATACGCCCATGACCATGCCCCATATCAAAGGGCATATAAAATCATATAAGGGAACAGAAGGGATACACGCCTTACCTAGCCCCGTAAAGAGGAGTATATGGGGCAGGGCAACATACAAAGGCCACCACACCCCACACCATACCTCGTATAGATGGGCGTTTGAACAAGGTTGGTGCTCAGAAGCTACCACACCTCATACGCAAGGGTGTATCAACCCAGGCGTAGGTACATAAGCTACCACGCCCATTGCCACACCCCGTAGAGAGGGCCATATCCACCTAAGAAACACCAATAGAACTCACCACACCCTCCTCCATGCCTCGTGCTCATCCAGCAGCGAACTATACTTTTAAACTTTGCATTTTTACATACTTTAACCAACTTTAAGGTCTCATATTCATCGAATACACTCTAACATCATCATACAAGACTCATTTTCACCATTCTCATCTCCATATAATCTTATAATAATCCAACTTCACATTAACTTTATAACTAACCATCTATAGTCCATATCACTTATGACTCAAGACTGAATACCTCAATTTCATAACTTCGCATCACATATCTAACAACAAAACTCATAACCATCTTACTCATACCAACAACTAACAAGAACACTTATCTTACACATACTCATAAAACAAAAACAACAAAGGAAAGCAAGAGTTACTTACTTACTTATATCTTGACTTGAAGATAGTTGTTTAGCTTGACTTTATTGTTGATTTGAGAAGAGAAATTGAAGAAGAATTATGAAGTGTGTGTGTGTGTGAAAAACGTCGGCTTTTTGGAAAGAAAGAAGAAGTGAACTTTCTGCAAAAAGAAAGGATAAATATGGATATATATATAAATCAAAAGTTGACTTGAAAGGTATTTGAATGTGATCATGTGTTGTGGTCATATGGTAACTATGGCGGGCTAAATGACTTAATTTTGTAGAAATTTAGGTTAATTTAGAATACACAATAGCCTTCTATACCTCTAAAGCATTAGAATTATCAATCACTCAATTTCAATACAAACTTTAGCAAAATTTTTAGTTTATAAATTCTATATAATTAGATAATTTCTTATAAGAAAAACATAACATAATTTAATTAATGAATAACTTATAAAGACACAATCAAATTTATGTTTCTATTCCTAGTTTATTTATTTTACAAAAGCTATTCCAATAAAAATTGTTCAAATATCATTCATTCAAAATATTTTAAATCTTCATTGATTTTAAATTCTATTCTCTAATTGTAATTATGGAAAAACTTGGGGGTTACAATATCTCTACGCATATGCTATCAAATTACAAGAAATTGAGGCAAAAAAAAAAAAAAAAAGACTTACAAGAAATTAGAAATGGAAAACTTTTTGATACCTGATGAACCTAAATGAAATATTCATTGGAAAAAAAATCAAGAAAAAAAGTAAAAACGAAGAACATACGAGAGCATTTTATTCCTATAAACATGGGACTAACATCTTCATATGTTGTAAATATATTTTTTTTTTCACTTTGGGTGTTTTTATAATGGCAAAAAGAGATCTAAGTGTCTCAAAAACCAAATTCAAGATAATGGTGAGTTTTTCTCTCTGATTTTTCTAATTTTCAAAATTTTAAATGCCCTTTACTATTTATTGGATCAACATGAGAAATTTGAGAGAGAGGAGGAAGAAGAAGAAGAAGAAAGAGAGAGAAAAGAGAAGAAAAATTTAACAGTTTTTTTTTTTGGCGTTGTTTGATTTAATCTATAAAGAGAATATATATATATAGAAAGAGGAGGAGAGAAAGGAAAGTAAAAACAAATAAAAATAAATAAATATGTTGATGTGGAAGAAAGAAAATATTTTTTTAATAGAGATTTACTACCACCTCACCACATCACTAGACTTTTGGTCGAATTTTGGCAAAAAATACCATAAGTGCAAGATTTAAAAAGTTTAAGTATTTTTATGGGTAAAAATTTTATTTATGTGTAATTTTGTTATATTGAAAAAGTTCAGGTACTGTTAAAGAAATTAACTCATCAATTAAATAATTAAAAAAAATTGATAAAAATACCGTTGGCATACATAAAATGTTTTTTAAAATACTAAATTTATTAATTTTAAAGTTTAAATATCTCTTTAAATATATTATCAAAATTACCTCCCATAGTAATGTCAATCTTTTTAAAATTAAATGAGAGATTTCTCAGAAAAACAACTACAAATTCAGGAGGGGAAAATAGAAACAATCGAAAGAAATGCGTAAACAAAAAAAAGAAGGATGCAAAAAGTAATCAGTTGGCCTATTAGCTCAGTTGGTTAGAGCGTCGTGCTAATAACGCGAAGGTCGCAGGTTCGAGACCTACATGGGCCATTTATTCTATATTGGTTTCCTACATCTCAAGGAAAATACACCTCAGATTGCAGAATTCCCATTGGATATGAATGTCTTGGAAATATTTTGGTTTCCTACATCTCAAGGAAAATACACCTCAGATTGCAGAATTCCCATTGGATATGAATGTCCTGGAAATATTTGACTTAAAATTTTCAGTAATCACGCAATGTACTCTCAGAAGGTTACAAAATAGATCATCCATGGTATTTTATCCAATTCTTAGCCAGTGTCTTTATTATCAAAACCAATGATTTTGTATTTCTATAAATAAATAAGTTTTTTCTGATCTTAATCTATTTCATTGTTACATTCTTTTAATAGAAACCCAAATTTGACTCCAAACAAACTCGGTTGGGATCCCATAAAACATAATGTCACTCAGAATGTGGGACCAGAAAGAAAACGGGCTAGCTAGATTTCGTCATGGGAAAAAGAAAAGAGTAGATTCTATTTGGATTGCATCTGTAACTTATTGTATCTTTATGTGCATCTAATTCGTTTAATCATTTTATAAGTAAAAATGTTTATTTTTCATTTGTATCTGTTTCTTGATAAATATTTATTTGAAAATGATAAAAAAAATCAAAATTACCAGGAAAAATAAAACGTCAAAGCTGAAAAAATAAAACAAACAGATATTGTTCTACTTATATATATCTGATTAAATCACAATTTGGGCAAATCTGAAAAGCGAAAGGTGTGAGCTCCTAGCCTCCTTGTAAGCGGAAAGGTAGAGCTGGCCTTGATATCACAGATAATTGGATGCCCATGCTCTTTATACATAAGTTAGCACATCCTTAGAAACCTTTGGGATTCTGAAAACCTAGCATAATACACCACTAAAAAAAAATTACATCTCAATCACAATGACAAGCCTGCCGGACCTACGACGATCAAAAATTGGCTTGCTGCCAAAATAAATTGAACTCTATTGCAGAACTGCTCTGATCTGTCTTCTCCTATAACCCATGACCATGTATACATATATTCCAGAAGCTGCCACAACAGACACGCCGAGATATATGCAAACCGTTGTTGCTGTGACATAAAGATACCTGCAAAACCAATGGATTCTCTCAACTAGAAATACATTGGGCAACGGAGCACAAATACTTTGAGATTTTCAGTTGTTACTTGGCAAATCAGATCCTGCTTCAGATAACTTAATACTTACTTTGGAGAGAAAACACTCCATACGAATAAATGGTTCCTCATTAGCAGCAGTACAATGGTGTATGCAGTCAGTATGATGGAATTAAGGATCAAAGGAACAATGCATGGAAAAGCAAGCATTTTCTTTAAGAGGTCGCCGGGATAGGCTTCTTGAGGCGTAATAATCCAACTGAGATCCTTTACTGCAATCTGCATTGGCAAGCTTAGAAGAAAAAGCATGGGTGAAGCATAGGTGATAATGAACATCAGAATTCCAGAAAATAACGTCGAGTAACTGGATACCCCCTGCCAAGAGAAAAGAACAATGTCAAGAACCCAGGAAGGATTATGATTAAAATTTATTTCTGAAAGCAGTAGAACTAGCTAGGGTATATACGTACAATAAATGCAGCAGCGACATCAATGGTAGCAAGAGAATTGCTGTTCCCTAAAGCAAAGTGACCCGCCATTCCTACATGGTATAGCAACGCAACCTAAAGAAAAGAAAACCTGACAATCCATTAATATGTTAATTCAAGTTCGAAAAGTTGGCCAAGAGAAATCAAGCTCCCAAACTCTAATGTGTAGTCATGCAACTGAGATTGTCCTCAAACAACTAAAGATAAAAGCTTGTGCAGATTTTTGAAATATCTATCTTTGTCAGTTATGTAATATCCTACAAGAATCTTAATCTTGTCCAATGCAACTTCTCATTAAAATCTTTTGGTAGATTATAAAGATTATTGATCAGAGCTTCAAGATCAAAATTAGATCCCAACTCCTTTTTTTGTATGATCAGCCTCAGAGATATGACCTCCTAGCTTTTTCAACCATTGGCAGTAACCAAACCACAACCCTGATGTAGAAGATGAAAAATTCAAAAGGACATTGTAAAAGAAACACAAGCCCAATCTGCTAATAACCTGACTAAAGCTCTGACAAAATAATGCAGATAATATCAACTAGAGCATCATTTGTATTTTACAGATTCCTAAATAGATTAGTAGCCATACCACAGCCAAAGTGCAAAGTCATCGTGCCCATAATAATGGAAGTTATGAGGGTGGCCATGACTTTTTCCTATGCTTGAAATTGCTAGCATGAACCTAGTTGAGCTGCATATGTTCCTTAACTCTCCAAATGCTGGAATTCTACTTATTGTTGGATATTGCTAGAAAGGCCCCAAATAGCTTTCTTTTTGTTTTAAAGGTGCCTCAAGAAAGGAACAGTTGAATCGGTTGTTTAGCAGTCTCCTATTATCACTATCCTTGGGCACTATCATTCTACCGTTCCTAATTTACCAGCACAACTCCTTTCTTTTCTTCACTTTTCTCATCCATGTTCTTTTCTCCTCTCATTTGTTATTTTGGCCATGTAAACAATGCTAAGTAGGTCTCCTACCATCACCATCCTCAGGCATTATTAGAGACTCCACCATTCCTAATTTACCAGCAATAACTCCTTCCTTCTCTCCACATTTCTCATTCATGTTCTTTTCTTGTCATTTTTATTTTGACCATGGTCACCACAGAGGGATTGTGTGACAAGTGAAGAAACACTAAAGCAACGAGCAGCAGATTCGCCCTACTTCTATCATGCACTAAGTAGATGCGTTTTTTAGCCCATCTTGATAACATGCAAAGAGCATGTCTCTCGCTAGAAGACCTTAAAGAAATCATGTTCGCAGTTATTTGTAAGTCATCACACTCATATTAACAGCGTGCATGCAAACCGGAACGTTTCTCTTCCTTTAGTTAATTATTCTATGGCATAAAATTATCAGATAAAATTTTCTTGATATGTCTACCATGTCACGGCAAATGTTTGAGAAGTAAGTCATATAAAGTGAAATAAACTAATGTTACCTCCAGCCATTGCTTATTAAGAGGACCAGCATTGTAAAAATGAAGCAGGATGGTGTAAACTTGTACAAGAAGTAAAAATATGGGCACGCAATTTACTGGTTGTTGAAGCAGGAGCTGCAGGATGCTCCAAGAAAATGTACATGCCCACCCAATCATGTATAAGCAAAACTGTGTCTCCAGAACCGGTAATTTCCTTAAAATGTCATTGGGTGCAGAAGTTAACCAGATGTTCTTGAAACTGCAACATGTTTGAGCAGTCTCAGCAGAAATCAGCCAGGGTAAGGCTACAAAAATCCCAAACATCAGAGCACTTAGAATTGCATAAATCTTCTGCACCAGTAAAGTCGCACCATAACTGGATGATGCAAATGTGCTATCTTGGTATTCAGTTATATGCTTCAAAACCAGAAGTCCGGGTAGCAAAAAGCTGAACCCAACCACCGAAACCAACTTCCTCTCTATATGCATAAATGACAAAGAAAACAAGCTTAAGCCGATGACCAAGAGGCAGGCTGCCAGCTGTAGTGTCTTCAAATATTCCTTACCAGTCACTTCAAGCCATTTAGAAATGTCAGGAAGATGGGTCCAGTTTACACCACCTTGATGCCAACCTCTCAAAATTCTTCCAGATAAAAGAAGCACAAGGACAGAAAATGCTTGATAAACAGTTCTTGCATTATTAGACACGTAAAGGCTTAAAGAGCTGTGTGTTCTATAGGCAAGGAGGAACTGTGCAGTCTTACGAAGTAACAGCAGAAAAAATGTTGATCCCAGAAAATGCCAAATATATTGCTCTTCCTCTACCATAGAACTTGATCCCATGCTTATGACTAAGATCAATGTAGTGCTTAAAATGAAAGTCTCGTCCATTTCCAATGCAGGCACATTATTTTTCCTACTAGAATGCTGCTTGTTTCCCTGGTAAATTTCTTTATGCAATTGAAAACCATAATGCAGCAATATCAGACATGATATGACCAATGCTGCAACTCCAAGAGCAAGTAGGCCTACAGGTTTCTGCAGAATGTGTTCATTCGAAAAATAAGTAAAAATAGATAAGTTGTGCCAAAATCATTGTATAAAACATATTAGTGATCATATATCAGTTAGCAAGTAGAGAACAAAGATGCCTTAGTCAGAAAATAAGAATTGGAGGAAAAAAAAAAAAAAAAACCATACATCAGTGACTTTGCGCGACAACCACTCACTTGAAGTCTTCAAAAACTCATAATATGCTGCAGCGACTCTGCTGTACTCTTCTGTACTGCTTGACCTTTCCAAATAAGAAAGAAGCAACAAAAATAAGAACTTACTGTATTGCAAACCAAGAATTTAAATCGTATCATCAAGTGTCGCATACAGTGTATAAATCTTCTTCTGCTTCCAGGACCTGTGAAGAATCGCTGCATTTTGATAAAGGCAGCTAAATTTCTCATCTGCATTTCCATTGCACTTGTTGCTTTCTTTAATTAAGTCTTCATGTGCAGAGCCCCCACATTTTAGATCAGACAACTGAGCCCTCAGCAGACTATATAATTGCCATGAGTTTAACTCGAGTGCCCTTAGCTTTTGTTCTTCTGCTGGTATCAAGACATAGAACCAATTAAAAGACCCAACCAACCCTTCTCGTGCATGATCACGAGAACAAAGTTTTTCAAGCATTGACTGGATAATCGCATGGGAATGAGAACAGGAGAGGAATAGGGAGAGAGAACCTGTCATACAGTCCAGCGAGCATGGAATCACAAATCCAACATTGTTTTTAGGTATTGGAACACCGAACAGAAGAGCCAGTGTTGATGCAATGTCAACCTGTGTAGAGGAAGATTAATAAAGAACTAAAAATAATTTTTACTTTTCCTTTTTGTGCAAAAATTTTTTCAGCATTTCTACTAGACATTTGATGTTATCAAAGTCTTGCAACTGCCAACATTATCATAGTGACCTCAAGAGGTTACAAACATTTTTCACTTTTATCAACAATGCGAAAGACAGCAATAGCAGCAAGCCTCTAGTGATAGTAATTAACAAAACAAAGAACACCAAATAAGGAAACGATTCTCTCTTTTCATTGACTCAAAACATCTCTATGTTTTTTAATAAATAGTTTGATGTCATAGGTTTCTTGTGTGCTTCCTTATTTGTGACTTCTCCATTCATTTAAATGAAAATACACAAGAAAGCTCACCTTATCCCCAAGACCACAAACCACCCCCACCCCCACACCCGGGGGAAAAAAAAAATCCAAACCAAAAATTACTTTTCCTCAATCATTTTCAATTATAACTACCACCATCACTGGCTATTGGCTGCAAACATCCTACTTTCTTCTACTATTACTTATCACTAAGAGCGCTAGGTAACCGGAATCTTTTGAAATAACAACATAATATTTCACAGCTTTCAGAGTTTTGATTATAACAAAATAAAAAATTCCGAAATACTAATTCCACAGAACAAATGCACCCATAAAGATCTAAAGCACATATAACAGAGCAAAACCAAGGGATGATTCAGCAGTAATTAGGAGCTTTAGAAGGAAATTTCATTGCCAAATGGTTTTGGTTGCAGACTTGAGGATAAAACTAAAAATAAAGTCCAAAAGATAGCAACAGAGCAACGTTAAAAATTGGAGATAAAAAAACAGCAAAAAAATCAATGCATGAGACCAAACATCATAAGTTCTGCTGCAAGAGTACCTGATGAATAGTTTTGGGAGAGTCTGAATCATACTGCATAACATGATTTTGGAGACCGACAAAAAGAACCAATGAATCAGTTTCTTCATATGATGATCCCCCATGATTACCATTGGCCATCATGCCATGATCACTCACGACCACCTAATAGTATATCCAAGACAGAGGTCTAAAATCATAATATATCAATAAAATTTCAGAAAAATGCTGTGGCAGAGGTACTATGACTAGATCAAACATGCACTTCATCTGCACACCAGGAAAAACATCCAAATTTTTTAATTTTACATTCAATGTTTCTGCCTTCATTTTTAACATTAATCGTATGGTCTACAAAAATCAAAAAAGAAAAAACGTATAATAACATTGTCATATTCTTTTCTATAACATTCTCATACTTTATTTGGATAGAATTCTACATTATGTTACAATGGATGGATGGACTAGGAAACCCCATCATAGAGGCGAGCACTACTTTTTCTACCTAAAGGAGCTAAACATGGCAAACTAGTAGTTTCACTTGTCGTCTTTCAATAATGATACATATAAAAGGAAAACAAATTTGTTACCGCACATGGCAACATCGATGAGAACAACATAAAATCCAAACTACATTAAACATAGTTGCAGTTTATGATGCTTCAGCTTTAGAAAAAAGAGTGTAAGGAACTCCTGTACTTGAAATATAATTCTCCTTCCTTCACATTCTATGCAAAGGCTCTAAGCACATGGAGATGTTGTGTGCACATCAGAAGTCAACAATGCTAAAAAGTGGAGAGATCAACAATTCTTTGATGATCCCATTTGACCATTTTTAAGTATATCTTTGTTAAACATCACACATTAGGTTTTAGATATCCAAAAATTTAATTTAAAACCTTTAGCCAGCGTGAAGCGTTCCCTCTTGAAAATCACGAACAAAGTACAAATGTTTTAAAGCATCCAAAAGATCCTTTAAAAGAACACACCCAAAGGGGGGAGAGAGAGAGAGAGAGAGAAGGCATTCCTTAGTATTCATTTAAAAGGGGAAAAAAAAGAATATTAAAAAAGAAAAATCCCCTATGCTTCATCTCATTGTCCTCTGCAAATCTATATTACACATTTGGCCGCACTTTTGAGTCCATATACAAACATACATACATACATATATTTACCAGCCTTAAAAGCAAGGAAAGATTAACTTTTACATGCATAAACCTCATATGACATAAATGTCCATCCCAAGCGACAGCTCACAAAGGTAGATATCTATAATCCCTCTCTACATTATCTATAAAGGGAAGCATACGATCCATGTAGACTCATATAAGAAGGAATACTCATCAGTCCATTTAGAATAAACCAGGCAAATATTCACATGTACAATTGGAAGTGTTGCTACCAGAAAATAATTAAGGAGATGAAAGTGGGAAAGTTGCAAAAGCATTTGGATAAAATGAAAATGAAAGCCACAATTCCAAAATATTTCTTTTTTATTATTATTATTATAATAGTTTAAATGCTCTCACACTTTTCGATTCTATCACTTCAATGTCCCCCATATGGGAGCAATCGAAAAGATACATTTGAAGTGTCTTATAAGTCATACCATAACCTTGAACCACCAATAATTGAATATGGACAAAAGAGAACTGGACATACCAAAAGTGTGGATATCTGGTCATTCGCTTGATCCCGAATGGCAGCTGAATGAATCTTATGAATAACTTCATCCATCTCCTTAAGTTTTGGATACATTAAAGGACTGCAACATTTATGAGAGTCCAAGAATAAGCTACTACTTACTCTTCTTCTCTCTCTCTCTTTTCTCTCTTTCTTTTTTTTTTTCAGATTATTGACTCCGAGTCTAAACATAATAACCGCATTTTTCATAGATGAGTAAGGCTAAACTAAAGCAGAAGTTATACCTGTTGCGACCACCAACATGTCCAACATGATCCAATCCAAGATAATGGAGAATCTGAAGAATAGATACATCAGTGAAACTACAGGATAGAAGATAATGAGGGAGACAAAAAAGAAGAAGAAAATAGCAAGAACACATGACAGCTATTAGTTCTAAATACCCTTCAAAGCAAATGAAGTATGCAGATAGTATGTACATGTGCCTCTATTTTTATGATTCCATCTTTCTTTTTTTACCCCCTCCTTTTGGGGTAACTTAGTGATTGCATTGATAATACTGAGTTCGTTGAAAAGATAATTTACCAATCAGGTAAGTAAACGCAACAAGGTTTGAATACTAAACCTGTAGATTAGGAACTCTAGTAGACCACATGGTTGGTGGCCAAATCAGTAAATTTCATTCACCTGGCAAATGTATGTAAATATAGTTATTAATTCACTTAAAGAAACGGATCCCTTTTTCTTGGTAAACAAATCTGGTACACCAATTCAGCATGAGTAAGTTTGGTCCTTCAAAAACCCTAAATTTAGTTATAAAAATGATCACCTTTATTGCCTTGAGTGTCAACTTTTCATCTTTGTGCAAAAGTAAATGGGACTAAGAAAATGGTTACAGCTGTAAATGGACTAAAAGTTGAAACTAACTTACAGATAATTAAACTTCATAAACATTGATGAGCTTAGTAATTTCATTCAAGAACAAAAAAGTGAGAATCTTGGTTAAAAAACATGCATGGCTCAGCATTAACAACAATGTCCTCTTTGATCTACAGGAGGTTAAGCATGGCTCACCAATATATATATAAGGGACTATGAGGGTCAAAGAGACCTTAACAAAGTTAGATAACAAAGATGGACTACTGGTAAAACCTTTGATCTAAATAATTGTATTGGCATTTCATCAACCATCTGGTTTGCTCTTTACAGATAACAAAGTCGAAATTTTTACTGAATTTTAAGAGTGGATCCTCTGAGAAAAGCTTGAATATCAATTTTATCTTTAGCTGTAAAGTAAAAAGTATACCATAAATTTCAAATGGTAGCACCATCAGCTTGTTTTAAAGTACTTGTCATTTTTGGGAAACAATCATTTGCAGTGCAAAGCAGATTAGTAGATCAATCAGACAAATAACAGATGGTAGCTACTTTTAGCTAAAATGACGAGTGATCAGATCATGTTCATCAGCATGAACATACTGAATTATCAAGATTCCATGGTATGCCTGTGGAAATGCATTACAAAGTGGAGAGATATTGAATTATGTGCTAAATTTTAACTTGCTTTCATCTTAAATTTGGTGTAGTAAGACTCATTAAAAATATAAGTTGTTAAGGGTCTGTTTGATTCATCTTATTCTGATTGTTTTGACATCTTATTTATTGTTTTCATTTGTCAAGAAATAGATACAAACGAAAAATAGACATTTTTACTCATAAACGGATCTAATAAACCAGATGCAGATTAGATATAGATAAGATACAGATGAAAATCAGACAATCCAAATAAAAATCATTTCCACGCATAATACACTGCAGTACTGAACTATATGAATAAGGAGAAGCACAATTTTCAAGGATAAACAATTACTAACTATTTCTTGGAGGATAAAACAATGTCATAATCCTGTGGTCCAAGCTCCAAACTATTCAATTGATATCAAGAGCACTATCCAAAGAACTTAATAATCCTTATTATGAGATTTGTAACTGTTCCTGATTTGCTCCTAAGGATTTTACTTCTATTAAGAAAAAGGCTAAAGCAATGACAACTAAAATTTTTTATCCTCAATCAAATGGTAAGGAGAAGCCATCAGCAATCTTTACTCTGACTGGAAACAAAGATGGTAGAAAACCTGCACCATACTGCTTCCATGTCATTCAAGGTCAAATCTCTCTACTTTCTTTAAAGAAAACACAAAGACCAAATTGTTTTCATCAGAGGTCACTTAGAACATGTATATCCCCCAGTAAGTTTCCATTTTATGAAGGACTTTAAATTACATTGGAGAATAAAAAATAAATTGAGAATTATGGCTTGCTGCTGGATGTGCTATTTGCAACTGTTACTTAACAGGAGAAAATGCATTGACTGTTAAATTACAAGGTCGCAAAGCTATGCCATTGGGTTTCTCTAAAACCCATCTTCATTTTGGTTATACCCAAAAGTGTAATACATCTCCGCTGGCCTTTTCTTTCTATTCCTTTGAGAGGCACTTTGGCACAGAACAGAGAAGATCCTTTGAAGCAGATTATTGGGAAGAAGTAGAATCATTATCTTTGCTAGAAATTAGACTGTCCCAAGTTTTCAATTAAGCAGACATTGACAGAACAAGAGGAGAAGAGGCAACACTAAGGCACCTAAAATTCCTTCATGGTAGAGCTGCAGGACTGTAAGCAAATGAAAGGGACCAGCACTTGTGTCGAGGTTTTGGTCATTGGATATTTTAGTATCCCAAGCTATGTCATGAATATATAGTAAAGTTTCAACCAAAAATATCAATAGCAGATCTAATATGTAGAATGCTTCCTATTTGAGCTTTAGAAGATCAAACTCAAGGATGGCCCCAAGAGCCTTGTAATTTGATGTCAAGTGGTAACTGAGCTACAACGGAAACTTCTGTCTTTAAGATTATATTTTCATAGAAGGAAGAACAGTTCTGGCTGTGCATAAGGGGATATGCATTAAAACAACAGATCTACCAAAGCATAATGATAATAAGAGAAGCAACAGACCAGGAATGTCCAATCATCTCTGCTAAGTTCATCATCCAAATGTCTAGATACATTTTTATCAACCTGAACAGTGTCTTTAACCTGCATCAAAAGCCATGTGGATAAGCAAGAAATATAGAAAGGACATTCATACAACAAGAAAGTGCAACTCCATCAAATTAACTTTGAAGCAAAATACTTACAAAAAAGCTGCTGACACCATCATGCCTGGTGAAAAAATGAGGAAACATTTTCAGCCAAGTGTTGTCACCAAGCATCACCATTTTCCATCCAATACGAAAGAATTGGGCTGTCAAAATACATCTAGGGAGTGAGCAATATTTAAGCATCATAACCAATAGTAGAGAACTCATATATCTTAACTACTGACCTACAAGATTGTCATCTTTTAAAACTTGTGTATTAAAATTGAATGCCACATCCAAAAAACCCCCTATTGCCCCAGATACCATAGCCTGCAGTGAACGACCAGAAGAGTGAGAATTAAACACCATGCACATATTTCCCAAATCGTGTGAAAGGATTGATAAGAAGAAAACCTTCAAGCGTGGCATAGTAACTGTTGGAGGTGCAGCCTTTGCATGGTAACCAACTGCCGTTCCGCCAGCTAACAAGGACTGAGTATAAGGCATTGCTTCATAAAATTTCTTATTTGGAGGATTATTGTCCCTTCCAAGTACGAATTCTGCTGGAAGACCATCAATAACCTAATTTGACATGCTTGAAGTTGGCAGCCCAGATTTACAATTCACATAAATCTTTAAAAAGGTTTGGTTTACCAAGAATTGCCTCGAACATATTATTCATGATTACAATAAAGAGTATGCAAAGGCATGTAAAGTAAAAAGAGGAAATAACATACCATCAGAATTAGCCGGTCAAATGAAGGAGGGATCCCAGATAATTCCTGAAACACAAATTAATCTAGACAACATGAACACAATTTCCTTGGAGTAATCTACCACAAAGAAAGGACCTCAGATTTTTTGTGGAGTTTTTTTTGGGACTATATTTAAGCTTCCCTCTCTTACTGTTTGATTTCTTACGAGACGAATAAGTTGCACCTTTACGAGCATATAATTCTGAGCAGCACAATAGGCCCTTAACCAATAATCATAATCAACTTTATCACCTCCCACCAGGGGAGGGAACAAAAAAAATTGCTTTCAATCTAGGAATAATTGCAGATTATAAGGAATGAAAATCCTGGTAATAAATATCACAGTCAAAACTAATATAGCAGTAGCCAGAACTAGACATCCACCATGCATGCTGATTTCATATAAAGAAGTCTTGACCTTTATTGCTAATTATCTATATTAGAAAAACAATAAATATTTTGAAATTTTACCAGTGTAGGAGACGATAAATACTTGCAATAACTAATGCTAACATCCAATGGCTTGAGGTAGGGGTTAAGACCCAGGATGTCTCATAACAAATAGTATAAGGACTTGAACTCAAATCCCATCAAGGACATTCATCGGTACCACTTGGCACTACTTAAATGGCACAAACTACACTTAACTAGTGTAGACGACCCAAAGGTATGTCTGTGGAATGTTATAATGGTTCTCCTCCCTTTAGCCAGAAAACACTTACCATAACCTATTCTTGAAAGATACATGAAGTTTCATCGTTCAAAACATGGCTCCATTACCTTAAAAAACAACCATGGAGCTTTTACAAAATGCTAGAAACACAGGCAACACAAATGAAAATTCGTGTGTCATTGTATCATTATCCAATTCCATTCTGTGCATATTGCAGTGGGGATCAACAACAAAGAATACCATCAAACATCATAAATAATTAACTCATTTTTACAACCATATCACATCATATACACACAGCCTTACCCTTACACTTTCACAAAAATGCAGTGAACATACCTCTCTCCTTTATTCCCACACTAGCCGGGAGCACTTTGTGCACCCTATAAGCCATTAACGAACTCTAAAAATCACTCCATCTATCACACGATGGCAAGCTAATCGTACATGGATGTCAAAATCGTGAGTCAACTCATACGATTTTACAAGTTTATGATTTTAGAGGTTTAAACTAATCAACACAGATGCAAAATTGTATCGGTACAGACTATTAGTAAAATTATGAGTTTATATGTACATTTTATAAGGTTACGATTCTATATGATTCCACGATTCTATACTTCTAATAAGCCAGAATCACGAGTTTGACAACTTTTATATCGAACTGCAAATGATTAAATATCACATTGCGCGTGCTTCATGTAGTTTATGAAATTCGTGTTTATATCTATAACAAATCCCTACACAGACACACACTGAAGTAGTACCTGATAAAGCAATCGAAGTTGATCGGGAGGAAGAGCTGTTTCATTCTCAATTCCAACTCCAACCGCATCGCAATTTAGGGCACGAAAACTCTCTGCTCCACTAGTACGTTGAAAAAGACAGAAAAGAGATAAAGACTTCCGAATCATCGTATTGGTGCCATGTCAATTTATAGAGAGAGAGAGATATATAGAGGCAGAGTGTGACAATACCTGATGCCGGAGAGAGCGGGTTTGATGGGGAAAAAGCCGAAGATGAAGAGACAGAGGCCGATTAGTTGAATGAGGATGGCAGTGAAGATGACTGCTGTTAATTTCTTGCATGTCATTTGGGAGGACATTGTTTGTGATTTTACTGGGTACTTGGTGTTGAAAATGTGATTGCATACAATACAAGTATAGGAAGAAGAACAAGAAAAAACAAGTTGTTGCTCTTCTCTCTGGATCATCCACTTACACATTTCATGAATATAGATTCATCTCAACAAGCAGAAGGAGGAGTTGAGAAGCTTTTATGTATGGCATGGGTACATTTTTTAAAGTAATTACGGAAATTGGCAGGTGAACAATTTATTTTAGATATAAGGATCAAAGGTCCAGGCAGTTCGTAGAAAGGGCGCCACATGCATCAACTCTTCTCACAATACTCACCTGCAATGCAGACGATAATATATAAATCTTCTAAATACATATGGATATGTAAAGTTCAAACAATTATTTCTGCACCCCTATTTTATATTGATATCTAAAGTTATTACAAACAACTAGCTCTAATCCAACCAAGAGTTCCAATAACAAATTTCCACCCAATTCAGCAAATACTCAATCAAACAACAATCAATTTCAATCAAAGATATAATAACATCAATTACAAGAAGTTTAAAATTATTCTAACAAGCATAATGTTAACACTTTCTTTTCTTTCCTTTTCCTAATATGCTTTGTAATTATAAATATCTATGTGCATGTCATACAATTATGATCCTCTTCTCTTCACACACTGCAATTGAGCATATCGAGCTGGCTAAGGAGATCCATTTCCATCTTATATCGTTTTCTTATTGGCTTACCCTTTCCACGTGCAACATTTGGATCAGGTACTAAAATTGGGAAGCTTGCAAGGGCAAGCTAGTTAAGTTCATCACCAAGAGAAACGAAATGAGCATTATAAACCTACAATTGATTGGATCACTTACAGCTATCTGTCTACCCTTACATAAGCACTCGCAACTATAACATGTAAGCAAGGGATCCAATATATATGTTGTTTGTTGTAATCACATGTATGATTGACAATGTCAACTTTTTGTGTCTGGCTACCTCCCTTTAGACCATGGGCAACATGTTGCCTTCCTATGTAGACTTCAAAGAGTCTTGTGTTGCGATGGAAGTTTGTCACTTGATGTCCACTAGCCCTTCACTCCATTTGTTTAGCATTTTCACTCGTATTTAGTGAATATCTCTATCCTTTGAATACCCACCATGGCCTCAACATGCCTGGTCTCCCAATTCTTAACATAGTTGTAGAAAATTTTTTTAACAACTATAACTACTGGTAAGTTCCTACCACTAACTAGTATAGAATTGTATGCTTCAACAATATTACTTGTCATATACCTAAAGCGATAGAAACCATCATATGTGAGCATCCATTACTCCTTTTTCTAAACACAAAGAGTCATCCTGTTTTATCCGGTTAAACCACTCAACTGCCATTTCGGTCATATATACCAGAAGTTGCTTGAAATTTTCAAACTTGCAAGGCTTAGAGTGGAACCCAGGATAAGTCACTATGTTCCCCTTTCAATGATTTTTGTACACCTTATTGAAAGTACTCACTACATGACGAATGCAAAAGCGATAGACTATGAAAGTTGGAAGCTCACCATTTGATGGATCCTTGTATGCTTGAATAATTCCTTTTCCCCAGTCAGATATTAGGCATACTATCTCTTCTCCTCGGTGGCCTATATTGCACAATGCTTCAATTTTCATAAAAACCAGCTCCATGCCTCCTTTGATTCTTTTTGTGTCAAGTAAAATCCTAACAAGATGATTTGGTTGGCTCCATCGATGCCGCAAGCTATGAGCAGAACACATTTGTATTTTTCGTAAAGAAATGTCCTGTTTACACATACAACAGACCTACAGTGCTTGAAGGCTTCAACACTTGGACTGAATGTCCAGAAAACGTATTTTAGGATTGACTCTCCAAGGATAGGTGAACTTGTCCAACCCTACTCAACTTGGGTTTTTAGATTTGTTGCTTTCGCTTATAATTTTGGAAGATCATTGTATGACTTCTCCCAATCACCGTACTCCTGTGCCATTGCCTTTCGCTTACCCTCCCATACTCTTCTATGTGATACCTTATACCCGAAAACCTTTCTGCATGGGATTATAGTGTCTTAGTCTTCACGCCTGACTCATTCTTTGCAGAGTTTAGAAACTCTCTTGTCAGGACATTTGAATCTATCTATGAGTGATCCTGATTTACCATGGCATTAACACATGAGTGAGGCCCTTCTAACTTAGTGATGACAAATAGACCCTCTAGCCTTTTTTTACAAGCACGAAGCCTTCATGAACAACCATCTTTTCGCTTAATGTAATAGGATGACCATAGGTTCTTGGCTGATTCATGCACTCAGAAATTGCAATGGTTTTTTACATGAAAAGATTTCACATGGTGAATTAGTCGCTTTTGTATTGAACATCATGTCTTTCTCTAAATCATCACTCCTTTGAATGTTACTACATATAATTTTGAGGTTTTCCTCAAAAGCGATGTATCTATTGTCTCCACCAACATTGAAATATGGAATTTCATCCCCTACTACAAACATTAGAGATGAACCAACACCACTTTGTGTACTCATAGAAGAAGCTGGTTGATGTGCAAGCAATTCAGTAGAAGTATTTTCGTGTTACGTTTGGTATGCAAGAATCATTCGAAATGGAATGGATTGGAATAAGAGGAATGGAATGGAATAGAATGAGAGGTGGAATGATAAATCCATTCATTTGTTTGGATACATCTTGGAATGGAATGAAATTAACATGTTATTTGTCAAAAATATCCTTAATAATTAATGTAAACAATAAATAAGTAAGAAGATAAAAATGTAATTTAACATTAATTATTTATAAGGGAGAAATGGAATCACGATTCCGCCTTCTCATAGGCGGAATCGAATTCCTCCTCAAAGTTGGAATCATCGATTCTCAAGAATCGCGATTCCGGCTTTTAAAAACATAACCAAACATAGGAATAGGAATAGAACCTGGAATCGTGATTCCATTCCGGGTTCATTCTCGCATAGCAAACATGACATCGGTTGATTGACGGTCACCTTCAGCCACATCGTCATCCTTACTATCACTCTACTCATCTTCAATGGGATCTTCATTCTAATTGACATAATAAGTACCATCCCAATTTTCATCAGCAAACGAAAGATTGAGTGCAGGCATGACCTCTTCCAATATTCTATTTTCCAACTGTGACAATGTCTCATTCACCTGCATTGGTGGGTATTCCTCTACTAGCATTGGGGAGTAGGACATTGGTGGGGAAGCATATGCACTAGTACTTGGATGATTCGAGTAGACGTGCCCAACAGGTGGATCCTCATGAGCTTGGATACCTACATCAACCTTAACTCATGCATTCATTGTTGGTTGAACTTGTGAGTCTAGATAAGTCTGTGATGCCGAATTCACATCTAGCGCACTTGGCTAGCCAGATATTTGCACAAATAGCTCTTGTATCAAGCCAACACCTAACTCCTTTGTTTAAGCCAGTAGATCCTTCACACTCTCATCATCGATGATTGGTACAAGCACATAGGCATGTCTACTTGGCATGTAATAAGGGTGCCTGTGTATTATTTCAATGCTCCATTACTTGGATCCACGCTAATACTTACACATATCTTTCTAACAAACAGTTCAAAACTGATATCCATCCTCATTTAAACTTTCCTTAATGGAGGCCTATCATACTCCGACCCATGCCAACCTTTCACAATGTTACCATGTGCATGCACCATGAAGTGAACAACATCTCCTAATGCAATCCTAAGGAGTCAACGATTGCCATTAAGTAACTGTAAGAACTATAGAATGTAGATTGAATATTGTGCAAGGCATACATTTCTTTCCTTAAACACTGGATATGCACGAACCAAATGATAACTTCAACCATCGATCCTTCACATATATCGAAGTACACAACTACAATTACTGCTATCTAACACACTAACAAGGAGACAAATCGACCAAAATGAACAAAATCTCACTACTCTTGTTCAAATGAAAGCCCTAGGGTTTAAATTATCATTCTCACTACAATGGCACAAATGTGAAGTGGAATATGAAAAATAGCTAAAGGCAAGAGATGTGTCCCCTCGTAAATGAAGATCTAATGCCCGGAACTGATAGGATTGGTTATATCACAGCTCTGGAGTGGTATTTCGATGAAAAATGTGCTCTCGTATTTGTGATGGGCTAAATTCGCCTGAAATTTATATCGTCTATATATGGCCAAGGAGGGCACACGTGTCATGTGCACCCTCTTCATTTCTTGAAGAGGGCGCTTGTGGCACATGTGCCCTCTCTGCCATATAAATGAAAAAAAAATTCAGCAGAACTCATTTCCTTGACCTACATCACAAACACATCTTAGGCTTAGATCTTCAATTGTTAAGGTAAACGTCTCTTTCTCTTTTGTAATTTCTCTTATTTCACTCCATATTGTGTCAATGTGGTGAAAACAATAGGTAAAACCCTAGAATTTTATAGTATGTGTGAGCAATTGAGATGTTAACTTGTGTTGCACGTCTAAGTTTGATGTGTAATTATGTGTATGCTTAGTGCAAATCATATGAATGGGTCTTGTGATATGTGTGTTGCACATATAAGACTTGGTCATGTAGTGATGTTGAAGGGTTTATGCAGTTATTGGTCAGTTGTATAGTGTGCAAGACATGCCAAAAACTAGTGAGTTTATTTTGCTAGCATTTACCTTGGTTTAAAGGAGTTGATTACTTTGAAGGTGAGGTTTACTTATCTGCTCTCACTTTATTCAACTTTTGAATGAGTATGAGTTATCTACATCTTGAATATGGGCTAGATCTCATGTTTTTTAAACTTTTTATGTCACATCTCGAGGGATACCATAAACGTGGTAGTCTATTGTACACAATATTAAAGATTAGGAATGACTCCTTTAGTCAAGCAAAGGCTTTCATATATGCACAATGCATACATCACAATAAAGGGAATGCATTGGAGTGGTACAATTTATGATGATAACAGTTAAATAGCAAGGCGAAGAGAAATACATATCATTAAACATAAATAAAGTCAATTACAGTTCTTAAAGGCATACCCCTGCTAATGTCCTTAAATGGATTAGAATATATGTGTATTTCCTAGTAATCTCCAAAATAATAACACACCACATATTGCTCATAAAAAATTTTTCAAAATGAAACTTCATCTTATGCTCTCAATTCTTCCATCAAGGCTCAAAAGTCCATTAATGATTTCCTTAATGTCTCGTTCCTCGAATGGAGTCTTGAGTATAACTATTTCAACAAAGATCTATGGGGATGTAAGCTTATAACATGCTTTTAAAGATATTCTCTTTATCCGTACCGTACATCCATAACTTAAATAAGTTCATTAATTTCAAGCATATGATGTGCAATAAACACATGTTACAACCAAATATGCATGGGTATCTGGAAACCATATATAGAACGGATTTATGCCCTTCATATCGAGGGTCAGAAATTTGGATTTGAAGGCCTCCATGATCTTCACTGCTACTCTTCAAGCACTCGTTTAGTTCCCCCAAGAATGAGCAAGGCTATTCGAACACTTTCGATTTCTCGCATAGGAGTAGCACTCTTCAATATGTGGCTGGACGAATGTAATGCGTGTCCATGTAATATTGATGATGTACTTAAATAACCATTCGTTAGTTTTGATATGCTTAGCATCCCTTGTCAAACATTCATAGAAACACATACACATATGCCAATAACTTCATACATAATCATTTTTATCTTATACTTATAAATCTAGTACAACTATTTACAAGCACAGGTAAGGTAACAAAATCATAAGGGAAAACTCATATGTCCATATCGCAATCTACTTACTCAAAATAATCCTTGGGAAATGGGGTCTCGTAATCCTCGTCACCTAGACAAAAGAAATACCCAAAATGAATATTTCATATAGATTCTACTTAAATTTTTAACTCTATTTACACTATTTGCATCATTTTTCCCGGTTACGGAAGTTTCAACTTAAAATGGCCCTAACTTGCTCATTTTAACTTGGAATTTTGCATATTAGTAGTCATTCACTACCTACTTCAAATGTTCTATCCATTTCTAAGGTTATTTTTAACATTTAAGGTCAATTAGGGTTCAGAATCACGTAGTACATACTGCATCCGAAAGTTCCAGACTTTGTCATTTTCAATTCTCAAAATTTTTACTTCATTTGAACTCTCTAAAGTAAGTATAAAATATATCTACTGTTAGAAATAATATAGAATTGATAATAGCTCATATTACATGCATGATATAAGTGATTTTGTTTAAATAGAATTTTTAACAAAATAATCTTTTGTAGAAGTTAGAAAGTTAAACTTGGTGAAAATAACTTTTAAACATGTAGTAAAATCTCTTCTTGGGTGATTTCTATAAACATGAAACTTTTAAGGAAAATCATGGTGTTATATTTAGTTCAACATCTTAAATGGTTTATACTTAGCTCAAAATTCCTTTGAACAATTTATTTTTACAAAACACAAATTTTCTTATTTGGGGTAAAAATGCCTGAATTTGTGTTTCATTGAAATTTCATTCAAGTCTTGGCATTTAGAATATTTGGATGTTTCTTTCTAAATTCTTAGTCTTAGTGAAAAGATTTTCCATGTATTGAAAATAAGATTTTAAGAAAATTTTGCATAACAAAGAATTATCAACATTTGTACTTTTAGAAAACTCATTTTGATATGTCAAAAACATCTCTTATGAACATGTATGTGCATGAACACAAAATTTAAATTATGAACATATAACTAAAGCGAATGTAAGGACATAATATAAGTTAGCAAATATCATAAAGTTAGTAAAGCAAAGATATGGGAGTCTTAGCTTATTATCGAGGTTCCCTGGGACTTGAAATGTTCCGGTCACCTTACATAATATAATAAAACAAGCATAATGAAATAGAATATGGAAGTCTTAGATTTCATCAAGGCTTCTCGAAACTAGAAATATTTCTAGTCTCATAAATAAAATCAAAATAGATGGATAAATAAAAGTATGAGAGTCTTAGATTATATTCAATACTCCTCGTGACTTAGAATGGATAGGTCCCCTTTTGTTTAGATTTGAAGATGGACAAGTCTGACACTTTAATTAAGGACAAGTCTCAATATCATGAAATAAAGAAATTGCTTGAAATAAATTAGTGCATAAAATAAATAAAATTATATTAGTGAGCATTTAGGCTCAAAAATATATATACTTGTATACTTACATAAACATATAGAAAGTTAGATTAGTTATCAACATATAAACAATAAGAATTTAACATGTACATAACCATAAACATGATAATGTGTACATTTAAAATGTTTTGTCATTTGTATTTCCATTCATAGCATGAAGCATTATGGGAACACTTTTGGAAAACAATTAAAGACATACATATACATGTTACATAAACATAATACATGAAGAAGGTGTTTAGCATTTACCTAAAGTAAAAGAAGGAGGAGGTGTGTATGGTGAGAGGAGGAAAATCTTAAAGAGAAAAGTTGAGAGGAAAGTTTAGTAGAGTTTTGTTATAGGTAATAAAAAGTACGTAAAAAATGAAAGAGAGAAGGGGTATTTATAGAAGAAAATTGGAGGGAATTAAAGTAAGCAAAATAAATGAAAATGAGAGAAAAATGGGGAGCAAGCAGCAGCAGCTGTTGCATGTAGAGAGAGAGAGAGAGAGAGAGTAAAGAATAAGTTATGTGTAAAGTAATGTGTAGAGTAGAATAGATTATATGTGTGTCAAAAAAGTTATGGGTAAGAAAAAGTATAATAAGATGAATAGTAATAAATAGTAAATGAATGGTAAAAAAGACAAATAAATTATCGGTAGAAATAAAAATACGCATAAATAAACTATATCTGTCGTTTTTATGAGCCGTAAAAATTGTATCTTATATTTTTATGAATTCTTATTATATTACTAGTCTAGATTGTTTGTCAAGATATTTCACCTCATTTTGCGTGTTGGTGCCCTAATTTGAAAACTTATCCTGTTCGATTCGAAACAAATGAGTTTTCACCAAATCTAATCATTTTAGGGTATAAGACATATTTTCGGATCATAATTTAGGTTTATTCTATTTTTAATATTTTAGGGTTTTAGGGATGGTCTTGTCAGATCTTAGTTTCCTAAAACTTGATAATGGCCTCTATTGACAGTAAAATATAGCCCTAGATCCATTCGGTCTTTTGAGTCTGAAAAACCTAACAGCTCTCGAAAGCCCAAGGAGATGCAATTTAGTACATCCTGGCCTTAAGGCCTCAAAGAGCATAACACCTTAGCTATGCATTACGATGCTGGACTCACCCTCGAGCCCTTACCTCGAGACATCTTCACGAGCTCATCAGGTCGCTAACTCAGCCTTGGCCTAACTTAACCTGGAGTCCTCATCTTTCTTCCCTATAACACACATCGTAGTCACATCTTGTGACTGAGGGGGACATCAATAGCTCGACCATGCTCCACATAATCAGGTTCCTCGATTCGTACCACCCCCATGCCTAATATAAGGCCCTGTACTAAGTATCCTGGTATGATCCTAAAATCCCTATAAATACCCATGGCAAGGGGATAGGGAAAGAGAACAAAAAAGCATAAAGTACAGACAAAAAAACAAGTTATCTAACATTATGTTTGCATAAACTCTACTATTATCCACGGATTAACTTAAGTATCGGAGTAGCTGTGTCGAGCAACCCCGGCATTCATCTAATCTATCTTTTGGTGTTTGTAGGAGCAATCTCTACCGGCACAGATTATGCTCATGCAACATGTTGGCACCATTTGCGGGAAACAAATCCCTTAAACACCTTTCTGTTGCCTCTTTATGAAAAACCCTAACCAATAGAACCACATTCTCATAGCCATAGCGAAGCAAGAATCAAGGTGATTCTGCTCCCTTGCCACCCATATCTCATCCTATTGATGGCGAGGCTTTCGAAATGCCATGTAATGGTTCGGCTGTCACTATCGACACCAGCCATATAGATGTCAATCGGATTCTAGAACTATAGCATCTATGCAGACATTTGGTGCACCAGAATGTAGAAAATGAATTATCAAATGCCCTTTTGTAGACTAAGATAACAGAGTTAGAGGGGTTAAAGGACCTGTAGTTGGAAGAACAAACCTCTAGTGCATGGAGGAGCATCTTAGACATGATGAGGACAGAATCGAACAGAATCATGAGAGCGCTACAGGCTCTCTACAGCCAAAGCTGCCACTAGAGAACGGTCTTACACCTCTGGACTGGCCCAAAGCACTCATAGTAGGGCTCACACCTCCCGTAGCCCAGTAAGAGCCGCCAACGATGCCTCACAAGCGTAACAGCCTCACAGCATCGACTCAAGCTGCTACCAGGCACCAGGTTGACAATCATCGACCTGAAAAAGTGGAAGGATAGCGGATCCCCACCCAAGTCGAGACCATAGGAGGGATACCCCCACTCCTATCCCAAAAGAAACACAGTTTGGTTCCAATAAGGAATGTCCCTTGGAAGAGATACGTGGCATGATGGGGAGATTGTCCACCATTAAGGAAGGCTTTGAAAGCAAGCCCGTCGCAAAAGTACCCCTTGGCAAAATGCCATTTGTACTCAAAATCCAATATGAAGTACTCCCCATAGGAGCTTGGTTACCTACTCTAGAATCACACGATGAAATGATAGATGTAGAAGACCATATTGTCCAATTCCAATTCACTATGGCGATACATAATTTTTCAGACACCATATGGTGTAAGACTTTTCCTACCATCTTTTAAGGTACGATTAGGGTTTGGTTCAATAAGCTTGAACCAAACACAGTGAGTTCTTTTTCTCAACTCATCGACCTTTTGTCGCATAGCTTATGGCGAGTAAAACACCAGAGAAAAAAGCCTCCTACCTTTACACAGTGCGACAAAGGCCTAACGAACCCCTGTGGGACTATTTGGTGAGATTTAACAGGGGGTGCTTGGAGATCCTGAATCTTAACTAAGGTGTGGCTTTGGAGCAATCAAATAAGGAGTTCTCGCTGAAAGTCCATTCTTCGACTCCCTCTCCAAATGTCAGCTTACCATGCTCCAGCAAATAAGGGAGAAAGCTCATAAGTATATCTAAGAAGAAGATACGAGGAATACCCGAGGATAGGCTGAAAATTGATCAACCTAAGCCCAAACCCACGATAATATTTCTCAGGAAAAGAATCAACCAAGAGATCACTGCGACCTCAATCAGGTCTACAAAAACCAAGGTCTCAAAGATAGTGACAAGTAGAGACTCTTCCCGATGTACGATGAGTTCACACCCCTCAAACTACCAATGCATGACATATTCTTTAAGATAAAGAACCAAGGTCACCTACTGCCACAACCCTCGATGAGATCAAGTCCATGATGAAAGGACTCCAAGGAATATTGCAAGTATCACCATGACTGTGGGCATGATAAGAGCAATTATTGGTAGCTAAATGGTGCCATAGAAGATGCCATATGACGAGGTTGGTTAAGGTAGTATGTGGATCACGACCAAAAGCTAGAACCTCCGGCACAAAAAAGAAAGGTTGATAAACGTGAAAAGATGGCAATCGCCCAAGACCGCTTAGATCACCTACGACTTCGCTGTTTGTGTCATGGTGAGATTTATACTATCATACGCAGACTCATCACCTTAACTAGAGCCAGATTGGTGTCTAGATTGAGTACATCTCAACGGGTAATGAATGTGGAACCTAAGAAACTGAAGATTGACTCCACATTTTTGTTTTTTGATGAAGATTACGAGGGTATCCAAACCCTTCACCAGGATGCCCTGGTCATAGTCGCTTGTATATCTAGATAGAAGGTAAAAAGGGTGCTGATTGACATAGGAAGCAGCGTCGACATCCTCTTCAATCAGGCCTACGAGAAAATGAAACACGAATTGAAGCTAAAGCTAAGGCTATACAACCACGAGCTATATGGTTTCAATAACTGACCCATCAGACCTCAGGGCATTATCACTTTGTCTCTCGAGCTTCAGGAAGAGCTATATAATGTTGTGTACCAAATAGATTTCCTTGTGGTCGATTACTGGTCTCCCTATAATGCCATATTAGGAAGAGGCACTCAGTCGATATTCTATATGATTGTCTCGCAACCCCATCTCAAGGCTAAATTTTCCACCTCAGGGGGAATAATCGTATGTCGAGGAGACCATGAACAATCCCAACAGCTGTACATCAAAGCCTTGAAAGGAGATCGTGTATGTTTAGTAGAGATGGAATCGGGGTGTAACCTCGAACAACGTAGTGAGCCAGCTGACCTCGGGGAGGAGGTTACCTTTGACGATAGTCCTAACCACACAAACAAAGTGGGAGAGACTCTACCCTGATATAAAAGAGGATTTGATTGCCTTTTTAAAGGCAAAAAATGATGTCTTTGCTTGGACACCAGCTGACATGATAGGCATAAGTTCTGGTATGATTACACACCAGCTCAATATCAACATAGCCCAAAAGCCAGTACAATAGGAAATCCACCGCTTTGCTACAAAAAGGTAAGCTGCCATCGAAGAAGAAGTCCAAAAGCTGCTCTACTCTTGGGTTATTAAGGAAGAAAAATACCTCACTTAGTTAGTCAATGTAGTCTTGGTTAAGAAGTCCAATGGCAAACGACAAATTTGTGTGGATTACATAGACCTCAATAAAGTATGCCCAAAGGATTTTTTCCTGTTACCTCAAATTGATCAGCTCATCGACAACACCTCGGGACATGAGCTCCCGAGCTTCATGGATGCCTTCTCTGGATATAACCAAATCAAAATGAGAGACACAGTTGAAGTCTACGCCTCATTTATTACATTGTTTGGCACGTATTGCTATAAAATGATGCCCTATGGATTGAAGAATGCTGGCTCCATGTTTCAAAGATTGGTCACCGAAGTGTTCAAACTTCAAATAAGTCGCAACATGGAAGTTTACGCCGACAACATGATTGTCAAAAGTATACAAGCCGAAGATCATTTGTACAACCTCCAAGAAATATTCAATTGACTTTGTTTTTGCAACCTAAAGCTAAATCCGTAAAAGAGTACATTTGGAGTATCAACAAGCAAGTTTTTAGGGTATGTCATATCCTAAAGGGGAATCGAAGCAAACCCCGACAAAATCAAAGCAATCCTAACAATGAGCCTACCCAAGTTGATAAGAGAAGTGCAGCAGCTCACGAGGAGGATAATCGTGCTAAGTAGGTTTCTCCTAAAAAGTGCAGATCGATGCTATGAGTTCTTCAAAATCCTCAAAAATCCAGATAAATTCGAATGGATAGAAAAATTCTAGGAGGCCTTCAATGAGCTGAAGTAATACCTCTCCACGCCATTAATACTAAAAACATCGATCTCGGGAGAAACCCTGTATCTTTACCTCGCAATGAGCGATCAAGCTCTATCATCTGTACTAACACGAGCTGAAGGAAAGCAACACCAATCGATATATTACATTAGCCATGTCCTCTAAAGCCTAGAGCTGAGGTATACAAAGGTAGAAAAAAGTTAACCCTAGCAGTTGTGATATCGGCACGCCCCCTACGCCCATACTTTCAAGCACACCAGGTTGTTGTACTAACTGATGTACTAATAAGGAGAGTCCTCCAGAAACCAAATGTATTAGGGAGAATGATGAAGTATGCTATCGAGCTAATCGCTTACGGTGTACAGTATCAACCTCGAGATGCCATCAAAGCACAAGTCTTGATGGAGTTCATGGCCAAGTACACCGACCTCTTTGAACAAGAAGACAAGGAAAAACCCGAGTGGACCCTCCACATCGATGGTTCCTCTACACAGGGAGGAAGTGGACCTGGCCTTATCCTCAAGGGACCCTACAAAGTAAAGATAAGCTACGTATTAAGATTCGGATTCCCTATAAGCGACAATGAGGTGGAATACAAAGGCTTGTTAACCGGACTCAGGCTCGCCACAAACATTGGGGCAGAGGCAGGGACCTTAAAATCTTCTCTAACTCCAAGATCGCGGCTCAACAAGTCAAAGGTTTATACGAAGCCAAGAGTGAAGAAATGGTAGGATACTTAGTTCGATTTCTCACAAGGAACTTACCTTCGTGGGACATAGTCAAAATACCAAGGACTGACAATGTCGAAGTCGATAGGCTTTTAAAACTAGAATCCACAATATTCCCGGACATAGGAAAGATCGAAGGAAGGATATTCATTGAGTTCCTACCTGAAAAGTCCACAGCAGCACAATACCATGAGGTATTGGACCTGCAGAGCAAGGCCCCGCCTCGAGTTGGATGATGCCGATAGAGAACTACCTTAAAGACAACACTTTTCCCTTTGACAAAGTAGAAGCCAAAAAATTGATGTGCAGAGCAGCTAACTATACCCTCATCAATGGGATTTTGTACAAAAGGAGTTTCAACTTCCCCTTTCTCCGATGTTTACAACCACAATATGGACAATTGATTCTCAAAGTGCTCCATGTTGGTGAATGTAGTAATCACGTTAAAGCTCAATCACTGCACATCCAAGTTATACGAGATGGGTACTTTTGGCCAACTATGAAGAATGAAGTAAAAGAATTCATGCAACGATGTGAACAATGCCAAAAGATTGCCCCCATCACCTACACCTTAAGCACTGACCTGCTCTGCATCACCAGCCCATAGCCATTTTCCATTTGGGGATTGGACATATTCGGACTTTGTCCTCATCTATAGGGTAAAGGAAATTCATAATAATAGGATGCGATTACGTTACAAAATGGGTGGAAGCCGAAGTAGAAGTAAAAGTCACAGACATGAATGTCCAACGCTTCATCTGTACCAACATCATTGTCAAATTTAGAGTCCCATACTCCATAGTCATGGACAACGGAAGATAGTTCAGTTCCAAAAAAATCAAAGACTTCTGTGCCAAATATGGCAATATGCCCTGCTACACTTTTGTCGCACACCCACATGCTAACGGCCAGGTCGAGGCCATCAACAAAACCATCATGCAGAGCCTCAAAGCCCAAGTAGACTGATAAAGTGAAAAAAGGGCAAATAAACTGCTTAGTATTTTGTCGGGATACTGTACCACCCAACGCACCCACCTACAAAACTCCCTTTTGTCTCGCCTTTAGCTTCAAGGCTGTTCTACCTATCAAATTGGAGTTGCATAATATCTGAGTAGCATCCTACGATGAGTTGGCTGATGAGGTCTTCCTCCGAGCCAAACTTGACGCCATTAAGGAAACTCGAGACACAATAAGTAAGAGAATCGCTACATATCAACAGAAAACAACACAATACTATGACAAAAAGGTCAAACATAAAGTTTTTCTCCTCGAAGACCTTGTCTTGCAGAAAACTAAAAGCAATGGGATCAAAAGAATATTGTGGAAAACTTACCCCAAACTAGGAAGATCCAGTAAGAGGCAAAGAAGTTTTGGAAAATGGAGCTTACAAACTTGAAACACTAGATAATGAGCTGATTCCCAGGACCTGGAAGGCCAATAATCTAAGAAAGTTCTTTGAGTAGCCAAAAACCAACCTATCAGTAAAATGTAAGGGAGTTATTTTCACCCTGCTCTGAGGAAACAACTCACACACAAATGGTATTTATAAAGCAAAAGAGCTTTAATATACCCAACATTCAATACCACCAAACCTTAAAGATCTTGAGCAAAGCTCACGCTAACGGTTCGATTATACCTAAGGAATCCATAAGCATCAGAAAGAAAAGTTTTTTTGACACACGTAACCCCTAATAGAAGAACGTCATCTGCATGAGAAAGTCATACCTGTAAACCTATGATTAGTCCTAGAAAAAAGCAACAAAACCTAGGCAACACGACCCAATGAAAACAAGGTCGAAAACGACCAATCGATGACAACACAACAGCACAAAGAAATTCCAATTGTTAAGCAAGAATGTAGTCAACGAAAGCAAAACAATAGATTCATTGATCAAAGAATGGTACATTAGCTTAGATTACAACAAAGAGCTAAAAAAAAAAAAAAAAAAAAAAAAAACCTCTCAACCACAGTACAACGGCCCAAAAGCAAAGGCTAATCTTCAAAACTTAAGTTACTCCCCACAAACCCCAAAAATCTCATCACTCATAATGGGATAAGGAACTGTACCCGCACCCCTAACCGGTCCCTCAATAGGACCGATATCGCGCTGTCTCTTGGAAGGACCCTCACCTTGGGGCCCAGCAACAATGTTAGAAGTCGCCGACAATAAGGTTTCTTGATGGGGGCCCTGACTTATGACCACAGAGGCACCCACACCTTCACCGTCATGGGTCTCAAGATCAACAGCTCTTTGGATACCAGTATCGCCATCCACAGTAGTAACTTCGACACCAGTACCAACCTTGGTCTCACCACCTTGCTCGACCTCATCATCACTAGCATCTTCCCCACCAGAATCTTCTCTTTCAGGAACTTCACTCAACGAGCTACCAAAAAGCTGAGTTCCAAGTCAAGGTATCTCTCCAACAGGTCCTTCCGTATCAACTTTGCAGTATCTTGGACGAGTTTAGCCTGCACCTCCTTCCACTTGCTACTCTTTAAAAGCTCGCTTAATATTCGTGTCTTTGTCACCTCGGGAATCAATTAACCACTTTGCAAATCCATAATGCGACCCTAAAAACAATGACATGTCAAGTCAAACTGAAGGAAGCACAATAACAATGCATAATACGACGAATAATCAAACAGCCTCACCTTTAATTTCTCACAATATCGCTTTAACTACTGCAAACTCTGCAACATCTTCCCCTTCTATTGAATAACAAGCTCCACTTCTCTTCTTTGCCCCGCTGCTGTAAGCTCCATGTCATCCAATAGGCGAGAAAATTTATCTCGGTCCTCCTTCACAGATCTCCATTTATCTTTGAAAGCACCTACCGCCGCCTATGTAGGAGATTGCTTCCTCCTCGCCTTAACCACATCAGGTTGTGCACACATGATCTTGCTCTCCATCTCAACATGTAACCTATCACGATCGTTAATTAGAGCCATCAGCTCGCTCTTCAACTGCATTTCACTCTACTTCACCTCAGTAATCTCTCTTTCCAAGCTCGCCCTTTGAGCCTTAAGCTCCATGGCACCCTGCTCGAATAAATGGCATGTTGAACATAAAAAATTATGACAACAAAAACCCAAGATATAACACTAAAAAAACGAAACACAATATATCACCCTGCGATTCTCCTTCAACAGCCGAAAGGCCTCGGTAATCGTTACCAAAGCCTATAAAAATGGAGGGATAGTTAGTATAGATTATCAAGCATGAAACAGTTTCACTTACCTACAAAGCCCAACAAACACAACGACACTATTACCTCATAAGTCTTTCGTATGGAAAAATCTACAGCCAGATCCATAGTCGACAACTCCCCATAGGGAGCCCTCAACCTCTTCTTATCTTCAAGCTGACTAACTTCCTCGAAACAAGACCAATCCACAGTAATGTTGTTCCACTCTAACGCTTTCCCTTTGATAAAATTGAGTGGACCACTAGTGACACCCCTCCCCGATTGACTTCTACGACCTCTGACCAGTGTCCAACCTTCCGTGCTAGCATTATTACTCCCAGTGACCTCTCCAAACTGCATAGGAACAACACGAGCTTGAGCCAACATGGAGGATAACTGAATCAAACTGAGTTCCTCCTGAAATGGAGCTAAACGTGGTGAACTCACCAAAATAGCATCCCCTTCACCACCGCAAATACCAACACTGACATCTCTAATCTCAAAAACACCGCCATCGACACTACCTACGGTATCACCAACTTCCGTAGCGCCATCTCCAACTCTTTGACCCTACTTATCCAAATCAGTCACTAGAAGACAAACCTTGGTAGTTTGACCCCCAACCTCAATAGGTCGCTTCTCAACTCTTGACTTCTTCATTGATGACCTCTTCCACCTCTTCGAAGGGCCGACAAGAAAATCTACTACTTTGACAACAACCATCGCAGGCTCTACAAAACAAAAAATAAACAAATCAGAATAACAGTGAAAACACCTACCCAGCCGAGCTCAATAGCTCGCACCCCTTGACCATATAAAAAACGTTCTCCCAGAGCCCATCTTGACAGGTGATTTAAGGAGGGGAGAGAGAGAGAGACAGGTCAATTACATGAACAACTATATTGCACCTCCATCGGTAATTGGCCCCCTGCTCACAAAATTCTTCACCACGAGCGCAACATCATAAGGTCTTCCACCTCATGCTCTTAAAGTGCCCTCCAATATCGCCAGCCTACCAGCATCACGCACCATTAAGTGTTAGTGTTTCTCATGACGAATGGGCTCGCACCACTCGACCCAGAAATCGAAACCCTGCTGCACTCCGTCTTCCTGCCTAATTATCCATAACTTATGTTTCCAATCAAACTCAATCGAACTGGTGAGCCCGGTAAGAAGCAACGACACTTAGGTTACTTGGTGAAATACCACTACCCTTTTAACAATCTTTTATAAAGGAAAAATTGGTGAAATAGGATCATGGTGGGCCTCGAAGGTCACCAATATCTACCAAACATTGGCAACAATTGAGCTAGGCACAAGCGGTGGTAAGTAAAAGGAGAGAAAGGCATCCGCAGCTCAAATTCGAATACCTTTTTATACAAGGCAAATTGACGACCACCAAAGACGTACACACGATCTGATTTTTTAGGCCTCACGATCACCCATTCCTGAGGAGCATTGTGCATCCCCTACTCAAATATAAATGTGATCTCCTCCCTTGATAACTTATAATGGATCCCATTTGGGTAGTTGCCATTGAGCCGTCACCTCGAGCCGCCTCTAAGTACAAGGGAATGACCTTCATTTTCTTGAGGTTGTCAGAAGGATATGCATCTTTCAGCTCCTGATACACTTTGTTGGCCAACTTAGTGAAGGAAAGCATACTGGAAGAACTTTGGCATCTTGCTACTAACATCGGGGATCTATCTGGCCTCTCCTACGGCCAATAACCGAAGCTAAGCCTCCACTCTTTGATTTAGGCATGTCACTCTACTCCGAACCCCTTAACCTCAGCGCAGTATCTCCCTTCTCTCTCTCTCCACCTCATGGGTAAACTATTGAACCCTGCCAATTAAGTCATGTGAAAAAGATTGGGTAGTGAAGGTACCTAAGCTCGACATTGTTAAAGAAACTTGGAAAAAGCTCACAAAACAGGAGGAAGATGTTTGGAAGCTCTTTCAATGAAATGCGAAAAATGCTGTCAAGAAGTCCTTACGAAAAACGGGTATATATAGAAGGATAAAGAAAGCACAAAGAACCAAACCCCTTGAAACTCGTGAGCAGGCCTCATGGCCTTGATGTCATAACCAATAGCCGCAACTATCAAACCCAGATGCAATTATTGTAGGGCCTTTCAAATCTATAGGTCCCCTTGGAAATATCGTACTCCCTTGGATAATATGAAACGAGTTAGGTACGACATCCTACAAGAAAATCCAATAGTCCTTATAACGAAATACCACTAAATGGGAGATGCACCTCAAACGAAAAGTGCAGCTCGCTCTAAGACTAACTCCTTGTAGCCAACAACCTTGCGAGTTTACACTCTCTGTACTTTCACGATGAGAATGGGGGGACAAATGTTGATAGTAAAATATAACCCTAGGCCATTTGGTCTTTTAGGCTCAGATAACCTAACAGACTTCCAAAGCCCAAGGAGACGGCAATTCAGTATGTTCCAACCTCGAGGCCTCAAAGAGCATAACACTTCAACTATACATTCTGATGCTGGACTCACCCTCAAGCCCTCACCCCGGGACATCTCTACAAGCTCATAAAGTCACTAAGTCGCCAGCTCAAGCTTAGCCCAACCCGACCTCGAGTTCTCATCTTCAGGTCTTCATCTTCCTCCACTATAACACACATCTTGGTTACATTTCGTGACCAGGGGGACATCAATAGCTCGACCACACTCCACGAAAGTCAAGTCTTCCAATTCAGGTAGCACCCCCGCGCCTAGTACAAGGCCCTATACTAAGTATCCTAGTATGATCTTAAATACCCTATAAAGGGGACAAGGAAAAAGAATAGAAAAACATAAAGTACAGACAGAAAAGCAGATTATCTGACATTTTGTTTACATAAACACTACTCTTGCTCGCAAACTAACTTAAGCATCAGAGTGGCTGTGTCGGGTGACCCCTGGCATCCCTCTAATCTATCTTTTGGTGTTTGTGGGAGCAATCTCTACCAGCTCAGATTCTACTAGTGCAACAACCTTGTTTGGCTTTAAGGCTCCGGTTTCAATTCTTTAAGATTTACTCATAAAATTATAAAATTTGGGGGTTTACACTTATGTTATATATTTGGTTCATAATTTGAGTTTACTCTATTTTTATAATATATTTAATAATTTACCATTCCCGAGATCGTCTAATCGAGTCTAGGGCTTCTACGATTAAATGTTAACCCAATTTGACTTTATTGTTCCAGCTTTAAGATTCACTTATAAAACTACCAAAGAATCTTGGGGTTTACAATTTTATCATTAATTTATTATTAGGTGATGTTTCTAGATTTGCGTGCTAGCGATCGAGTACAAAAGCAGTTTGGTTAAACTAATGAAATTTTGGCTTGATAAATTAGTACTATGTTATACGAATTTATTTCTTATTGATTTATTATTAAATATTATTCGAATATATTACCTCGACTTACAAGGGAAAAATTGTTTAACGTAAGGTTTCCAAATCGAACAATTATTATATTTTTGTTTTGTTTTTGAATGTACTCTTTTCTTAAAGTTTGGTATTTAGGATTTTCTATTCCGATCACACTTATTAGATATTTAGGGTTATCTAATCTTATTCGATTTTTTCTAAGGTCTTCGAAACTCATGGTTAGCTTAGATCGATCTTACAGTTTCCATGGTTTAAGTTTAAGCTGGATCAATTTGGTAAGGTATTAAATCCTTTAGATGAAGATACATTCTTTATAGGGGTGGGCAAAAAAACCAACCGAATCGAACCAATCCGTAACTGAACCAATCCAAATCGAAAATATGGTTTGGTTTAAAAATTTTCCAATCCTAACCAATCCGTAAATTTATGGATTGGTTTAGAAAGTAAATCAAACCAATCCGTAAAACAGAGCCAAACTGTTTTAGAAAAATATAATAATTCTTTACTATATGTTTATATGATTTCATTTGATATTTATTATTTGGTAAATATTTATTAAAATCAACTTGTTCATTTTTAATTTTTTTAAGCTCATGATATGTAATTTTTTGTTGATGATGAACTATTGTTTTTTTAATAGCTTTTAACTTTATAAAATACGAAATTTATTTATTTGGTTATAAACTCTTATTATGTATTAATTGTTTAATATATTTTGTCAGTAGATCATTTTATTCGTTGATGAATTTTGATGATAGATGATTTTTTATTTTAACTAAATTTATTGGATGATAATAAACATGATGTTTCTATTAAAAATTATAAATTATGATTTACTATGTATTAGTTAGTGGATGTATTTTATTGGTGGATAACTGAATTTTTATAGAACTATAAATTAAAAGTATGATGAATTCATAAAGTATTTTATTGTAGTTTATAATACAAACTTTGTAAAATGATATAAATATTTAAATATCTACATAAATGTAAAAAAAAACAACTAGAACAAAGAAAATTTTTAGTTAAAATTTTGATTTAATTTGTAATCCAAACTTAACCAAACCGTTATTTAATGGTTTAAAAAATTTCTAATCTGAACCAAACCGTTACTTAAGGGTTTGGTTCGGGATGGGAAAAAAACAGACCATAAATTATGGTTTGGTTTGGTTTTAGGAAAAGCTGAATCAAACCGATCAATGCCCATCCCTCATTCTTTACAATCTAGTTTCCTTTAGGGTTTCAAGTTTCACTCAAATAATCTGAAACTCTAGGGTTATTGAAAATTTTTATTTGATCCCGTTAAGGTTTTTAGAGTTCGATTTTAACTTGGCTTGATTTTTGGATTCTAGTTTTGATATTAGCTCTAAGGTTCTCATCTAAGAGTATCAAAAAATCTAGGGGCTTGCGTTTTGTGCTATTGCTATCTTTATTCCCGCCATAAGTATAGTTAGATTGAATTTGTTATTCGGTTCAAGTGTCTAATGAAAGGTTAAGGTTCGATAGTTGAAGTTGTTTTCGCTTTCACTATCTAGGGCATATGGAGCTTGGACCATTGGATGATTTTGTTCTATCACAATAAGACATGCATAGGTCAGACGACATTTGGATTGCACAGGTTTGTGTCAACTATCACACATCATTTATATTTTCAAATGGACAATGTCTAATTTTGTATCTTTCTATCTATTACAGGATGGAGGAGATTAGGGGGTATGCCACCAGGCGATGATTGTGCGACGTAATGAGTTACAACTACACTACGATAATGGAGGGAATTAGGTGGATCAACACATGATTCCCTATCTCCAGATGGTTGGTTTCTATATAGTCATTCGGTTGCCATACATCAAGCTTGATTAGCATCTCATTACTGCAATTGTTAAACGTTAGAGGCTTGAGACTCATACTTTCTACATGCCTTCTGGAGAGGTCATCATCACTCTTCAGGACATGAAGGTACAGCTAGAACTACAGGTTGATAGGCGACCTATTATGGGTAACACTAACCTTAATTGGACTAACTTGTATTTTGAATTACTTAAGAGGGACCAAGAGATTTTGGTGGCAGAGGAGGCCACATCAACATGAATTGGCTAACCGATAATTTCTGCAAGCTACCCATTGATGCGGATGAGATCACTGTCATGAGGTACACACGAGCTTACATATTGCTAATGATAAGGGGTTTCACTTCACTGGCAAGTTTGGGAATCTGTTCCATGAGATGTTCCTACCATTGTTGGAAGATTTGCGCACCATAAGGGAGTACGGTTGGGGCTTTAGTGTCTTAGCCTAAATGTACAAGTAACTTTGTTACGCCTAAAAAAAAAAAGGGCTAAAGATATTGGTGGTTCAGCGATTCTTCTCAAAATTTGGGCCTGGGACAAATTCCTACACATAGCATCATTGCCTAGGTTTCGGATATATATCCTAGCCAATCTCCCATTAGTAGCTAGATGGAGACTTTACCGGGACACTATACACCATCCCACGTATGTCGTGTCATCCTACCATGACACACTTGATAGGCAGACAGTAGATGAAGTAATGCTATTATCTTAACTTCCTTTTTTAAACAATTTTTTCACATGAAGGTAACTCATGTTCTATTTGTTATGATTGCAATTAAAGTAAGAGCCACATCCTAATGGTATACTAGAACACCTCCCTCCTTTTTGCCACGCAGGACAACACATATGGTGAGCACGGGTGCTTCTTATTTGTTTTTAAATTATCAAGTGGCACCTCCTAAATCGAGTGCTATGCTAGTTTGGTGATCGTCACGATATCCTACCAAAAGCCAACATAGATGTGCAGCTCCATGCCATTGACTTGCATGGGATATTTGACACAAATTGGTCAGAATTGCATGGAGGCCACAATCAGGTGTGGAATGACCAAGCAAATCATGCAGTCCCTATTTAGATGGGAGAAGAGGTGCATCTAGATTACCCAAGCTCGTATCAACGCATTGCACGTTGATACATAGTTGATCCAGAGCTTTCTTTGGTTGTATGTTAAGTATAATTGTTCTAGTTCACTCATTGTATCAATTTGTGGCCTTTGTCATAAATTTGAAATGATAGCTCTCTTTTCAACAGATGCAAGACTTAGAGAAGATAACTCTAGCTAGTAGTGCATCTTGCATTGTTCGCATTGCCCAAAGAGCCATGCGATATTAATACCAACATGGAGTGCTAAGGCTTTTCCCCCATGTTCAGTGTGGCTCCAATGATAGGGATGATGTGCCAATAGATGATGATGATGACGTTGAGCCTACAACACATAATATAGCAGAATGGGAGCAAGGAGTTAGATGACAACATGCACAGTGATCACGGAGACTCCATCATGACCAGCATTCCACCTCCTCCATTCCTAAAGAGATGGGGCCTTCCTTGCTAGTGTTCGCTGATGCACTTACCCAAACCATACCATCACATGACATGGGTTCTACCGTAGATTTTACTAGGGCATAGGATTATACCGGTATTTCGGTATATTCCCTTCCACCAGCAGCTATCCAGGTGATATTGGTGGTATCTCAGGGGCAATATATAGTCCATACCACGCACTAGACCCTGGCTTTGACATTGATCCACTACAGACACCTCCAGCGCCTT
Organism: Combretum micranthum; assembly: GCA_024138025.1. Lineage (NCBI taxonomy): Eukaryota > Viridiplantae > Streptophyta > Magnoliopsida > Myrtales > Combretaceae > Combretum > Combretum micranthum. The sequence continues at coordinate 473,937 of JAMXBD010000923.1, read as the reverse complement.
GTAGAGAGTGGCATCATGAGGACATGATGTCAAAATGGGACAAGGGTGACTCGGCTTCATCAAACCTATGAGTACAACCCGATAGCCCCACATGGCCTCCTTCTTTCTCCTAAACAAGAAGAACTAAGAGGTAGTGAAGACGAAGATGCACCTCAAGAGCAACCAAGGCATAGCCCGCTTTAGTCAAGTAGTCTTCAAGAGGACATAGAAGAAAAGAAAAGAATAAAGTATACATCTTGTAACTACTCCAAATCAATGTTATTTGAAACATATTGTTTGAACAATTTTAAACTTCTTGTAATTAATGTTATTGTGTCTTTAATTGAAATTGATTGTTGTTTGATTGAGTATTTGTTGAATGGGGTGAAAATTTATTACTGGAATAATGTCTTAGTTGGATACAGAGATAAAATAGAGCTGCAGAAATAGTTGTTTGTAATAACTTTGGATATTGACATGTATTTAGGGGACTTATGTATAATCACCTGCATTATAGGCAGGTGGCACATGCACCCTCCTCGTTAAATAAATTTTGGTCAAAGGCGAATGTACTACATGCGCATTTAACCTTTATATTTGGAATAATTTTTTCACGTGACATATTTCCGTAAATATTTTGAAAAATAGTCATATTTCTGTACAAAGGCCCATTGTATGGTCAAGCAAGTTGAAAAAACCAAATATTTTATCAATATTGCTTGAAATAAAAATTAAATTAACTACTCATGGTAACATTTTCACCGCAATTTTGCCTAAGTTTTATAATCTTATTAATATGTATCTTGAATAGTCACTACATCTCCATCTCATTTATTGATAATAACTAGCTAATAATGCAATCGTAATGCGTGTGCAAAAAAAGATAAAGAGAGAGAAGTTATAAAAAAATGCTTTTTATACGAGTAAATATAATAATAGATACTATTACATTTATTTATTTAGAAAATTTATCAACAATAAGTAGCTCTATATAATTATAGCTAAAAAAAATGATAATGTCAAGAATGGTACTTAAACTTTTGCAAAAAGTTCAATCAGATACCTAAAGTTTAGTTTTAAATAATTTGGGACTTGAAACAAGTTTCCATGTATGTTTGTCCCACCTAATGTTTGGTTTTGAACAATTTAGTACCCAAAACAAGTTTTGGCATACATTTCTCCTATCCGAAACAAGTTCAATCAAGTTGAAAATATGTATGCGAAAAATTTATTTAGGTATTAAGTTGTTCCAAACTAAACTTCAGGTATGCAATTGAACTTTTGCAAAAGTTCATATACTAAATTGTTCAAAACCAAACTTCAAGTATCGGGTTGAACCTTTTGCGAAAGTTCAGATACTAAATTGTTCATAACCAAACTTTAGGTACCTAATTAAACATTTTGTAGATGTTCAAATACCAAAATGTTCAAAACCAAACTTCAGGTATCTGATTGAACTTTTTTGCAAAAGTTCATATACCGAATTGTTCCAAACCAAAATTCAAGTGCCTAATTGAAACTTTTTGTGAAAGTTTAAGTATCATTTTTTATATTAACAAAACAGAAACATATGATATTTCCATATACAAAATAGCTTTGTAACAAAACTTCTTCATGTAATTTTTTTAAAATATAATTTATTATATAATCACTAAAGACACTAAATAAATAATTTATTTAGGTTAATATCATGAATGATACATGAACTTTAACAAAATATGCAATTAGATCCCTAAACTTTGAAATTGATCAATTCACTACCTGAAAGAACTTTGTTGACGCTAGCAGTACCTCCATCAAGTTCTTTTAAGTATTAAATTAATCGATTTCAAAGTTTTTCAGATACCAATTTGTTCAATTTCAAAGTTCACATATTAAATTATTTAATTTTAAAATTCAAGTACCTAATTGCATATTTTACCAAAGTTTAGGTATTATTTATGACATTATCCCTATTTATTTTTAGTAATATGGATAAAGGAATGTAGTAGACAAATGGAGTTGATATTAATCTCCAAAAATTGAAGAAACGAAATAAATATCATTATTTTTTTAAAAATTACAAAAATGTTATTGGAACAAATATAACTCTAATTTTAGGCAACTTGAACTCGTCTCTTAAACAGATGAGGTTGTTCATCTCTTCAAGAGACAAGGTCAACATCCCATATAGATAGGCTGCCTTCTTTCTTTCCCATTTCTCCTTCTTTTTCTTCCTCATTCCACACATAAATCCTAACCCTAAGCCCTAAATTGATTTTCTCCACTTTTTTAACAAAACTAATGCAATTCCCATGTGTATTTTGTTTAATTTGCCCTACTCAACCATCGATTGGTGCTTATTTCAACTTACTTGTTGTGAAATTTGCAGTACACATGCAATTTGATCAAGTTGCACAAACTTTTCCTTTGATTTTTTCGTGGTTTTAGATATTGTGTTGTTGCTTGATGTTCACGTGTATAACTACAGATTTGTGAAGCCACATTGATAATTTTTTTTTATGTTATATTGTTGCTTAATGTTCACATGTATAGTTGTATTGTGCATTTTGTTTACTGTATTTTCCATGATGGTCGACAAATTATGCTTGATCAAATGCATGTAGTTTAAATAAAAAATCTAGTAGGGGCACTTGAATCTTGACAACTAGGATAATACATTGTTGCATTACATGCATTCAAGCTTGTTTTTCTAAGATCGTAGGGTAGGGGTAGAAATGGATGATGCTATGCTTGTGATATATGCCCATGAGAACATCGTGGAAGGGAATGATGATTTAGATTATGATAGGCGGCTAGTTGTTGTGGTTAATATGTGTAAGAATTCTACCTATGAGTCGATCTTGGCTACATTATACGGTCGTCTTTAAATGAATAAGGTGACACATCAAGTTGAGTTATTCCATAGAGTTACCCTTACAGACAAGACCTTGCAATATGATGTGGTTCTAATGGTTGATAATGATGCTACTCATGAGTTGTTGGTGTACACAAAGGATTCAGTGGGAGTATATGTGTAGATATTCGAAAAGGAGTTGTGACACTTACCTAAGGCTAATACCAATAGAGATATTACCTTTCATGGAAATGTTAGAAGCTAAATGTGTGCAACTCAGATCTTTAATGCTACTCAAACAATAAACAGTAGCCAATCTCAAAAGGGTAATTTTGAAATGGGTATACCCTAAGGAAGTAGCGAGATTGATACCAGTGCTATGCAAGACTCATCAATTTGTGAATCTAGTGATGATTGAGAATGAACATGGGTGGGGTTGCTTCAATCGATCCCCAATACCCATGGATCATAAAAGAGGATTGATTGGTGTCATTTTTTAGCGCCATACGTGGATGCTGTTGAGAGCTTAGAGTTAGTGTCATTTTTCACAGTAGAGGTAGGTAGTGGGCATGTTGCATTTAACAACAAGCAAGAGATGAGTTCTAGAAATTGGAACTTCAATGATGAATTTAGGGTAGGAATACGGTTTAAGGGTAAAGATCGTCTCATATGGGTAATTAAGATGTAGCATATATCAAACCACTACAACTTCAAGGTAATTGATTCAAATCTAAGGTCATGAGCAATTAAATACACTGATACTACTACAAGAGTTGTAAGTGGAGACTTAAAGTGTGCTATAGGAAACATAAGAGGTGCTTTCATATTACAAATATGTGAGGCCACACACATGTTTAGATAAAATCACTAGACAAGATCACTCCTAGTTGGACTCTACCAACATGTTTAGATGTATTATAATGGAGATCAAAATTCTTCAAATGTAAGAGGGAAGGATCTCCAAACAACCATCTTAAAGGAATTTAGGTATAGGGTTCATCTCAAGAGAAATCAGGAGGTAAAAAGACAGTTATTAAGCAGGTAGGAGGATTCATATGCTAAGCTCCCAAACCTATTAAATGCCATATTAGAGGCAAATCTAAGAGCAAAGATGGAGTGAAGAACCATAGAATCAGATACTGTCACGCCTCGAAGGTACCTTAGTAGTAGTACACAAGCCACACTTGTACACTATTACTAGTTAACCTTTAGAGAATGACATATTTTCAAATAATATGATCTTTTAGTTGTATTGATAAGAAATGATAAATACACGTCATAAATTAATAAATATCTGCCATCACAAGTAGTGAATATTATAACAGTATTACAGACCATAATTCTATTCTAAAAGTCTCCAAATGCATAACCGATAATACAAGTACTAACTATCTTATGACTAGATATAAAAATAAATAACATAACCTGAAGATCCCATATTCTTCTAGCTTCTCAGTTCTTACTGGAGTCATGCTCCTGGAAGTAACCAGCCATGGTCGTAAATTCAACCTAAAAGGTCTTTAGGAGTGTAAGCGAAACTACGAGCCTAGTGAATGTCAAGCAAATTTATTAACAAAACATATGTAATGCATCCATCAAGCATATGCACAGATACAAGCTTGGATGATCTAGAATTCAAATAAGAAAAAGATTTACACTCTCTTTTTAGGGTTGAAGAATATTTACTTTCATGACCCACCTGCCCAGGAGAGACTAAGTATATAGGAAAATAAACGACTTCTCGTCTTAGGGTTATCACTTTGGTTTAAAGGTATTTTAACTGACCATTTCTTGCATTAATCCTTAGAAACTCTCTAAGTACTAATCATTTCAATGCGATACGACAGGCAACATTCTTCTTTGCCACTTAATTCTCGTAGAACCGACGGAACAAAGAAAACCTTGGAAAAACTAACACTTTAGAAAAACCAAGCATTAACAGAGAACTGAAATATTAATACGTAGCAGACTGTCAGCCATTTTGAATACGCAATAATGCAATTCGTGTAATACATAACTGTTTTAATTATAAATCCAATAACTTTTAATCAGGCTTATGGTGATCATACATTACAAACACAATATATAGCATGTTTTTCCAAGTCATCAAATAATCTGTGTTATCATTTTTGTTGTCATGGTTTAGCAACCAAGCAAACAGCTTACAACACACTTTCAATATATTTCACAACAATCATACTATTATCTTTGCATTACATATGCAACTATTTACAAGCACAAACAATGTAATAGATCTGAGTTACTCACCTCTCATGTTGGCTAGCCGTAGTAGTCTATTGGGAAATCTTCAATGGTATCAAGGTCACCTATTGAGATGAATAAAAATATTCATCAAAAAATCATAAATTACATAACTAAATTCCTATGAGTGTCTAAGTATCCTATATTGATATTTGATTTTATTCCTATTACTATATTGGTCTTTTAATGGTCTTATGGTAATAATTATTATTTAATATTTTATTTTCATTTTGCTTTTCTTAATCTTATTTGCTATTTATATTTTTATTAGGTAGTTGTAGAGTTTGTATTTAGTAGATCAATATTTTATCATTACTATTATTACTACTTTTATATTATTCCTTAGTTCACCTATTAGGTGAACTAATATTTATTTTCTATCGTTTAATTTCATCGTGTTTCTCTTGATCTACTTTATATGATTATCTTGTTATTTTTAGAAATCACATTATTCGAAATTTTAGCTAATTTTAAATTTCCTTTCTTATATGTTTAACTATATAAAACAAGTATTAAACAATTATCATGATCTATTCTTATTTTTTTAATATAGTAATAATAATATTTTCTAATGCTTTTTAGATTTAATATATTTCACAAATATTACACTTATTATTCTTTAAAATATTTGTACTTATTTATTAAATCTATTATGTTTTTTCTCTAATATATATATATATATATATTATATAATCTGTTTTGGACAAAACAGACTTCGTTTAGGGGAGTTTTGCACGTATGTCGGCATCCTACGCCGCCAGCATTGAATCTCAAGATGTTGGTGTTTGTGTAATTTTTACACGCTTCAAGTTCCCGTGTACGCTGGATTCGAAAGCCGTCAGTGTACAACTTATGCTGGCACCAACGCTGCCGGTGTAGAACCTTGAATTATCAGTGTTCGTTCATTTTGTGTAAAAAAAATATTACGTAGCTTCCGTGTCCAGTGTACGTCATCTCAACACCACTGACCTACCCTTGTAAGCTGACGGCATTAAGCAAGTTCACTGCCGACGCAGGGCCGATATTGACACCGTTTATCTTCTTCTTCGTTTTTCCTTCGTCTATAACTTATATTTCTTATAATATATATGTATTGTACTTGTATTCAAAATACTTCTAAATATTTTTACATGGTCTACAACTATTTCTTATGTCATAACAATACATATAACATCCTATATTCATCAAACTACATGATTTCTTGCTACTACTTATATTATAACATATAAATAGGGTGTCCAAAGTTAAGTTTTATCTTGTGTGAGTTGGTATGAAGGTATTGAATCCTTCCTCTCAGCTTGAAACGAACCTACGGTTGACAATAAGATTGTTTAGATTAGTGTTCTAACATATAACTAACTAAAAATGAATTTTAACTTACGTTGGTTGTTGCTTCCCTAAGCTTGGAGCTTGTTAATGGAAGTTGGCTTTTAGTGGTTAGGTTTATTTGTGTTGTTGTTGCTGGTTTGGGTTGCTTCGTGTACTATTGATGGATGGTTTAGGGTGGTTGTTGTGATGCTTGTTTTGAGGGTTATTATTGTTTTGTTGGGTACTTAACTAATGTATATATATAACAATGAATGCAGCAACAATTTTGGCCGACAATGAGAGGTTTCCTTCTCCAAATTGCAGTTGATCTTGCATGTATCTGTCTTGCATTAAATGAGCGACTTGTTTGGTTTATTTTTATTGGTCTACCCAATTTCTTCTTTGACTTTCACTGCCCAACATGGCTAATTTTTGTCCCAAAATTCGACTAGAGCAAATCAAGAAGATCTCATCCGATCATCTTCTACGACTTGCACCGAAAATGTGGGATAATTTGTATAATATTATTTATTTAGTTAATTGTTTAAGTTTTAGGGTAGTTTAAATGATAGTTATTTAAGAGTTCTATCTCTAAGAATTTATTTAAGCTTTCACAAATTTTCTAGATTATTATAGAGTTCATATTTGAGTTTAATGTTTACACAATTAATTATTTTTAAGATTTTATCTCACCTTATTAGGGTTTTCTAAATTTAATAGGTCAATTTTCGTTTTAGTCTCTAATAGCTTTAGAATTTATTAACTAGATCAATGATGTGATCCAATATTTATTTGAAGTCTAGATTGTGAGTTATGGAGCTGTTTTTGTTCTTATTATGTATTTATAACTCTAACGGTTTATCCTTAAATTACTATTTTCTAACTATAAGCTTTATTGATTATTTCCTTTCTATTACACTTGAATTCTTATTTAAATTATTTCTATACTTTGAATTTTTCGATACTGGCTATGAAATTTTATCTTTGATATCTGTTACTATTTATAGAACTTTATTTTAGGGTTTATAGATGTATATAACTTCATATCTACTTGTGATTTTATTCTAAGGTCTTTGTTGAGTCTTACACTAGCCTTTTATTTTCTATATTTGTATTTCTATTCATTTTTACTTGTATGAAAAATCTCATGGTTTATAGACACTGTAGGATATGTGCTCCTTGATTAAGATTTATGGGCATTCGAACCTTGCATTAAAACATTTCCACACCACAGGTAAGTTATTTAGAAGTAGTTGACTATTGTTGTATACTTTGTTTAATTTGTTTAGTAACCAATCATTGTGCATGATTTGCAGGCTAGTTATCATAGTTGAAGGTACCTTCTTGTATAGGAAATACAGGCACAAGCTCCCTATCGTTGTAGTAATGGATGGGGCAAATCATATTGCACCCCTTGCATATGCCCCTATCAATGAAGAGGTAGAGGATACATGGAGTTAGTTCCTCTTAAAGTTACTAGATAATGTCCTTGAGGACTGAACAAACATCTACTTAATATCTAACCACCATGCTAGTATAAAGAGTGCAGTATTAGAGGAGAATACAATGTGGCCTTGACGCTAGTGCATTAGATATGTTACAACCAACTTCATCTTAAAAGCCAAGAATAAAGAATGCAAAGAACTGTTGAAAAGGGCTGCCTACCAATTACAAACTAGGAAGTTCCACGGATACTTTGAACTGGCAAAGCAATTGAGTCCATGGGCACTATGATATTCTAGACGTTTGCATCCTCATATGTAGACTCTATCTTACGATAAGGTAGCAAGGTTTGAAATCAGGACAACAAACAAGGCTGAAGTTATAATGATGCCCTTAAAGATGCTAGAAGCTCACCTATGGTAGCATTAGTGAAAAAATTTCTACAATTACCATTCCATGTTCAATAGGTAAAGGCAAGAGGCATCTAAAACCTTGACACTTGGTAAGGTGTTGACAGAATTTGAAAGAAAGAAGTTTGAGAGGTGGAACAATGTGGAAAATGCCCATTGTGTTACCTTATTCGACCACCTAAAATGAGTGTTTGAGGTTCAACTACACTATGACCTACTATGTACAATTAAAAGGTTGATAATATACATAAGGTAGAGTTGAGGTCAAACAAGTGCATATGTTAGAAGCGACATACTAACAAAATTCCTTGCTCACATGCAATGACAGTGATTGGAACTATGCATACAAATTATATAGTACAAGTGACAAAATCAACTAAAGGTTTATGGGTACTCATTTATACCAGCAGCAAATGAGATAAACTAGACTCGTCTTAACCTTCCAACATGACATCTTTTTCCTCATGATATAAGGAAAAGGGGCAAACCTAGGGAAAAACGCTTCCAAAATACGATGGATATCAAAGATGGTCCATAAATATATTCTTATGAGTCATATGACCAACAAGGGCATAATAATAGAGGTTGTCCATATATGAGGTTAGTTGGGAACCAGTTGGGTCATAGTAGTATGGCTATGCCTGTGTGACAAGTCTTGATAGAGTGATACTTGTTTATATAATTTTCAAATATCTGTTGTTTACCATTTTTAAGTACATTATGAGTAAATCTCGATTTTCCTAGTAACCAAGTACACTTCGAAAACCGGAAACCAAAACCCTAAACCGGATTAGTATAAGTCTTGTGAGAGAAACCTAGGAACCCTGGATCCTGCTTTTCTTCGGTTTCAAATTAAAAGAACTTTTATGAAATAATTTAATGTGGAATATTGATTTAAAGTATATTTCAACCATAAAATGTTCTGATTTCGAAAAATTTTCCATTCTGGGCCTTCTCGAGATCCATTATGGAAAAAGCGAGCCTCGGAACTAGAAATTCGGAAAAACATTCTGGAATACTCTTTAGAACCGAAATTTAATAAGGATTTTAAAAATATGAATTTCGTAATTTTTCGGTTTATAAAAATTATAGATATAGCATTTTTCTCGTATTTTCTCTACTACCGGTAAAGTAATTGTCTTGTTTACTATACATTATTATTCACAAGTACAACCTACTATACACACAAGCCATACCCTAGTCTTATATCCTCATAAACACTCAATTACATTTTCTTTTCCATTGAAAATTTGTCTCTTGACAAATTATTACATTTAATACTTTTTATTACATAAATTACAAAACAAAATTTAATTTAACTCTCTCTCTCCCTCCCTCCCTTGTGGCAGGCGTACCAACCACCCACCACCCCCCCCCCCTCCCCCCAAATTTTGCTTCAATTTGTTTTTTTTTATTTATTTCCTTTTTATAATTGAAACAAACCCTAATTTACGTACTATAAATAATCTTTTGCATTCTCTCTCATTCATTTACTTCATTTGTTTTTCAAAAAATTACAAAACCCTCTCCTTGCCATGAGCCTCCACACCCCACACACACACTCACACGAGCTTGTTTTCTTGTTCATTTCCCTTCTATTTCAAGCTTTAGGTGATAAATCCTAAACATTTCTATCATTAAATCTTGTAATAGCAAGATAATTCATGGGTATGTATTTTCACATTTAAGTCCCCATGAGCACTTGCTAGGGACAAGAAAATACCACTACATTAATATCAAGCCATCACAAGAGTAGATCTTGTGTTTAAATGAGTTTTTGTTGGAATATCTTCATGTTCATGCATATAAAAGTAGAGTAAAGTAGCGATCTTGCATAAAAATCCATGTTCATAATTTCAAACTTCATTTCATGCATCATAAGCAGTAGATCTAGCATTTAGATGCTCATATTATACTTGACATTCATGATCTCATGAATATTTTGTGTTTTAATGCATTAATGCTCATAAAGGCTTTGTCTTATGTATATAAATGTTGTAGTTAGTAAATCTTTAAGTAGATAAGACAAGGAACTTAATATGAAAAAGTTTTTGGTTGAAATGTTCAAATAAAAAATTCGTATGACTTCAAAACCATGCTTTAAAAACTCTTTTATCAACTCTAAAACTTGTGTTTTATATGAAAAATGAAGGGTAGAGGTAATAGATATCATTAAGTGATGATTTTTATAAGTTGCAATGAGATTTGATAAGAGGAATATGCAAAACAAAGAGTAGAAACAATATAGGAAATTTTGAGTTACTACTCAATTTAGAAAATTCGTAATTTTGGATTATTGCCATAAAAATACCTATTTTCCAAGCTCAAAATGAAAGTTTTAATTAAGAAATGAAGTCCTTAGGGGATAGGTATAATAAAGCATTAAATTTTAATGCATTAAAAAAGTTTTTCTTAAAGAAAATATTCAAAAACTAAATTTCTAAAAATTCGGATTTTGGAATAGATCTTACTTGAAAACATGTTTACAAAATATGAATTGACAATTTTTATATAGAAATGAAGGTCTTAAGTAATAAATATTATGAAGACTCAATTCTAACAAAGATAACTATAAACTCCTGAGAATTAATCCCAAAACACAAGTGAGTTATCAAAGTTAGGAAACTAGTTTTCTTAAAAGTAGTTATTCTTGAAGTCTTGCAAAGTAAAGAGTTCTAAAATTTTCTTTAAGTAAACATCATCAAGATCATGCATACATTAAACTCATAACATGCCATTCATGAGAGGAAATCATTAATATTGCATATATAATTGATTTATAAAGTAGAAACATTTCAAACATTTACAAAACTATTTTCGGAATTGGAAAATCGTTACAGATCAGAACTGATCCTACTGTTTCGTGACCCTAACATTTTCAAAACTTGAAAATAATATTATAATTAGTTAGATCTTTCGAAGTAGATAGAAATTGATATATAATTTGCGAAATTCCAAGTTAAAATCACAAAGTTATGGCCGTTTTAAGTCGGGACTTCCGCAAATGACGAGAATTACGAATTTACTAAGTTTTGATATATCGTTTGGATTAGTTAAGTGATAAAATACTTATTAGGGTATTTCTTCCTTTTTAGGTGATCCCGAAACCGATGAATCTTTACCACCGGATTATTATTACTAAAAGACCGGTGATCCATGGCCGAGTGAGTACCACTTCCGATTTCAATTATTGTATGTGGTTGTAATGATAGTTGCACTAGATATTTGGTAAAGATAAAATGGATATACATGATGGGGATGAATGGGCGTTATATATGGTTGGTGTTGATATGAGAAATTGAATATAAAAATATCGAAGCCGGATGATTAACCATTGCTTGTATAAATGAATTAGGATTGACTGTCTGTGATTATTGATTGATCACTTAAAGAATAGTGTAATTGACTATTTGACATTGAAAATAAATATGGACTCATTTATATCATAATGGGGATGGAGCATTAGTATTGGTTGGTTATCCGTGATCCTAAACGGTGTAAAAGTTGGTTAATTGTGATCCATAAATGAAGTAATGAGTTGGTTAATCATGATCCACAAACGAATTTATAAGTTGGTTGACCCTGATCCTAAACGGCATATTGAGTAGTACCCCAGTATTCGTTAATCTGCTAACCCAGGATAGAGGGCGCAAGTCCATCCACATATGATTTCTGGCTAGTCATATGTTTATTGATTCCATGTGTTTGATGCGTATCACTTGTCTTGCTAATCACTTGCTTGTATGATGTGTTATAATTTGATCTAGAAGTTCTCACTCACTAAGCTAGTGTAGCTTACGTCCCTATAGTTTTTATTTGTTGCAGCACGAATTCATATGGCTTAGACCGAGACAACCTACAGCTCAGGTACAGGAGCTAGGCGTATCCTCTAGAAGTTATATTTAGATTTGTTTAAACTTCCGTAGGAAACCAAGAGACTCTGGATGACTGTAATAGATCTCTAATTAATATTCTTTTACGGGGGAATGCCCCTTAGATTTTGTAACTAATTACATATGTGTTTTGATTTATTTTCTAATGCTATTGAATGCTGAATTAAACTCTTTGACTCCACTGGGCCGAGTATTGTATTGTCGTAAAGGGATGCCTTACATCTATACAAGACTCCCGAAGGACTTGTTTAGTGATTCATGAGTCTTATATGGCATGTGGCGAACTGTTACGTTTAGGGTACCCTTATGGGGCGTGACATTATGTCTTTTGCTAACATCTTGTCTTTGGATCTAGGACCGTTAGATAACTCTATCTCAATAAGACAACTCCTACACAGATCATAGATGGTATAAGCCGACTAAGTAAGAGTTTCCTTATTTACTTGCCGTAGTTTATTTGTATTGTTATAACCACATGTATTTTAAAAGTAAGAGCATGTCATATTACATTGCAGTTGTCAAGAGGCTAAGATGAAGCGGTACAAAGGTACCTCGTAGAGTTAAACAGACAACTTATTCCACATGTCAGAGGTCGGCTTCCTAGGTGTCGTACACATCCCCTTTTATACAACTAAGTAACAACCTTAGTGGAGTGGTGACGTTTAAAGACACAAACATTTCACTTCCTAAATGAGCGGTGGACCATCACGTTAGAGGACATTCTAGTGCTTACCACCTCCCAATCAACGGTTATAATATGAGCAGGACCACTCATGTAGGTTATTCAGGCATGTGCCATCACTTGCTTAGAGTTAAACCTACCCCTCAAGAGTTATTAGGCAGCCGCCTAAAGATGTCATGGCTAGATACGTACTTTTGAACATTAAAGGATGAGTGAGATTAAGTGCCATGCTAATGCCTACATATTGCATCTTCTTTAGGGCGGGGGTTGTCTTGGCAAGGAATAAGTCATGGAACTTAGTTCATGTTATGTACCTTCCTTTGCTTGAGGACTTTCATATGTCCATATAGTACATATAGGGAGCAACTTTCTTAGCCTAGCTCTATAACAAGCTATGTACAACATCCTATATTGATACCATCGACATAGTCGGGCCACTGGTCATGCTATAGGTTTGAGTATAGGAACACATCCTTCACATTGCTCTTATACGTAGGAGGATCACATCACCATAGTGGATTGACCTCTTATATCTAGATGAGGAGAAAATTTTGATGTAAGGGAGCACCCTTTACACCTCTTATTCCAGTATAAAGGAGCCTTTAAATGCCAAGTCCTTAAACAAATGCAGATTTCTCAATTCTATTTTGTGTCTTTTACTTTCACATGCACTATTCCATTTAGCTTTTGTTAACTTCTTCCTTAAACAAGTCATTTAAAAGCCGTATGCAAATATGATGGATAATCTATCAAAGTACTATCAAGTGAGCAATGAGATATGATGTGCTCACATGTCTCTTATGTGCTTCCATGTTATGGAGCATTACTATACCGATCGAGTGCTCAAGTAGTTTGATGAATTCCAGGGAGTTCCCACCCCTATGCTTGATTTGAGAAGGTAAACCTTCGGGGGCATACTAAGTGGAACTGGGTGATAGAATATGCCAGATGGATATCTAACTAGGATACGCGATGAGACCATATTGTCCCTTTAACGAATATACCCATCAGGATTGCTGCTGACTATTTTCCATGGTATCAGATAATTACCAGATAGGGAGTTTATAGTACAGGTGCTATGATATGACATATGTATGTCCAATGTGTAATTGTGAAGTTACTGTTCTACTTTGTGCATTGCACCATATTCTTTCTATCTATTGTCCATTGCAAGTCGACTTCATTTATCAAGTGTCTAATATGCCACTGACTAATAATCTATCTACTACAAGAGATGTCATTCATGTAGTAGATGAGTTCATGGGCGTCAACCATCAAGAGTCACCACTACCACTAGCACTTGTGCATTATGACCATTATGATAGTGGTGATGATGCCCTACTGCCTCAGTCGGTACAAGTAAGTAGATGCAAGCCTCAAAGGCAAGGGGTAAAGGTAAGACGTAGCTAGAGATATTAGGGACGAGCCATCATCCTTGCTTATTCAAATAAAAGAGTCCGATCCTTCATCGTTAATATACTTTGATCCCCTGGACACTTCCATGCCTAAGCATTCTTTTATAGTGATCTACACTACCTCAACTCCATACAAGATGCGACTAGCATCACCTGACGATATGGATGAAGGCTTCACTTGGGAGGATGTAAACCTCATCCCATTTTATCATCACATCCCACCTAGTGGTGATTTTGATGACATCCAAATTACACAAGTAGATCCATCTATAGAGCATCCTGAGCAGCAAGTAGAGGCACAACCGCATATAGAAGTGTGAACAGTCGTTCAAAAGAGGAGAGGAAGGCAGAGGCAGCAATAGTTGTTTTTTATTTATGCTTTTCATCTATTTTATTGTATCTATCTTGTGTTTTTCTTTTATTTAGATACATGAACAATCTAATGCGTTCATTTCTTATATTGTGTTTCTTTTGATTTCACTTGATTGTATATTGTTGTTTGAAAGATGTCTTAATTGAGCTATTTGTATCTAATGGAGATTTTTCATGGAATTAGTGGAAGAATATGGTTTGGGCATATTCTTCTTTGTATTTGACAGGTGTAAAATCAATTTCATAGGTGATTGTTTGTATGAAGGAAATTAATGGAACAACAGCAAGAACAGGTGTAAAATCAATTTCATAGGTGATTGTTTGTATGAAGGAAATTGATGGAACAACAGCAAGGACTGCAATTTTCTTAATGTCAAAGAGACGAGTTTGGCATAAAATGGCTAACCTTATCTTTTGAAGAGACAACGCCACTTTAGCTATAATGAAGAGACAAGGCCAACCCACCCCATCTCTTGAAGGCACAAGGTCAACCCTATCTTTTAAAGAGACGAGATGAGTGTAGTTATATTGACATCATCTCTTGCAGAGATAAGGTTTGCCACTTACAACCCCATCATTTCAAAAGATGGGTTCAAGTTGCTTGAAACTAGAATTATTTTTATTCCAATGGTATTTTTATAATTTTTTAAATAATAATATTTATTTCCTTTTCCTTTAAAAATCATATATATTTTTAATTACAACAAATGAGATTGGGAAGTAGATCATGCGTATGTGAATCTAATTTTAAAGTCCTTCAGTTATTAGCCTTTCAAGATTGATTTGATAGGCCAATGACATTGTAGCTTAGTGGCATCTCTCTGGTCTCTCAAATAAGAGCTTCCTCTCGTATTCAAATCCTCCTTGTTGTAATGGCAAAAAAAAAAAAAAGATTGATTTGATTAATCTAAAAAACATAAATAAATATTAGAAAAAATTAAAAAAATTTGTAATATCTTATCATTTTAGTTTGATGGAAAACTTTTCATATCAAACCTAATTGTAAAATTATGACTATTTTTTAAGGATAGGGATATGTTTTTAGTTCTTAACGTTTTACCGATACTTTTTTTCATTTTTTTTTTGCTATATGAGTCATCGATGTTTACAAACCCTAACAAATTAAGATACTTTTTAACACTATTAAGTTTTTCGTTAGTATATTACACGTGACACATTTTAATTTGTTTATGTGATTTTATTAAATAATATAATAAAATAAAATATGTGAAAAACATGTAATATTATAATAATTTTTTTTTAAAAACGAAAAAAGGGGAAAAAATATAAAATTTAAATCCCTAACCACATGAAGATGTAGCCAAAGTTTTGATTTTGCCACCATTAAAGAGCTCATTAGCAAAAGTAGAAAAAACCTTTTACTGAGATATTGAAATTTTGGGACCTACTCCTCCACCGAAGTTAATTTCTCTGCACCTAGAATTTTTGTTTTTATCCATTCAATCATTTTCATTTATTTTATAGGCGATGCTTTATGATGAGAGCAATACGTTATTGGAGTGCCAAATCTTCAAAAGCGATGAAATTGTAAGTTCCAATGGGTCACTGGAGTTCAATTCTTACTTAGTCAAAGTTGGAGATATTGAAGGAGAGTGTAAGCCTCTGCATGATTTGACTTCTCAAGAAAACAAAGAGAAAGTTGTGAACAACTTTGTTTATGGTAGGATTAATTCTTGTTGTGTGATTTGATTAATGAAATATACTATTGAATTCAATATATGAATGATGATTTGTTCTGTTGATTAAGAATATTAGATTCTTATGCTTTCTAGTTTATTTTTCATATGTTTTATTTTATTATATTATATAATAAAATCACATAGTCGAATTAAAATATGTCACATGCCATACACTAATGGAAAACTTAAGGTGTTAAAAAATGTCTTAACTTGTTAAAGTTTATAAACATTAAGTACTCATATAGGAAAATATATATATATATATATGTTGAGTATTCAAATAGAAAATTAATGAAATATTAAGGACTAAAAATGTGTTTCTCCCTCCAAAATAAACTTAATCATTTTAAGAAAATAGTAATTTTTACATGTAAATAAAAGTTATAAAAAAAATAGGGAATGAAAGAGAAATTCAAACGCAAACATATTACTAATTTTGAGCTTAAAACAACCTGTAGTATAAGCTTTCAAAATAGATATATTAATTAAAGCCTATCATTGTTTTCAAATACAGGGTTGTTCAGTTGTAGGGTGCTTAGATGAATGTGAGCAATTAATTAGTAGGAAAATAGGTTTAGTGAACTAACCTAGCTCATAAAATACTAAATATTAAGATAGAACCTTCACAATTAATCTATTGAACTAGAAGATTCAAATTATATTTTGATAATGAAATACTTTGTACAACTGTACAAACGTTACCTTAATTGGATTAACAAGTTTATGATGATATGAGTTGATGTTTGCAATATACGTATGTTTCTATTTGTTTGTTTTGCAAGACATTGTTGCACCGTAACTATTGTTTGTATGTTAGAGCATGATGACCAGATGTTAGTATAATTAGAAGAGACAATCATTTGATTGTAGCTAGTGTTTAACCACTAGTGATGAGTGTCTAGACAGCCGACATGTTTCACATGCTCAAAATGCTTCTAATCATGCATTTTTTTTGTTAGGATTTGGATGCTAAGGGATGGCTTCCACTTAGTAAGCTTGATATATGTAGGCAAGTGCAGAAGGTCTCTAGAAAAAAGAGGATGGCTGAAGATTTCCATATGCATCGAAATGGTGGCATGTGATGTTTGAACAATAGGCAGCAGAAAAACTAACCATTGGAAAACTAAATGTAGTGGCAAATTGATCACAATTGACCCAACGATCAATTCTTTAGAGAAGCTATAGATATGTGTTCCTTGACAAATTTTGAAGAGTTAGAAGAGTACATTATTCGCATGAAAACAAATTTCTTCAGTCCACTTAATTAAATTATCTCCTGTATTTAATTGTGTTTCCTCTTGTGAAAATGTAAAGGTAGTTCCATTGAGATAAAGCACTACTCTAAGATTCTATTATGAAGCATTTAATGATTGAGTTGTGCTTTATGTGATAGGGCAATTATTGTAAAAGCACAACTCTTATGAGTTTGTCAAATTTTGTGTGTGGTGTTTTGTGGCTTAGCTACTCTAGAGCATTTTATTTGAAATGCATAAGATGGTATGTGAAGTCTTTCTTTAAAGGTAATCGGTGTCCATCAAATAAGACAATCCGAACTCCATGTTAAAATTCTAGCTAGAATTCTATCCTTCTTTTTTTATTTATTACTATTTATATTATATGGTTGTGACTTTGATTACTTTATTAACTTTGCATTATTTATGCATAAATTTGTATAAAAGATCAAAATCGTTGTAAAACTTAATCCATTCTCCATTCTTTAGTTTTAGTCTAGATGTATAATCTTGTAAAGGAAATAACATGCAAATATTCATTTGTGTTTCATAGCAGGTTGTTTGATATTGTATTTGTATTGACTTATTATTGTGCTAATATACAACTTGATTTATTGTTTTGTCCTTTGTATGACCTTAGTTGATTAATATAATTTTTTTCCTTTCTTTAGCAAAAAAATGAAAAAAAAAAAACTTTTATAATAACAATACTTAGTTATGAATAAATGATTTTAATACTTTCAATACGAGCTTATGTGCTACACAAAATATATTTCTTTCTTTTATTTGAAAATGAAAAAATATTTTCCTATATGATAAAATATTGTTCAATTCACAAATTAGAATGAAATTTTATGGTGAAAGAAAATTTCTAATTTGAATCATACAGGTTGATTTAAAGTTACAAAAAAAATAAATTGACTTGTATTTTTAAGATTTAGTTTGGTTTTGAGGGAAAATTGAATCAAACCGAATTAAACCAAACCAAATAAAATCATATCCACCTTGACCAACCAAGCCATGTATAATGTTTTCAAGTTTTTAAATGCCATATTAACTTCCCGGTACTTCTTTTCTCTGTTAATTCTTTACTTTATACTAATATCTTAAAAAAAAAAAAAGACTTCTTAAAATTTTTGTAGTGAAGAATATAAAAAGTGGATTTAATATAGAGAATAGCTATAACCACTATGGCTAAGAGGTGATGTTAATTACGTCTAGTTATTTAACTAATCAATATATACTTTTTTTATTCAAATTCTATTGTGGATGGATTTTATTTTATAACGCTACTTGAAGTCCTTGCAAAATATTTGTTCTAACATTACTTGGAGATATAGGAAGTTATTTTATATTAATAACTTCACAAAATAATATATTTGACAGTTAATCATTTATTCCTAACGACCCCAAAAGTTGACACTCTCCTTTAGTATTGTACAAGTTAATTCTTTCAATTAAGATACCGATGGACTCATTATAGGATTAAACCTAACCTAGCAACATCCGAAACTAGGCTATAAAAAAAACAACAACAACATTTTCGTGGTTTAAGATTATAAACAAGGTATTTGTCTATTTTCACAAGCATGCTACTTAGAGTTTTCCTTCAACTTAGGCATGATATATGTCTAAGATGTGCACATTTTTTATGATATTCATACATAGTGGCTACTTTTTTTATTTTGAAAAATTATTAGTGTTTGCAAAAATTCTAATTAATTGTTAATTCACAAAGATAGAATGAAAGAGAAGAAGGGAGCTAGGAACCGAGAGGGATGAAAGAGAATTTATTTTTCTTTAATGTAAATGTATTAAATATATAAAACTAGATTTCTTAATATTTAAAGAATTCTAATTGATTGTTAATTCACAAATATATATATATAGAGAGAGAGAGAGTAAAAAAGATTTTTTTTACATAAATGTATTAAATATAAAATTAGATTTCTTAGTATTTAAAGAATATAAGAATATATGTTTTTTCAATATACCTAGTATAATATAATGGGCATGAATTTATCATTATCATATATATATATATATATATATTTTCAACCATTTGTTTCTTTTGAAAAAAATTAACTATTCTTTTTTGGTTGCGCATAGACATTACATAAATATGTATAATGGACACAATACCTTACTATTTGAATTGCAACTGTAATATAGTATTTTGACATCAGTCTGCTGATTATTATTATTTGTTTTTACTTTGGAAATGTGTTGTTTATAATATATAAGATAGTTGGATATTTAATGTCAATGTATTCTTGTTGTGAAAGCAGATACTTTGTTACTATTGTAAAATTGGATTGGATAATATTGTTGATTTACTTCATTTTAAATGGTTAGAAAAATGTCAAATTTGATGATCGAATTTTACTTTAAAAAAAAAATCAATTTAGCACCATGATCATTTTTCATTTTTACTACTTCATCCATCTACTGATTTTGAAAAACATATCTACTAATGTTAGACATGAGTAAAGAATTTTTTTTTTATTTTAAAAATCCAAATAATTATTTTCACCTTCATCATCATCATCATCATCTTCTTATTATTCTTCATCACATTTTTCTTCTTTTTCACTTCCAGTTTTCTCTATTTGAATTAAGGTGTTTACTTCCTCTTTTTCTAAGTTTCTTCCGGTCACACTCTCTCTTTCTTTTGAAATTCCACCTTCAAAAACCTTTGTTCTACTTTATTTCTCATAAATGATTCCCAATCACATCATTTCTAAAGACCCAACAAATGAAAAATTCTTTATGATTAGTCCCATTCTTGGGTATTTGGCCATAAATTACAAGTTAATTTTATCAAGGGTTTTATATCCTTTATGTTCAAAGCTTAGATTTATATCATATTTCTCATCTGCCTTGTACATGTAAACTCCTACTAATTTTCCTCATCTCTCTTTTCAATCCCTTCGTACTATCCATACACTTTTCTAAACATATCAACACTTTTTATAAGTATTTTTATGACACATATATTAAAAAAGCACATGTCTAAAACTTTTTTTTTCCCACATGAGAATAGGATTAAGGATTACTTAGAGATTATCAATTTTTCATGTGTTTTTCTTTTTTCTTATTACTTTTTTTTAAAATCATCTTTATAAGTATGTGTAGACTAAAGGACAAAAATAGTATTGAGCAGTAAAATTTTAATTGAGTATTCCATTAAACATTTCAAATTTTAAATATAAAACAAAATATTTAATAAGTTCAATTAAGTATTTAATAAGTTCAATACAAAATTTGATGTATGCTTTTATTTTACTAAGCTTTATATTGTGTGTGCTAATAATACGATTTGAAGAAAAAAATACTATAAATTATTAACATACTTCACTTTGTTATACATAATTTGTTGTAATTAAGAGTAAAATTGGAATAGAAAAGGTTAATTACTAAAAGTAAAATATGGAAAATATAATACCAAAGTTATAAAATTTAATTAAGGAAAGATTGGTAATGTGGAAGTTTTTAATTAAAATGTTAGAATATATAAATTGTTGCATACAAAATCAAAATATCAAAATGTTATCTCATTAATCATGATTAGATAGTATAATCATATAGTCCTCACCTAAGAAAAAAAATCAAAGGTTCGTTTAGTTAATCAATAGTTTATATATTTATTTTTTCAATTTGACTATTTTTACTTTCATTTATAATATTGGTCATTTTAGTTTAGGAAATTAAATTCCAATGAATTAGAGTATGAAAATGAGGAAGGTTTATTGTAAAAAAAGTTCATTAATTTTAGATTTTGATTTATATATCTTCGAGTATATGACTGTAGACACCCATCTTTGGACCCCTTAAAAAAATAGATAAGAATAAAATATAAAAATAGGAAAATTAATAAAATTAATAAATATAAAAATCATGAAAATAGAAAAATAAATTAATTAAAATCAAAATTTAAAATGAAAAAAGAATAAAAATAGAAAAATTTAGAAAAAAAATTCAAAAAATAATTAGAAATAAGAAACCCCTCCTCTCTTAGATAAATAAGTTTAGATCGTAATTATAAATAAAGACGTTTGAAAAAAATGATAAAAATATATAAATAAAAAATGGTTTAATGTCACGATACTTGAATTTTGACAAAATATGCAATTAAATACTTGAATTTTGAAATTGATTAATTTAGTGTTTGAAAGAACTTTTTGTGCATGGCTAGGGTGAGTGAATAACACTGTTGTACAAGATACCCACCAGGATCCTGCTCAACCAAGTAGTGTCCGGGCAGGTATTAAGGGCCATAGGGTAAGGTATGGGTATCAATTTTTTTGAATCTGTTTACATAGGATAGGGTACAAGGTATAGATTTTCAAATCTTATACCCATCCTGGAACCTATATTATGCTATACAGGATACAGGTTCTAGAGTATTATGTATCCACCCTATTAAATATTATATAATAATATTAATATATAATAAATAATGATATTCTATATTTTATTTTGCAACTACTTATATTCAAGATCATTATTTGTACACTATATTTCAAAAAGTTTTATTATAAAAGGATTTGTACTATTCTATTTTAGAATGACTTGTTATTTTTATTTGAAAAAAAAAAACTACGGTTGTATGTACATACTTGAACTCCCAAATTATATAAATATACTATTTATATTATAATACTAATTAATAAATAGAAATAGTTCCAAAATTTTTAATTTTGGAGTTTTGTGCAAGTTTTATAATTTTGTTTAATATTATATAAATAGGTTTCATAAGTATTTATTACAGGTTTTAACTTTCACACATAAATAGATTATATATATTATAGAATTTTTTTATATTAATGAATTACTTTTTAAATTTCTTTTTGGATGTTGTTTATATTGAATCTGTGCAAATAAGATAGCGTTACATATTATATTGAAACATATCAAAAACTATATACTTGATGTTTTCAAAAGAAAGAAAAAAATATAGAGATTTAAAAAAAAAAATTACAGGCTCCATAAGATACCCTAAGGGTACAATGTGGGTACAAAGAGCCATAAGATAGGTTCCGAGTATGAAATTCAATACCTTATACCTTACAGGTTTGGGTATGGGTAATGTTTCATACCCTACCCATCCTGTACCCGTTCATCCCTAGTGTACGCCAACAATACCCCTGTCAAGTTCTTTCAAGTATCAGGTACTAAATTGATCAATTTCAAAATTTAAGTACTTAATTGCATCTTTTGCCGAAGTTTATGTATCATTTGTGATATTATCCAATAAAAAATTGTTATGATTTGGTACATATATATGTATGATATTGTGTTTAATGTAATATAACATAATAGTTTATATTAAATGTTCGTAAATTAGATTTGACAATAATTTTATAAGATATTGGATTGTCCTTATAAATTGAATCAGGTGTTGGGCTTATTCCTATCTTGGTCCATTTCATTTGAAGTCCTATTGGGCCTGGGCATGTTAGGTCAAATTAATTTGAAGGCACAATAAAGCTGAAGAGCCAAGCTAGCTGAGTTGGCTAGAGCTTGGAGTGTGGAAATAACAAGTCTTGGGTTTGATTGTGGCGCCTGTAATGTACGTGAATTCTCATAGTACCTATTTTGTGATTATGGTGATGCTTATGTAATAAAGAAGTAGGAAGTCATTTTACACTACTTGACAGATTTTATATTATCATATATAGCAACATTAATTTTTATTCCTAAAACACGAAAATGGAAGATCCTATCTTAATATTGTAGAAGTTAATTCCTTTAAAATAAGATTGGAACTTTAAATATCATATCTTTAGTTACATAGATAGAAGTATCATATATATGGATTATCTTTGTTTCACTTGATCAAAAGGGTAGATTGGAATCACATGAATATATATATATATATATATATGTAGTCATCAGGAATCACAGGAATAGAATAAGTGAAGGCGTTTTATATTCACTAAACAGGACATATGAAACAACAGTGCCTCATTTTTTGTCTCTATTTGAGTGTAAAATTGATGCCAGACAAATTTGATCGTAAACATGACCATCAACAAAAACAGTTACGAAGCACAACATTTGCTGGTGATTGTCTGTAACATGTTTTAAGACCTCAGGTGGCTATGGCCAATCATTGTTAGATGTTTATGCAAAGTCTCCTTAGTGGGTCACCTAAACATACAATAGGGACAAGTTATGATAAAAAAAAATAACTTATCTTAAAAGGGAAATTTTAAAGAAATTTTTTTTTTTATTTATATATATTTTTTAAAAATATAACATTGTCTCTTCAAGAGGTGGGGATGAGACGAGATCTTAAATAGCAGAGCAACCTTGTCTCTTAAAGAGACAAGGTTAGCAACTTATGATCTCGTCTCTTCAAAAAACGAGGTTAACGGGGCTAATATTTTTCCCACCTCATTTCATCTGTGAAGAATCCCCAAATTTTCGTCGCCTAAAAACCCTAACCCTAATTTTTCTCCAATATAGTACTGTATTTGATCAAATTGACGCATGCTCTTGGTTAATTTCAATCACGAGACGTCATATAGACATCAATTCATGCAAAAATCAACTAATTAACCTTTCAATCTATAAGGACGTGTTGAACTCCATAAGTAAGTTTTTTGAGCTTGTCACTTCATTTTTTCACGATTATTAATGTTGCAATATAGATTTTTGGGTGTTGTGTGTGTTATTGGATTTTTCTTCTTTTTCAAATGTTAAAGCAACATTGTATATTATTTGTCACATGAGTTGAATTGAGAAGTGGTAATGTGATTTTGATGTTTATTGTATGCTTTATTGATGCTGCAATATAGACATTGTATGTTGTAATTTTGATGTTACCGTATACTTTTAAAATTTAGGAATCATATTATGAAATCAAATATTATCATATGTCTTACACCTTGATCATGTTTGATAACATCAGAACCCACACCAATGAAATATTTTGATAAGAATGAGATTGATAAACTAGTATTAGTAAACATATTCGATATTAGGAGAGTACAATTCATAACTCATGATCACATTTCATACATTCAACCTATGTTTTATGAGCTGGCAGGGTAGATGTGGAAATGAATAAAGCCAAGTTTATATTGTATGCTCATGGCAATATTGTGGAAAGAAATGAAGGTTTTGGTTATAACATGTGGCCAATAGCCGTGGTCAATATCAGTAAGAACTCTATGTATGAGCACATACTAAACACCATTTGCAATGGACTTAAGGTAAATAGATATACACATCAGGTTGAGTTGTATCATAAGGTAACTATTGGAGATAAGATACTACATTATGATGTTATTCTAGTGACTGATGATGATATTGCACAGGAAATGTTGGTGTACAAAGAAGGATCAGTAGTTGTATATGTCCAAATATTTGAAAAAGAACTACCACAGGTACCTATGGACAACATGGGCATTGATGGAAATGTTGGCAGCCAAGTGTTAGCAGATGAGAACTCCAATCCCACTCAACCAATAGCTAGCATGCAAGTCCAGATGAATAACTTTGAAATGGGTACACTTGATTAGAGTTGTGGTCACGATATTGATGTGATGCAAGACTCATCATATAAGTGAATATAGTGTCGACTATGATGAAGATGGAAATGATTCAATGATAGGTTTGTCCCAGCAGGTTATTGTTGTCAATGTACAACTTAAGGGTAATGACTAACACCATTTCGTAGCTCCTATAGATGTTGATGTTGTAGGGAGCTCAGTACTAATACCATTTTTTTTACTATAGATGTAGCCAATGCATATGTTGCTTTTGATTACAAGTGAAAAATAAGTGCCGAAAATTGGAGCTTTAGTGATGAATTCAAGGTTGGAATGAATTTAAGAGTAAAGATCACTTTATAAGGGCAGTTAAAATGTAATATATATCGAACCATTACATTTTTAAGGTAGCGGACTCGAATCTTAGGTCATGGGCAGTTAAATGCACAAATACCCACAACAGAGGTTGTAAGTGGAGACTCAAAGATAGCTACAGGAAACATGGTAGATAGTTTCACATCACCAAATATTAAGGACCTCACACATGTTTGGATGAAATCACTAGATAAGTTCATTCTCAGTTGGATTCCACCAACATGTCCAGGTGCATTATAGTATAGATTCTTAATTCTCTAGATATGAGGGCGAAGGACCTCCAATTGACTATCTTAAAAGAGTTTGGTTATAATATTCATATTAAGAGAATTCATGAGGCAAAGCAAAAGGCTATTGAGCAAGTGTATGGAAGTTGGGAGGATTCATATGCAGAGCTCCTACATCTACTTAATACGATAGCAAAGGCAAATCTAGGAACAAAGGTTGAGTGGAGAACTATTGAATCGGATACTGCAGTGCACATATTCTTTGACAACTTTTAGGCATTTGCTCCTTGCATTGAAGTGTTTTAGAACTGCAGGTTCGTTCTGGATACTTGATTGAATGTACTAATAAAAGCTTATTAGCAGTAAAGTAATTTATCTTTATTAATTCTTTACAGACCCATCGTCACAATTGATGATACCTTTTTATATGGCAAGTACAAGCACAAGCACAAACCGCTTATTGCAATGGCAATGGATGGAGCAAATCATATCATGCCATTGGCATATGCTCTTATCGATGAAAAGGCAGAGGACCCATGGAGTTGGTTCATTTAAAAATTGTTAGAAGATGTTATCAAGGACCGCTCTAACATTTGATTAATATCCAATCTCCATATCGGTACTAAGAGTGCAGTTGAGGGTCAAAATGTTGTGTGGCCAAGAGGCTGGCCTTAGTAATGGTGTATTCGACATGTTGCCAACAATTTCAACTCGAAGGTCAAGAGCAAAGAATGCAAAGAATTAATGAAAAGGCGTCTAACCAAACCCAGACTAGAAAATTCCATGATTACTTTAACGCAGGAAATCAAACAAGTCCATGGACATCACGATATTTTCATGAGTTTCATCCCTATATGTGGACTTTGTCTTACGATGAAGGCATAAGGTTTGGAATTGGTACATCAAACATAGCTAAAAGTTACAAGTCCGTTATTAAAGATGCTCGGTGCTTACTAATGGCAGTATTAGTGAAAAAACCTTTTACAATTGCAACTTGATTTTCAACAAGCAACGGCGTGAGGAAAGTGAAGCAATGAATTTGTGTAAGGTGCTGATAGATTATTTTGCAAAGAAGTTTAAGAGGTGGAACGGCGTATCAAGTGGCCATTGTGTTATATGTTTCAACTATCAGGAACTTATATTTGAGGTTCTAGCTGCATCATAACCTATAATGTACGAACAAAAGGGAGATCATATACAAAATGTTGAGTTGAGGTTAAGTAAATGTACATATAATAAGTGGCAGACCTATAAAATCCCGTGCTCATATGCAATGGCAGTAAGGGGTACTCAGCATATGGATTATGTTGCTCAGGTAGGGCAGTAGTATAGGTAGGAAAATCAGCTATGGATATACAAGCACTTATTTATAACTACAGTAGATAAAGCGAATTGGACTCATATTGATATTCCAACATGGCACCCCTTCCCTCGGCATAAAAGAAAAAGGGGCAGGCCAAAGGAGAAATGCTTACAAAATGAGCCGGCTATTGGAGAGCACCTTTGGGAACACTTGTGCAAGTAATGTAGCCAATTAAGGCACAATATCATAAATTATCCAACTAGGCGAGCGATTAGGAGGGCAGCAATAAATCAGTTGATTCGTAGTGGTATATTTATGTTTTTGTGATTTTTTTTGCTCACTTATATCACTTGATATCAGTTGTTTGCTCCTTTTGTTATGTATATAATTATGATATTGTATATTACTTTTTTCTTTATTATAAATAGATCGAAGATCTCTAGATGATTTCTTCTAATAGGTTAGCCTGTTCATAGATTGATACTTCCGTGGGCAGGCCAAGTAATATCCTTTTCTCACATTGTTGACTTAAAGTAGTTTGAGCAAACTTATCATGAAGTTCTTTCTCAAGTGCAAGAGTATGTCGTATTACATCGTCGTGAAGAGAAGTGAAGTTAAGGCAGTAAGATGGTATGCCTGCATGGCTAGACGAGTGATAAGTTTCCTATTTGTCTCAGGTCGGATTTGTAGGTGTAGCACATATACTATTCATTCAGTTAGATTGGCACCAAGTCACCTCTTTAGTAGAGAGGTGACGCCTGGAGACACATATGTTCACATGCCGACTAGAGAGTGGATAGTCACACTAGAAGATATTGCAATTCTCATAGGCCTCTCGATAGATGGGCGTACAGTTACTAGCACAATATGGGCATATTAGCTAGACTTGTACCACCCTTTACTTGGAGTTAAACTAGGGTCAAACGTTGAGATAGACAATGTGCACTTGAAGATATTATGGCTGGATAAACACTTCAATGCATTACCCAATGATGTTGATGATATCACCATATAGCACCCCGCTAAAGCCTATATTTTATTACTACTTAGGGGTAAGGCCCTCATAGTTGAGGATAAATTGACGAATCTTGTTCATGCTATGTAACTCTCTCTGCTTGACAAGTTTGAGCTAGCAGGGTAATATGTATAAGCAGCAATACTTGGCATAACTCTATAGGCAACTTTGCATGGCATTCTACATTGACAAGAGTGACATAGTTGGACCTCTTGTTGTTCTGCAAATCCAAGCCTATAAGCAGTTCCCACACATTGCCCCCATAAGTCAACAGATCACATCAGTTATCATGAGATGCCCTCTCATTAGTTTCTGCAGAGCTGCTTTTAATGTCACTCGATGCATCACACATGTGTTATTCTAGTATAGAGGATCCATAGAGTACGTTTTTTGTAAATCAAAGTATGGTTTTTTATTTACACTTTCGTGATTTTGCTCATACAATGTTTTTTTTTTTTCATATGCAAGTCGTTTAAGACCCATATTCTGATATCATGGATAACCTGCCTGAGTATTGCGGATAGGGCAAAGATGTATGGTAGGCACAGGTTCTCCTAGTGTGCTTCCACATTATAAAGCACTAATACCAAAACAGGGTGCTTAAACAATTTAGAGGTTTCTAGAGGATCCCAGCACCCCCCTCTAATATGAGAGTGTTACATGAGATCGACTTACAAGGGCGTATGGAGTGGAACTAGGTGATAGAGCACGTCAGGTGGATTGCAAAGTGGGATGACAAACGCAATCGAGTTGTAGACCTACCAGACATCCCCGATAATACATCTAAAGATTACTATGAATGGTATAATCATATCACTAGATGTTGGATCAGTTGTACAAGGGTCATTATACGTTATATGGTAAGTTAAATGAAAACATATAGTATATATGGAGGTATATTGCGTTCACGATTTCTCAATTTAGATGTTCAATGTTAATTGCAGGCTAATCTCATTTGCTAGGTCCCCAACATGCCACCTGAGGATACTCATGCCACTACATGAGATGTTATAAGTGTAGTGCATGAGTTTATGGGGCTCGATATCAATAATCTAGTAGCAACAGTAGCTCCACCACCACCACCTAACATCATTAGCTATGATGATGCTCGACAACCTTAGCTAGCACATAGACATAGACCACATAAGGAGAGGCATAGATGGGGATGGGGTCAGGAGTAAGGGCAAGGCCGATACAGGGCTGTAAGATATCAGATATGAGCCTTCTTCCCCATATGTAAATCATGATGAGCCCGGCCCCTCATATGTTCAACATGATTACCCTGATCCATCATATGCTCATCAGTTGGACAACCCGATGCCAGACAACTCATATGCAAAGGTCCATACGCCCCCAAGCTCCACATAAGAGGAGATAGTCACGATCAGATGATATGGGGGAAAGCTTCACCCAGATGGATCCAAATCCTATCCCATTTCAATAATTCGGTGCAGGTGGTGGAGATAGGGATGCCACACTTACATAGGTTGATCCATCTGTGGAGCATCCTTAACAAGCTATAGGTCGCATCAAATCCTTCCGTCACACATTTGTCAGGTAGAGACGAGAGAGGCAAGGTACCCAGAAGTAAATTAGATTTTATCATTTCTTTTATTTTTGTTTTCTGATGGTTGTATGTAACATTGTATATACATTTGATGTAAAGAATTGAGCAACAGTGCATCCATTTTATATTTTATGTTTGATGAGTTTTTATTTATCTTAATGGTGAAAGATTGAGTTTCGGAATACTATTATGGACAGATCCTAATAGGATTGAATTGTTTAAAGTGATTGCTTTTAATAGGTTATAACTGTGTAATTTTATTGTTGTATTCAGGAATGAATAACAAAATGCAGCCGAGGCTAAAGGTATAGTATCGTCAAACCCATATCTTCAAGAAAGGAGGTTATTGTATTTGTGTAACCTTGTCTCCAGTTCATGTATTTGTTGTGACCTCATCTCTTCAAGAGATAAGGTTACTCTGCTACTTGAGACGTTATCTCTTGAAGAAATGAGGTCATATTTCCTAAAATTGGGATTATTTTCATCACAGTAGCATTTTATTTTCTTAAATATAAATATTAATTTCCTTTTCCGCATTTTTCAACAAAATAATTTAAATGGAAATATATGATTGAATTTAGACTTAAGAAATGAGCTACATGACTCATAAAAGTGAATAGCCCAAAGGGATATTTATTTCCATATATACCATAATGTTCCATTTTACAAAAGCTAATATAGAGGAAGGCTAAATATCACATTTGGTACCTGAATTTTGTTAATTTGTGCAATTAATTACTTAAACTTTTAAGTTTCAATTTACTATCCAAACTTTACTCACTTCGAAAATTAACTACGTGAACTTTATCAAATTTTGTAATTAGCTACATGAACTTTGCTCATTTTTATAGTTAACTACCACGTCGAGGTATTATAAATGAACTTGAAAATTTTTTAAATAGTAGATTAACATGCTTAAACTTTTAGGTACTTAATTACATAAATTGATAAAGTTCAAGTTCCAAATGTGACATTTACCCTATGTAGGAAATATGTTTTTGGGATGAAAATATGTCATTAATTACTCAAAACATGGTTATGGTTGTAATGATGTACCATAGACAACTTCCACATATCAAGTCTAAACTAGAGCTAATCTGGTCTTTATATGGTAATCATGTGAGAAAATCTATACCATGGGGAATTTTATATAAAAATTCAATTTAATACTTGAATCTTAAAGTTGCAAACTTAATACACAATCAAACTTCCAACAACTACTTTTACTACATTGGTGACAAAGCTTACTCTATTTTCTAACATAAAAGAAACAATCTATCAATACTAGATATAGGGGTGTGCAAAAGAACTGATGTGACCGAAAACCCAATCCTAAAAATATGGTTAATCGGTTCGTTGGTTTCGATTTGGGATTACGATTTTTATTTTTTCTAGTTTTCAATTTCGGTTTCAATTTGTAACCACAAAAAACTGACAGTTAATGATTAACCATTTCAATCTTTATAGATATTATATATATATATAATTTACAGATATATATAATTATTGTCACATCCTATTAGTTTAATTAAGACAGTCCCACCGTACAATTTAAATGAAAATAATAGTTAGTGGCCTTAACTATCATTACCAAATAGAATATACAAGGCTTTCCTCATGAGACGAATCTATTGACAGTTGTCAAGTGATGGCCAACAAACAGAAATACAAATAATCTGAAGAATTAATACAATTTCAACTTTTCTTACATAATCCTTGATCTTCTCATCTTCTAGTCTATAGAAACTAATTTTGATACTTCCTAAGGAGTCTTTGATCTCTACAAAATGTCTATAGGCGTAGCTCAGTAAGTGGATATAAAAAGGATAATTATACACATTATAGGACAAATCACAATCATTATTATTATTAGAGTGAATTATACAGTCAATCTGGATGTCATGTTGATTGGTACATCATGAGATTAGAGAAATTAACCTTACTCTGATATGGGTTCTAGGAGTTTGGCACTAAACGTCTTCCATCAAATCCAAGAATGTGAAATGGACCGATGTCCTCCCAAAAGCCATCCCGTACTGTCCACTGATAGCTCTTAACATATTTTGCAACCTCCTCTCCTGTCATTTAGTTCGCTATAAGTTAAAATAAGAAACTTCCCCTTGGTTTCTCATGTTGATGGTTAGTATATAGTGGAAGCTAAGATGCAAAATGCGATATGATATACATGATCGGTTATTATTTTCATTATATTCTTAATAACATATTTTTATTTGAGCCATCAAATGGATAGTTCACACCAATACAATAGGGTAAGTAAGCGTCCAATATCAAACAAAGTTAATCAACACACATACATTTTATAACTAACTTATAAGCATAAATAATTATAATGTAAATAATATTCCTTTTTACAATTACCACATAAATGAACCATTTACAAAAATTGTGATTTATCAGCGCTTCCTATGAACACCTAATTATATCAAATAAGGAATATTTATAAGTATCTATAGTTTCATATGTAGGTCAGTTGGTTTATTTTATCATTCTCCTCCTTTTCCTTGGTGTATTTAGCAAGGTCATTAATTCTTAATTTAGCTAATTAGGATAGATTACAATACAGTGTGTTTTAGGATATATTATAGTTTAAAAATATAATCTAAGTACTAATTATAGTTTTATTATTGGATTTTATTGAATAATTATCTTATAATTGGGAATTTATCATAGGAGAAATAGTAAGATGAGCTATAAAATAGTAAGGTTGATGCCTAAACCTTTTTAAACCATATTAGTAATTTTGATAAAGAGTTTGAAGCAACATAAAGGACATTACCTATTTTATATTAATTTATTTTTAGAACAATTATTTTATTAATTCTAGAATATTGGAAAATTTATTGAAAATGGTGAACATGTGATGGAAATTTTAGGCAAAATTATGGGGTATTGATAAAATTATCTAAAATTTCCCCTTCTCATAATTTCCCTAAAAATTACCAAAGACGAAGAGTAAGTAAATATATGTTAACTACATTATATGATCTTAAATACGAACTTCTTTTAGGTTATTGTAGGGTCTAAATATTGAGTATAAGTATCCCTAGAATATATACTATAGGAGTAGTAGTTAAAAGACTAAGCATAGTTAAGGTTAAATATAAGCCCTATAGCAATTTTTAAGGTAATCAACTTATACTTAATTGAATATTTATAAGACAAATAGTAATCTATCTTATAGATTGATAAAGTCAATATCTAAACTTTATATTAAATATTTAGAGTATGATTAAAAATGAAATAGCCATAATTCTCAAAATTTGTGTTTTATATTTGTGTGTCAATGCACTTGAGTATGATTTATGTGATTTGTGTTAGTATATATATGTGTTGTATTAATGTATTTGAATATTGATATATCTTAAAGTGAACAAATATTGTGTTTATGAATTTGCAAGTGTAATAAAGTGTATGAATATTAGTTTAAAACAAGTTCAATATGCTTAATATGTATTTCTAAACATAGCAGAAATTTCTTGGATAAAAATAAGCCCAAACCCGTGCAAATTAAAGCCATCACTATAGCAGCCCCAAAAGTCAACAATTTGGATAAATATCAAGTCCAACTTTTTGCAAAATTCATATGAAAAACCAGATCATCCAAGACAACCCACTAGAGAAGAGAAAAACACCATTTTCATCTTCTAAAACTCACCTAATTCAAGTCCAAACATCATCTGTATTTACCTTAAGTAAAACCATCATTATCTTATGGCAAGACCATAGAACCAAGCTCAAGTTTGTTAAGGTATGTATTTGTTATGTTGTTAGTTTAAGGTTTTGCTAGAATATGAGTTTTCATGTTAAAATGAGTTTTGATGAGTTTGATGATTTACATGTGTTAGCTATGTGAGGAATGAATATCTTGATGGTTTATGAGTTGTTATTTGTGTTAAGTAAGTGACAAGTAGTGTTGGAGTGAATGAAATTGACATGAGTAGGGTTGGGATAGTTAGAGAAGAATGAATTTGCTAAATGAAGGGTTGAATGAGGGTTTGTGTTTGAAATGGTAGATATAGATGTTTGATGAGCTGAAAGTGAAGATTATATATGTTAAATGAAGTTAGGTTGAAGTTTGATGTTGGAAATGTGTTTGAAGGAAGTTTGGAAATGAAAAATGTAGCAAAAATTTGTGTTTTTGTAACAGGGGAGGTCTGCAATTTTTCAAAATCTGTACTGCGGTATACTCCACCTCAACGCTACCAGCGTAGAGGTCAACACTGTCAGCATACACAGCAACACTGCCGGTGTTGGGGGTATTCATGGGCGTGGATCGACCCCGTGGAACCCTCGATTTTTGGATAAATTTGAGTTGCAAACTACATAGGCTCAATGCCATCGGCATAGACCACAATACTGCAGACGTTTTGCATAAAGCTGCTAGCGTTGACAAGCATAGAATTTTTGGTGCATACTACATTGCCTTAACACTGCCGACATTGGATGCCGACGTATCCCCTGGTGTTTTTCCATTTTTAAAACTTATTCAAACATCTTTCCAAGCTTGACATTTGACCTTTCAATGATTTTATAAGTTTGTATGATATTGTTTGATGTATAAATATTGAGTTAAGACTTTTTATGAATATTTAATTGAATTTTGTGGTCCATTAACCTAGAGATATAAATACATATATATATATACATGAAATAGAGTTAAGGGTATTAATATAAGTTGAATTTCATGTAACAATGATAGATCCTCACTTGAGGTACGCAATAATGTGTTTGATTTCTTGATTAAGATAGGAATAACTAAATTTACTTTAAATTGAGATAAAACTTAAGTTGTTTAAATTGATTGTGTATTATGTCATTGAATCTGGTTCGGGAAGCAGCACCTAGCTTAGATTAAGAGCACGGTAGTTTAGGTGCTTAGGCTACCCTTGTCTTTATGATAAGACTTTTATAAGTGGTACAGCAGGTAGTTGATAGGGTTTTTGGTATCAGTATAATATTTGCTTATTCTTAAGGAGAAGTAATATAATTTAATTCAATGTTTATGGGAACACTTAAATTAGGTGATATTATAAATTAAGTTAAGTAAAGTTATAAAACGCTGAAAACCCAAGAGGAAGCTACTATTTCTTTTATGGATATATCATCTAGGAAATATAAGTCTCCAAACAACTTATATCAACCCCTGAGCGTCAAGATCGTTACTCAAGATCCCCAGATATCCTTATTGTCTAGAGTTTGAATACTCCAATGTTGTTTGTCTAACTAAAGATTTTCTAATAAAATGATGATTGTTGCATTTGCATGTAATTTAAGCTTATATGCCACTCACCTTTGTTTTCGTTACTTGTGTACTGGGCCTTTGACTCATTATTTCACATTTCAGGTATTGATGCTAGTGATGAGTTCTGCACTAGTATGGGATATGGCACCAACTTTGAGGATTTCTTAGATGCTTGGGAGGATTAGAGATGACATGACCTTGATGGAACTTTTGTAATAGCATAGTTTTAGAAGACATATGTAATAGTTATGATAGCTTTTGCTAAACTTATGTATTTTTGCTTATAGCTTGTTTATAAGCCTTTGTATATAATATATATATAATATATGTATGTTTGTAGTGGATTTATATCTTATATGTAAATGTAAAGTAAATGTTATGTTTTTCTAAAAAGTTTTAAGAATTAATAGTTCTCTAATTTGTTCTTATAAGAGATTTAAGTAAACAAATATCCAAACTGATCCTGATAATCAATCTTACATATAATACTGTAGATTATATGTGGTTGAAGATCTAGATTCACCTATTTTAACTATAGGAGTGAGTCCGGGTCTTTATAAAAAATTATCATGCATAAAAGGAGCCTTTTAATTATATAAATTACATCAATTACTACTTTATTAAACTGGTAGAATCTTAGATTAATTTTTAAAAATAGTAAATGACCAAGAAAAGTTCTAAAATTTTTATGAGAGGTGCCTAATATTATGTAAAGTTTACCTATGAAAGGTCTTTGCGAAAGGAGTTGAATTGTCTTTGTGAAATTCTCATAACTTCTGCCCTTCACAGTTGAAAACCACCACTTTCGGCCACACTCTACCACCATGGTCATATGTCATCAATTGATGTCACATTATGTCTCTAATATGTTTTCCTTAATTTCTTAGGTTTGATTTTACTATTTTGTCCTTTAAAAACTTAATTATTTACATATAGAGGTAGAATAACCTTTTTATATCATTGTTTACATTTTTATTTAATATGAGCCTAAATAATGTGAAATTCTTATATTTTCTCGATTATCAATTAGCAATTTCTAATTTTGGCTCCTCGTGTATATAAGTATCATTCGTTTAATGTGATTACTTTAATCAGAGCCTAATTTGTATAACTTCTTTGATTGATCTATTTGATTGGTTCCTATTTCCTTTCGGGGTCTCACAATTATTTTTTAAAAAAATATATGTATACATATGATTTACATATACATATAACATATTTCTTAGATTTTGATTAAAGTACTATTGTCCTATGTTTGATAGGAATTAATGTAAAAATTGATTTAGCTTGATTTTGTTGATGATTATACATCCAAAGGCTTGATTTCTCCTTTTTCCTTAATTTGATTTTCCTTTTTTTTAGCTCTTATTTTATAAATAATAATTTAAAGAAAAACTCTGATAAAAGCTAAAAAAATAAGGTTTATTAAAATTATTATTTTAATTTGTTGAAATCATTACATTATAAAAACCTAAAACCAAAAAAATTAACAAAACAAAATGGTTAATCATTAAGACGATTAACTATTTCTAATGGACCAATTAAGGAATGAGATATTAAAAAACCGATCATTATAGTTAGGTTCAAAAAATAAGATCACTAAGCGATTAACTGATTTGTAAATACCCCTAACTAGGTAACTTTGAAAAAAGTAGTAACTATTTTCTAATGTAAAAGTACTACATCAATACTAAACAGCAATAGGATACGTAGTATAAATTCAATGATATTATCACTTCTTAGTCAACAAACAAAATGAACGGTGTTACGGCAAATACTAAAAATAGTCATTAAAATTTTAATGAAATATTAAATTAACCAATTAAAATATCAATTAAATTTTTATACAGAATTTACTAAGCAAATTTGACATATACCTTCTAATTTTCTTTGAAATCTCTAAATTCCTTTGTCTAGCAATGCTAATAATACAATTAAAGTAAAATATGAATACATATATATATATATATATATAAAACACATATCTTGAATATTCTTTTAAGAAATGGACCAAAGTTACAAGGCTTTTGAAACTCTTACTTTGAGCTTAAAATTCAACTTGTTTAACTTAATTTTTCCTTTTTGAAATTTCATTTGAAAACTTACGTAGAACTAAAAGAATTAAAACAAAAAAAAGGGTCAGCTGGGATCTAAATCAACAAAAGTAGCACAAAAGCTTTTCCCCTTCACACATTTAGTGTGCGTTAGTCGCGCTTGCACACACCGATTTTCGCATGATCCGGTCGGTGACTCAATTATGTCATGTGAGTGAGCTATCCGCGCAAATATGGAGTTCTTATTCTAGTCGGTATAGGATTCCCCTTCCAGTGGAGGACAGCAATGTCTATCAAGTAAAGAAAGAATCCAAACTCCTAATAGAGAATCGCAAAGCAACCAGCCAGGCGGACATAACCACAGCTGAACCGAGAGTGGTATCTTATCAAATATATGGCAACTATTACAATAAGCTACAATAACATACAATTTCAGGCATAAAAGCGTGACACAAGATGCACTCTCACTCTCTCTCTCTCTCTCTCCCCTACTCTGAAATCAATCAAAAAAATTCAAGGAGACACCAAAACAGAAACACGGGATCGATCTCTCATAACGAAACAGAAAAAGAATTGGAACACGTAGGGCCTTGAACCAAACAAGCCTCATGCATACGATGGCAGTGGAATATGGCACCCGAGCGCAGATATTGTCAAGGTCTGATATCTTTCAACACTCCCAACTTTTTCCATTTTCTGCCTTCTAGTGAAGGACAGCAATGTCTACAAGTAAAGGAAAGATCCATACCCCTAACGGAGAACGCAATACCAGCCAGGCGGACATAAACACAGCAGAATCGATAAAGTAATTTATCAAAATATATAGTAACTATTACAGCGTATTACTTTACATGCAGTGATATTGCTGCGAGCACACTATAAGCTACAATAACATACAATTTCAGGCACAACGTACAATATAAGATGCACTTTGTCCCTATGAAATCAATCAAAAAATTGGACGAAACACCACTATGGAAACACAGGAACAAACCACCGCAATAGAATAGACAAAGTGAAACATGAAGGGTCTCGAACCAAGGCAGTGAAACTGTGGAATATGGCACAGGAGTGCAGATATTGTCAAGGTCTAGTATCTTTCAATACTCCAACTTTTTCCATTTCAACAACTAGATCCCTCAGCGATGGAACCTTCATGGCCAATGTTCTATACAATCTAGAATATCGAGCCCGTGTGCCATCTGCAGTCCTTGCAAGCGCAAGCAAGCTTAAAGCTTCAGGAAGTTGCGAGAATATCTGTTTTATCTCCTCCAAGCTCATATTTTCTAGAACAGATGGCCTTGGGACCACCCTCACAATCTCACCGCCTTTTGGTTCCTGAACTCTTGCATCTGCCTTGATGACAAGTTCAGAATTTGAATTTGCTCCACACTTAATTATAAAAGGAGTTGTCGAACCAGTATTAAACTGCAGGACATTCCATTGAGCCACATCTGTCTCAGTGGTGGAACCTGAATCTACAGATCTAGTAGCATACGGTGTTTCCCGTTCATCCTCTTCTTGAACAGACTGCAGCAGCATAAATGGATTAGAAAAAAACATAAAGTGTTTTTATCTTTTTAATCCGGTCCTAAAGACACAAACATGGACTTCAACATTAATTTAAAATTAAGAATATGATCAAGGCTGCTAGCATCACCAAATTCATCACCCAGTGAATAATTGAAGGCTCAAGAAGACAATATGTTATTGCCCCAAAAAAAGAAAAAAAAGAAGACAATATGTTCCTTTTTCGTAAATCAAAGAGACTAGTTTTAGTCACTAAAACAAGAATCGCCAAAAATCTGAAGAGATGCTCTCAAGCCTGTTTTCACAATCTGGCTAAGATCAAAACAAACAAATTCAATTTACATGCAAATGATTGTACCAGTATCTTCTGTATATTTGAATAAGGCACCTCTGGGTGCTTCAGCCAAGGGCTTGGTTGGAATAGATCATGTTTATGGTCTGATTTCTTATTGGTTCTCACATGTTCATCTAAGTATATTGACCTCTCCCAAGAACTTTCTCAAAATTCAACTTAAAAGCAATTATTCAAGTTCCAGATAATAACCACCATTGGCATTAGTAGGGAAAAGATAATTTAATAATAGATGGTAAGCCTGCACTGTATCACACATACCTCAACAGCAATTCGAGCATCTGCAATTTGCTTTTGTGCACAGGGATGGTCAATATCAAGAAGGGAAGGCATGCGTTCAGCAAGTTCATCAAGAGCTGCAAGCAGTGCCGTTTTCTTACTTTTGCTCAAGGTACTTACTGATGCTTGTCTCAATACATCCTATAGACACAAAAGTCATGTTGATTGCACTTGGATTAGTCAAGTCAAAACAAGCACAAAGGTATAATGTAAAATTTTAACAAGAGGAACCTCATTGTACCTTCACTTGCTTCATGATGCCATCAAGGGAGATAAGAGATGCTAATCTGGCATCTTCAGCCGCAGTGGAGGGATTTCGAATGGGCGAAGCACCACCTTCTAGAGTTGACAAAGCTGCATCGCTTCTCATTTGTTGCAAAATCTGATATTTTAAGTACCACACCAAAGATCAATGCCCACCAATCAATAAAAAGTACGCTCAAAACCAAGTGAATAGTCACATTTGACCACAAGAGAAATTTGAACAGAAGGGGTTAACAAACTAAATACTTCTCTTAACAGAATGATAAAAACCAAACTAATTGTCACAAATGAACATATTGACTTACAATGCACTCGTGTGACAATTTTTCATATTAAGTAATGTGCATTGCAACAAGGAAATGGTATTCA
This sequence comes from Combretum micranthum, assembly GCA_024138025.1. Lineage (NCBI taxonomy): Eukaryota > Viridiplantae > Streptophyta > Magnoliopsida > Myrtales > Combretaceae > Combretum > Combretum micranthum. The sequence goes on along the minus strand of JAMXBD010000923.1, from coordinate 434,308 downwards.
TTCAGTTTCTACGCTTTCCATTAAGGGAAGAAATTGGTCATCACACAATAACTCACATAATTCCCAATTGATATTAGCCCAGAGGAAAAGGGAACAACAATCAATATAGCCAATTCCACATACTATGAATAAGGCTTGTGGGTGGCATTGTCATTGTTATTAGTCATAGTAGAGACAAACAGAATCTTGCAGACAGCCATTAGTCCAGAATCTAGTGCTTGTAGACAGACAAGTGATTTTGAGAAAGGGGAAGTAGAGGCACGCCCCAAAGTGATTAAAAAAGGGCATGAAAGAAAACTACCTGTAACACCTCAAAACGGACATATAAATTAACATCCCATGTAGTGAAGAAGTTGCTGAAGTTAATCTAAAAAATGAACTGCAGCGATCTAATGATTGACTTAAAAAGATTAAATCGCTTCTTTTTCCAGCTAACATTTCAACACTGATTTTTCTTAGCTTTCAAGTTATCTTTTCACATATGACTGACAGAATGTAATGGCCCTTTTATCAGGTACGTATAAACAAAGCTTTATAGGATATCTAGAATCACAAAACTATTTTCTTGTAATTCAAAGCAAGTGCCATGCTTAGGAAAACATTTAAATAAACTCCAGTTCCAGGGGTATAGGGACCTAGAGTGCACTGGGGATAGTTCTTGACAATCATTAATATGTAAAGGCAGGCTAAGGAACATATACTACTGGTTAAATTTAAAAATTATACCCCTAGGGTGTTGTTGAAGGTAATAAATAAATAAGAACAAATTTATAACATAAACAAGAAGTTATTTCCAACCTGGGTAGAAGGGGAATCATGTTAGGTTGGCAACCAGTGTAACAACTTTGTCAGTTTACATGTTTCTGAGCTGTAAGTTAAATGGTTTGACATAAATATTCATGAAAATATGACTTATAATACAGTGCAAAAGCTGGCCCCACCTAATGGTAATAAAGATTAATTGTTTGTTGTTACTGTATTGATACAAGATTGAGACTACCGCAACCCATCCCACAGCAAATTAGTCAAGGTAATACAGGAAAACCAAACAGAAAAATCATCCCTTTTAAAGGGATCATCTTCCACAAGAAAAAATATTTAATTAAATCAACCATAAAAACTTGTACCTTCCTAAAATCATACTTCCACCAAATAAATATTGGACCAGTACAAACTGGAAACATTGCAAAAAAATAACCCACCCCTAATCCCCCGTTTCAATAGATTTCAGTACAATGTTCATCCTTGGGCAAAAGGAATAAAGAAGTGACAGGATCATTGTCTTTAATGTACATGACCATAGATCTTCTAAGGCACACTTAACCTGAATCCACACATCTCAAATAAATAAAAAGAGCCATTCAAAGGAAGTGCCATACTTGTTGGGTATTAGAAAAAGAAAAACTAAATTATAGGACTACCTTCCTTCTTTTATGAGCAACTGATTCGAGAGCTGAGCGCAGCTTTGCTACATGAGCTGCATCTTCTGCTACTTCTGTTGCCAAGGTGCCAGCAATATCCTAGAGATGACAATATATATAAGCCACATTCACACAGCAAAACTATCAAACACAACCGCAATAGCTCAAAGCAGATTTAAAATTCCAAATTGTATCACCAAATTTCCAGAGGAAAGACATGAACAAAGTATTTCATATCAACCTTGACCCAGAACATGTAGTAGAAGAAGAAAAGAAAAAGGAGGGAGGGGGGGGGGGTTGGTTGTGGGTGGGTTGGGTGGGGCAGGGAGAAGACACTTTCCTTTCATCATTGCCAATAAATGGATGCCCATAATATTCAGTCATATTCTTTCAACAGTGAATAAAATTACTGAGGAAACCCGAAAGAGGGGGCAATTAGTCTCAGTAGCATTGATGCCGTGGCTGAATAAAGACCACCCATTCTACTTTCAACTTGGTAGTATAAGCGTAAACAGAGTTCGGTGATGACACAAGTGTAGAAGTTGCCCCACTCTACAAAAAGAAGCAGAGGGACAATCCACAGAAGAGGTAACATGCAACCATGCCACTCAGGAGAAAGGGCATGCGAACAAAAAGGTGGTCATGGTTTTCATCATTTGTATTGCAAAGGAAACAAGATGATCAGCTATTCACACCCCATTCCAGTAATTTATCTAAGGTGTATGGCTTCCTGTTTCAGGCTAGCCACAAAATGAAACAGTGACGTGGCAATTGGTTACACCAAACAAGTTTGTGCATATTCACCTGACTGCCCAATGGTTAAACAATTGTATGCACTCATGGAGAACATACTCAAAGAAAAGCCCCAGCTCACCATCTCTTTTGTGCTGATTTTTGTCCAGCAAATTTTTCCTTTTTCCTTTTCTTTTTTTATATAATTCAGTAAAATTTTGTAGATAGATAGAATATGCACAAAATCGAGGAAGCATTTAGAAAAGAAGACAGCCACAAATCAGTTGAAGTAAACCAAACTAACAAATTAACAAAACACCTAGCTTATCTATGTAACAATCATAGATACAGAATTTAAGACTATTAGCTAACATGAGAGGAGAGAGGATAGATCTCATACCAACCAAACAAAGATAACAAAAGATTTCCTTTCATGTCAGTCCATTCAAAGAATCCAAACAAATGGTGAAAACTCTTTCATTTCTTTTTTCTATTTCCCCTTACCACCCGCTTCCTCTCTCTCTTAAATTACCAGATACAGCGATAGTTAGATGGTTGTTACTCTTTGACGATCATAGATCAAGAAAGACAAGAAACAAAGCAAGTATAATGCTTTTATTTTAAATAAAATTAGATCTAATTATTCTAACCTCACCAACATTGCCATAAATTTTACTTTATATATCTTACTTACTTTTTGAGTAATATAATCCTCTTCAGCCATTGTTTTCTATAATATTAAAAGAGCAAACTGTCTATACAACACTTTGTTGCGAGCATAATATGCAGAAGTTTAATTGAAACTGCTTGCAGTTGTCCCAAGGTCCATTAGTAAAATGCTCATAGCGTGGAATTAGGCAAAAGAAAGTTTCCACACCTTCAAGTGCTGTAGCTGAGAAGTATAGACCCGTTTTGTGTACTCAGATAGAAGTTGACCAAGAGCATCAGTTTGGGGAGGCAAGGCAGCACCGAGACCAGCCATCCAACCGTCCATAATAGCTGTTGAGAGGAGCTCCAACTGGCCAGTTGTTCCCCCAAGAGCGTCATCTCCCGTAACAGATAGAAAGTCAAAGTTCTCAGCCAGCCAGGATCTAATTTGACGCTGAAGCTCACCAGCAGGAGTATGAACAAAAAGTGCAGCAAGAGACTTGTTCCCAGTGGCAAAGCTTTTAGCCTCCTCAGTTATTTCTCTAAGTTTTCCTCCTGTAACATGCTGTCTCCAGGTTTCCTGTAGATATGATCAGCAATGCCTGGTGAGAAATCCAGTGAAAAAGGAGGATATATGATAAAAAGGTACCCTTCAACATAAAATAATAGATTGACAAGAACATCAAATCAATATTGCCTTTTAACATACAGGTTTATTTTGAGGCATGACAGATGTCTCCATATGAAATCCAATGGAGAATTACACGCACGCACAGAAAAAATAAAATAACAAGAAGAAGAAAGAAATACATAAGTGAGGAAATAAATTTTTTCCCCCAATCTTCCATCGATCTATTTGCACTTTAAGGGCAAGCCTAGAGTAACAGTTGAGTCGCGCCTTTAATGACTAGTAGGTCATGATTTCAAAGTGCAGAACATTTATGAAATGTGTGGGTAAGAGAGCCTATATACCACCCTATCCTTGCACTAGCCAGGAAGCAATTCAAGCAACAGGCTAGTACTTTTGTTTCATTTGGTACTTTTTTCGTTTTTTACCCCATCAAGAAGAAGTCTCAATTAATGAGGCACATTCACCTACTATAGCACGAAATACACCAAAAAAGGATACCTATATACATAAAAATGATGGCTATTATAACGTTTCAACCTCCAGATTAGTTTGTTGGACTTGAATCTCCACCTTCATAATATAGTTCTTGTTAACCAAGTAGCCCCCTATCAAGATATGACCTCCTCCATAGATATTAATAAAGAAGATAAATAAATTTTAATTACTTAAATAAAATACATTTGTATAGAAAAGATCTAAGAGATTTTAGTGTAGCTTTTATATTTAATATTCACACCATGCCCCCATGAAGATATGACCTCTTACTTTGATACAAACTTAAATTTAGATAATTACCACTTACTATAAAAGTTCAAGATGACAGCTGACGTAGGTTGTGAATTCACAATTTAACAAGGTTGAATCATAACTTCATGTGATATCAAAATGTGAGAGCTGAGAACCCAAGTGCCCGCTTGCTGCTATTGAGGAAAATTACAAAAATATAACGAGCTTTGGCCCTTTTGCAAACTTATAACTAGTACTTCGTTTCTATGTGCTAATGTTACTCAGGGAATATGTGTGCGCGCTTAATATTGTTAATTAAATTGAATTAAATAATAAATAATTAGATGAATAAAAGAAACAATAAAGAATAGTGGAAAATTTTTATATAAAATAAGCCAGATCGGCCACCCCAATGCTAGGTAATGGCCAGCCACACGCATTTTAGCATGGTGGGTTGACCCACCACCACTGTTGATGGATGGTGGAACTGGACCCATCCGCGACATCCTGGTGTCTGCCACCACCCACATTTTTACTTAAATGAAAAAGAAAGAGAAGGCCTTTAAAACTTGTCAACTCACGCAACCCAATCAGTTTTGAAGACTTTTTATTTGAATTTAAAAAATAGAGAGAGAGAGAGAGAGAGAGAATGGAGCTTGGTGGGCAGCCATCCCCCACAATAAGTAGGTCACAACCCAACATGCTAAAATGCATATGACTGGCCACCCCTGCACCAAGATGCAGCCGGCCAAACTGTTTCTGCTTCCCCCCCCCCCCCCCCACTAATATTTATCTTTTTATATTATACATATTTTTCATTATTTATTATATTATTATTTAATCAAGTTTATTTAATCATATTACTTTATTAAGTGAATTAATTACAGATTACTTATAAGCCAATACGTGTCCACTAACTAGCATCAACACAGTCATGTCTTTGTCAAAAGAAATAACACAATTCATGAATTTACAGAGGGGTGAAAACATGCCATGTTATTCTAATTCTCCCTTAATCATAGTTGATCATAGGATTACTGTTAGGTTAATTCATTGTTTTATTCTTGGTTACAATCAATCACATATCAATAGTCTTGACATAAATTCAAATATACCAACTATGAGAAAACAACAAACCTGATCAATTCCACGAAGCTTTAAAACGACAGAGGAAAACTTGGATTTCTTTTCTGGTTTTATGTTCACTTTGAAGCCCTGGATTTGCTCATCAACATAGCGAACAGGTGATCTTCCAGGGCTGTTACCACGGCTGGAACTTCTACTGCGTCCAGAATTTGCTTTTTCTAAGAAGCACCCAACAGGAGAGACCTGAAAAGACAACAGTATGTTAAGCCAAAACAATAGGTGTTAATCCGATATGAAATTCAACAACATACTACTAGCTTATTACCTTTATAGACTGCAGCTCAGGTGATCTAGCAAGTAAGGATCTTATGTAGAGAATTCTAACACGGGAAACAAGCATTGTGTCCATCACTCTCTTAGGTTCCATTTTACGTATAAAAGAGAAAACTGCATCCCTAATTTCAGCAAGTATCTCATGTTCTCTAGAAGCACCTGCTTTAATAACTGCAGCCAAAACCTGTAATGCAACAATTGTTGAATTAAGGCCAAGTAACATCCAGATAGTTATTGCATCTTACAAAGCTGGACATTCCTTGAAGTTATATCAATCAGGCAAACCGACTTTTTCTCAAATTAACCAACAGATACAAGCAGTAGAGTACACCATAACATAAAAGTACTATGATAAACAATGAAAAGTCGGTTTGCCTTATTGATTTACATACAGAATAATTAGAGAAAAAAATTGAGAAAAAGAAAAAAATCTGAATCTGTCAGGATAAAAGTAATAATAATTCAAAAAAAAATGACCATTGGAATCCCTTCTATATCTGTAAGACAAGTATACAACTATTGAGACAAATAGAAAGGGGTACATTCCAAGAAGTGCCAACTACCAACTCAATGACAAAACATACCAGCATCAAAAGCTTGTTAGCCCCATCAGCAATGGCAGCAAGACTATCAAATTGGTCAGGATCGAAACCATTCAAAGATGCGGTGAGATATTCTCCTGCTGGTGTAGTTTTGACTTTATCAGAACTTGCTTTAACCAAAGCAACAGAACCTTCACTTTTTTCTGAAGCTGGTGAGGGAACTTCAGTAGAACGTCCTTTTAAATCATTACTGTCATTTCTTAAAAAAGAAATATAAACAAAGAAATTGATTGGTAATGTCCATGGATGAAATATTAAAAGGGCATCTAAAAAAAATAGTTCTGATTTCAAATGTACCGTGATTGCAAACTCGATGCTCCCTTAGGTAATGGACTTGACAGCTGAAAAGATGTAATTAGTTAAAAAGCAGGACTTTTCCATAGAAAATAGAAGAAAGACTTAAAACGATATTAAAATTAAAGACTTAATCCAAAACTCAATTAATTTCTAAAAGAACAACCTCACAACTTCAATGAATGAAAGAAGATTGAGGCACATAATTAATTGAGAAAGCAAACATGCTCATTAGAATTGGATATACTAATTGATAGAAGTATCTTAGGTCAACCGATGTTTGTAAGCAATTCCAAACTTTTGTAAGAAGAGGCTGTAGGAGTTTAAATCATTTCTGTTTGTGTAAAGATAAGCCTATAACAGTAAAGCAATATTGTACGATTTAGCTGAATTACACTCAACATCTACGTGCTCCAGTATATGATGGAGATTTCACAAAGTTGTGATTCTTAATTTGGTTTGGCAAATGATCAGATTTTCAAAATCCACACATAGGATTAAATACATTTAGGGATTGTAAAGGAAAAACAATTAATTGGCCCTAATCTCAAACAAAATTATATTTGACCTAATTTTTATAAAATTTCTCCAAATTCACACTTTGGTTCTACTAGAAATAAAGGGAATCATTAAAGAGAATATAGATCATCCGAAAGATATATATATTCCATTTATGCATTGCCAATTACTTTCCTTTTTTATCTCCTCAAAAATGCCTTTTTCATGTCCACTTCATCTGAACGGATAATCAATCTCTACTCTTGTTTATTGACTCTAGCAGCCAAATTTTCCTTTCCACATGGTTTGTCATTTCAACTCACATTGACAGCTTTCCAACAAGTCAAAGGCTTACTCCCCTATGTCAAAGCCTCTCCTTGCAAAGCCACTGCCACCCATAACAAAGGTAAGTTGCCTTCTTCACCACCTTCTACTCCAGCTTCATGTTCGGCTTTCACAACACCAGCTCCTTCGTCTTCTCCCTCTGACAATGCTGCCTCTTTATTTGATCATTTCGAGGTTGTCACCTCCATCACTATAGCTCTGTCCAAAGTTCCTTTTCTGATCAAGGATAACCTACCTCATCTAAACAACACTGGGTAATCTCACAAAGATATTTCGACTAGCTATCCAAATGCTCCATTCCTTCCCGCTAACTCTCCCTCCTCCTTTTCACCGGAAGATATCCCTTCCATCCCTTTAGCCACCCTTACCTCCAACCCAGCCCCACTCTTCCTTTCCTTCAAATACAGACAACCTTTTCCTCCTCTGCCATCTAAAATTCCATCCCGTTCTCCATTTTATCGATGCTCCACCCCTGAATCCACTCCATTTAAAGAACTTGGTGGGTGCAATTCTCTTTTGGAGGCTTACTTCACTCAAATCCTATGCTCGAGATTGACTATTCCCTTAATTTCTACCCTTCTCTTGAACAGAGAAGTATATGTAGTAGTGCGCCATTAAAGGTGGCTAAGTTGGGAGCTTGTATGTAGAAAATTATTATAGCATGCCAGCTCTTTGGAAAGACCCAATTTCATTAGTGGAAAAGATTCCTCATTTAATATGGGATTGAATTAGTTTGTTCAAAGTTTTGAGTAACGAAAGACATACTCCTTTTCAAATTTGGGAACAGCAGCGAAGTGGTCAGGGTCCTGTAATCACCTTTGACATTTTACTGGTAGTTCTATATTCTTTAATGTTGGGATATGTGAATCTCATTTGCAAGTGAAGCTCGTAACTCCATGACAATTTGGGCTAAGCTCTAAAATGTCCTCATGAAGTAAGCAAGACATTTGTTACACTGTGAGTAGACTTGGTAAACCTTTGATTGATAACTTCATTGCAGCTTGGCACAAATATCCAAATATATATTGAAATGTAAGCTAAAAACAATTCTGTAGACTTGATTTTATTTAATGAACTGATGGTAGAAAGGTTCTTGTAGAAGTTAAATTCTAACAGAAGCCTTCTAGTTGCTCCCACTACATAATCTTTATCCATGAGGTAACTGATCGTACTTTAACAGAATGACCTTGACCCCTAGAGAGGGCAATGATCTACCAAATTAGCATCTGAGACCCTAGGAGAAGCGAGAGCTTCTGCTAAATGCCATTCATGCAGCAGGTGATTGTGCCACATAGCAACTGTCTTTGAGTTACAATAAATCTCTATAGTCAAACTTTCATTTGACACAACATTGGCAGCGATCTGTAATAACAACTCTCTCTCCACCCTCCAGCCGAGCACTCAGAAAAAGCTTTTTGGAGTCGCTTGTTCTAAGAAGAAGAAATGTAGAGGACGTTTTAGGACTAAACATGTCAGGTTGTGGCAATATCTAGTAGCTACTCTGTAGTTTTCAACTGATTTCATACTATTACATTTGAATCACCCTTGAGCTGTCTTCACTTTCATTTGGAGTTCTTCTCTCTGTTTTTATTGCTACTTCTATTAATAAATAAAAAAACAAGAGGGAAAAAATGGCACTACTTTTGATTCTTATCATCCTTGCAGCCTAGATATGGTGAAACCAATTTGGCAGTAAGTTTGTAATATCCAAATTAGTTATCAAACGTATCAAAACTTACCATCAACTTAACCATTAGACATCAAACACACAAGTTGAAAATCACAAAAACTAAATCCCTTGTTATCATGCACAAAATTATTCAAACATTTTGCATGACTTACAGATGTCATTTGACATCAGAGCACATCAAAGTCCTAAGATTTCATCATAGTCACTACATACAAAGAATCAGTCCATTGCTAGAAAATGAAGTACCTGTGGTGAACTTGCCATTGATGCCTTTTCTGTTAACCTATCAAAGAGTTTTTCATTTTCTTCATGCAATCTCTGTGGAAAACACAAACAGATTAACTATTTTTATCAGTAAGGAAGAAAAAATATATTCACAAGGAACTAATATATTCCAGTCAAAAGAAAACAAGCATAAGTAGATGTGGCTCTTCCACCTGCTCAAAAGTAACCACAGCCGAATGGTATTGGTAAACATAGGGAATGAATATTCCCAGACGAATCAAGTTGTAATGCAGGCATCAAAGATTAGTGAAAAAGAGCACTTGTATGAACATATGAATATCCCTAGTCCTAGACAAATAAAGTTCTAATGCAGGCATCAAACATAAGGGAAAAAGAGCATTTATATGAACTTCTGGTAGTGGTGCTATCAATGTAGACCTCTAAGTATTCAAATTAGTCTATTGTGTAAAGCATTATCAGTTGCAACATAAGCTTTATGTACGTTAATGTTTACAAATATTATCATAAGGTTTATAAGAGATCGTTTGCCGAAGGTTATTTTATGGATAAGTGTTTATTGACATTTACAGAATACAGGATAACTGAATATCGCACATAAGGTTCTTTCTATTGAGAAGATAATTGGAATGATCAGGATAAAGGAGCAACTTTTAAAATCAACTGCCAGCTTACGGGTCCTACTGCATGTTAAGGGATACGGTTCCGACCTAATGGCAATTCTAAATTTAAGCATTCACTAAAATAAGTGGCCACCTCCTCTTCTTCCCCCCCACCCCAAAAAAAAAAAAAAAAAAGAATATCACTAAAATAACATTAACACGAATTGAACCATAAATCCAGCCTTATCAGGTCAGTCAAAAATGTTGAAAAAAAAAAAGGTATATAATTAATGAGGAGCTGTATACATATACATAATATATACCGTACTTTAAGAAAAGATTATCAACAACATGTGGATCCAATGGGGGAAAACAAGGACAAAATCTAACATTATGCATCATATCAATTCCACCTGTTCCAGCACCATGAGTTCGTCAAAACAACAGTTAAACAGGGGACATGCACACATGGTCAAAGATCTTTGCATCATGCAGAAAACACTTTGGACACTTAAATCTGCCTGGTTTACAAATGAATGAAACCACACCTCGATTAACGCATCACGTTTCTTGAGCTCCTCTTCAAGTTTCTTGGTCACTACCGAGGAATCCATAGCATCTGCATTTGCTTTTGGGAGCAACTGACCTCCAGGACTCAAATCTGACCCAAATTTTGACCTTGTTTCACTTGATTGAATGGATTCATTGAGTTGATTCTCAAGGGTCCTAATTTTGGCCTGTGTTTTTCAAGATATAAAGCAAGACAAAATGAGCCCATGACAGATAGTTATGCTGGTTTTCTCCAAAACAAAAATGCACATACATAAAGAACTATCAAAGTGAAGGGGGGCAAAAACAAGAAGCACTGAGCAAAACTCGCAAAGGAAGGTGGAGATGAGGCTATACTATTCAAAGAGAGATGCAAACTAAATTTTTGTGATAACCAGCAAAAAACAGCAAATGAACTGAATGGAAACTGAAGAATTAATGCTGTCAGCACCTAGCGCAATTACTGAATAAACATGGTCAATTATTCATTCAGAAAATTCTAGTCTCTCATTATGTCCACTAAATCGCTGATAAAATCAATAGCCAGTATGATCAACATTTTCATGGATATCGTTAGTGAAATCTCCATTCTAGATTATTTTCTTTCTCCCCCTCCCCCCTAATAAATATAAAGTCAGAACCCTGTAAAAGAGTTGGCTGAACTGTGGTTGCACTAACAAAAAGAAGCATTCTTTCTAAGACCCTACTTAGATTAAAACACATGACAACATGTTTAACAAATAAGCTGGAAGGTTACAGTATGTATCGGATGCCCTTTCTTTGAGAGGACAACCAACTCCAGCGATATGCCCTTTCAGTTACCATGATCATTCAGGTGCATGTTTACAGAAACACACTCGTCGTGGACAATTTTTAGTATTTGAATCCCATATTTCATGTACAGTTTAGACGAACGTAAGTAGTTACAGTAAACAAAATGTACCATCAATACTTTACAAACATGAAATTATGTACAAAGCATGTGGGCTTCAAATCCATCCATCAATTCGGAAACCAATTACCTGGGACAATAAATTTTTTAAAAGATTTGGTAACACAAAAGCATCAAAATAACCATTGTTGAACACACACTATGAAACCCAAAGATCGATAAGTAATTAAGGCCTTGGTGCTAACAAGACAAATTACATGTTGCATGAGAACCTGTAGCAAAATTGCATCAAGGCCACTATCAAAGCAAATTACACAATGAAAGCTGGCCTAGAACAGATCATGAGTCTTATCAGGTGGATCAGCCATTCATAGTCAGGTGGTCCAACCTTCAGATGTGGCTCTTGATCAGTGACCATATACACATGCACGCGCGCACGCAGATCCCATCGCTACATAACAAACTGCTGTGTATGGAAATCGTGACAATGCTAAATTTTAGAGGTCAAGCACCACCTGAATCATGAACCTTAGCATCTAAAACTATTTGAAATGTCAATGTAACCTATCTTTATTTAGGGGTCTTGTAAACAGATGGGTTCTTTGAAAAAATATACAGGCATGGCAATGAAAAGAATGCAAACTAAGGTAGATACTAAAGGATTTCATTAGAAGTAAATATTTTGCACCAATAAAATAAAGCACGCAGTTTAGATGAAGAGAAGATCTTTATGTTGAATGCAAACATAAGTAGAGTGTGTGTTTAGGATATACGTGTAAGGTCTGAATTGTGGAATCCTGTTGCTGTATCTGCAACTTCTGGTCCTGCTCCGCTTGTAACAGTTGAGCAACTTGATTTTTGAGTTGAGCATTCTGTTCATTCTCAACTCTATGCTTATCTGCGAGCATCATATTCTCAGACTGCATGTCACAAGTATTGCATGTTAGCAGTTTAAGATGAAAGAAAGCCATCCGCAAAATCTGGACAAAAAGTAAGAAATTGTGCCTAATTAAATTGGCAAGAAAGGAAGTCCATATTACGAAGGTGATAGTTTTAGTGTACATATATATATATATATATATATATATTATGATGGAGGGGCATGACCGTATTAGGACCAGCTATATCCGGGCACATGAACCACCCTACAAGACCCATGCACCAGTTAAAAATAGCTTACGCTGTATAGGTATCCTTAGAAATGACCCTGTAAGTTTTAAACCTAGGACCTCATGCAAATTGTGATGATATGTCTAAGGCCCAACCCTAAGGACAGTTTTAGTAAATATCTTTTATATGTTTAACAAGCTTTTTATCATTGGTAGCTTTTTATAATTAAATCTTTTAGAAACATGACTTTTAATTATGCCTTTTAATTCTTGACACCTTAAGTTATCAATCGGTGCCTTCTTGTTAGTATCATTTCATGTACCCAATGCCGTTTGGCAACCAATGCCTTTCAATAATTCATTCCTTTTTATTTATACCCCTTTGTTAATAACTTTTCACTATTATCATTTCACTGTATCTTTTGACCATTGTGCAATCTGGACATTTTAGATTATAGGATTATTCAAATACATTACTAATTATATTTTACATTTTGAAGATTTCTCTCCTCCAGAAAATCTTTTATTTTTATTATGCTAAGCATTCTTTTAAGTTTTTATTATGCAAAGCATTCTTTTATTTCAAAAGCTTTTTGTTGTATACACATTTTGGCATTACATATAAAACATTTAACGCAACAAAATGCAACTCATTTTAAAAGTTTATTTCTACTTAGATTTTTTAAACCGGTCAGTTACATAGATAACTTCCAAGTAGATAGTAGTCAGAAGGCGCATTTGGTTTGTAAAATGACAGAAAAATTAAATTATATCGAAGCCCAAATTTTTTAGCACAATTTCCTAATCATATATATCAAAGTGTAAGCCTTCATATTCTTTAAGCTGAAAGGCATGAAAAGAATAAATTTAACCCATCTAAACATTATATATACACTTACCAGTTCAATATTCAATATACACTCAATTTCCTAAATTTTCATCCTAACCATCACAATACTTAACATTGAAAATACTTGTCCATCTAATGATGACTGATCCAATGTTCTGAAAGTTTCTTTTCAATAGAATATTTAAAAACCAACTGTCTTCTGTCATTCCATGTATCTTCATTTACAATGAGGAATTCAAATATAACCTTACAAAACCAAAGCAGCATTCAATCCCTCTCAACAAGAAAGTTCTATAACCATGTCTCAAATACCATTTTATATTTTTTTCTCTACAAGTTAAAAAACCATTCCACTTGCACCAGTAGGTGCCATCCTATGTACTTTAATGAAATTACTATTAATAATGTCAACATGAATCGGCATGCACAATCAAAGAAATTACTATTGAATTGTTTATTGCAAATATAAATAAAATTCATATATCAAACGTGATAATTACCCTTTCAAGAAATAAAAACATTCAAATTTAGTGCCTCACAACTGGAGTTTAGCAGCTACATTTTTCTCTTCTTCCTTTTTTTTTGGGGGGGGGTCCTTTTTACATTAATGAAGGACGTATAAAAAAATCTGCCTTACGCCACGGCATGTAGATAATCTTTTAAGTTATTTATTGTATATCTTGAATCGTCAACCACACAATGTTCGCACTCTTAAATCGTTCATATAAAACTCAACTGATCCACATGCCAGCACATACAAGTGAAACCATACCAAGTCAACTCTGAATCCTATCACAAGTAATTAATACCATATTGTATTGCTAGTAAAGGATGCATTAAAGCCATTCGTCTAAATGCAGAAAATATTTCCTATGCCTACATGTGCAGATTTTTTTTTTTTTTTTGGGTCCAAGTATTTTTAACTAGATCCAGCACCAAAATATGTACATATTCACCATGACATACAATCATGGCCACAAGTGGAACAACTACTGGCATCGGTCAAAAAAACAATCTTGACCACTAACATCTTTGAATTTTATAGCAGATGCAGTGAAAATAAAGGATGCACTCAGATTCTAAACTTTTTAGAGAGAAAAAATTTTGGGAAGACTTGCACAGAGTTTTTTAGCGTGATACAGAGTATGAGTCTTTCACAAGTTAATGCAAACATAGTAGGTTAACAATTTTCGCCAAATAAAGTAGGGTTGTAGAGTGATAAATGACAAGCTTAAAGCTAGAGATATTTTATAGCAAAAAACAGCATGAGCTTGTTTTTACATATATATATATATATATATATTATAAAAAGAGAAAAGAAAAGGCAAATGTATTCAGGAGTTTTAACCTTAAGATCTGACTGCAGCGTGTACGAAACTTTCCATGCCTTCTGAACTTCATTGAAAAGGAGGATACACTGATCATTTGCATCTTTCAGAGCTTGTTTTAGCCCAAGAACCTCTTGTTTCAAATCTTGTATCTCTTTCTCCCTTTCACACAACTCTTTTCGTGTATCATTGGCCTACATATCATATTTCTGAAGTTAAGTAATTACATTTGCAATGTAGACATAAGCCTTTATAAAGCAAAAACAAATTCATCGCTGCAGCAATAAAAGCATATGCATATGTGCCTATCTCTGAGCCATCTGGCAACAAAAAAGTTGCTACACTTTATTCAACATGCACCGTAAACAGATTATTATGCACATATTAGCAGAATACAAGCATTTATATCCCATCTGATGATTAAATGCTTAAGGCAAAGTAAAACCTACAACATCTCGCCATTTTTTTATGGTATCACGGTTCCCAAGACTAAGCACGGCATTTCGAGCTCTAGAAGCATACATCAATGTTGATGTAGTCTCAGATATATTCAGCACATTAGGAGATACATGGACAAGCAACAGTGCCTTTGAGCTTCCACCTGCAGGAGAAGCCAGATGAATGGGTTTAGCATTCCACTTATTCAAAATATTTAATTAAGACAACACTCACAGTAAAATAGAAAAATCTGTCAAAATATTACATTTCGATATATACCCTATGAAAAAAAGAGCACTCTCTAATGAGCAAAAGGAGCAGCTTTATAGCAAATACAAGTATTGACTATTAACAAATTGATTGGGGGGGGGGGGGGGGGGGGGTGAGAGAAGAAAAGTAGCATAGACTAATGACAAAAGAAATGCATACACACATTATATAATAATAATAACAACACATACCTAGAGAATCAGCAAGTAATTTGGTTAACATAGAATATTCATAGGGAACAACATCCTTCTTTGAAGTCAATGCGGACAAAACATCTCCTAACCTACACATAGAAGGTATAAAAACCAAGCTTTGTGAGTTTAATATCAGACAAAAGAAAAAAGATCTGATGCGACAAGCTAATTATATGCAAAGGAGATGAAATTAAATGCGTCTGCATGTGCAAATGTTAAGATTTCTCTCCTGTGTCTTTATTTATAATCCAAAGGTATCCACTCTCTTAGAAAGTGCTGTTCTCCTAAATTCTCAATCAATGGGTGAGTAGAATTGCTCCTTTATTCTGTTCATATCTGTTTCTCATGGATGCATCAGTGGTGCATAATTTAAGCAATCATACAGGGGTACTGTTGAAGCTCCTCTTTCCAGCTATTAACTCGGATGGAGACATTATGCAAACAAGAAATCATATAGAGGCTAAAGCAGAGTACAGGATAGAAAACGTGATCCAGAATTTTGTGTGACCTCACAGTTCTACCAGATATGGAGGGATGATAGCATCATATGCGTCTTATGGCATTGCGGGGCATCAGTTTTCAGGCAATACTAAAAGAGGCATCACAAGTACAACTAAACTAGCAGAAAATATGATATGACAATACAACTTACGCAGAAAGTGATCTCATGACATGCAGAAGTTCCGTGACACGCTCTCCACCACCATCTTGCACACTGAGGACTTCACTTCCAGCTAAATCAACAAGTGACAGCTTGCTATATAGCTTTTCTCCACTAATTATATTACTGTAAGATATATGGATTGTGACAATCCTGATGGGACATAAAATTAGAATGAAACAACAGAATTAGTTAGTTCAGCCACAAAATAATGACACATATTTTTCACAGCCAAAGTAAAAATGAGAGAGCATGTAGCAGCCTTTTCTTGTAAATATCCACTTGGTAATCATCGTCAATTAGATAAAACAGTTAATTCCTGTCCAACTAAATGAAGATCTTTCACACCACCATGCTCAACCCGAGATCATGCTTTGCAGAAATTCAAAATAGGTCAACCATCTTTATTCCCTAATTTTATATTCAAAAGATAGATACTCCAATTGAACGAGGTGAATTTCTTATATATGACACCAGAATAGATAAAAGCAATTCAAACATACACAGCAAACAATTTTTTTTCCCCCAATAAGTGTGTGTGTGCGCGTGCGTGCGTGCGTGCGTGCATGTGTGTGCGTGGTGCAGGCGTGCGTGTGGGTGTGGGTGGGTGTGCGTGTGGGTGTGGGTGTGGGTGTGCGTGTGCGTGTGCGTGTGCGTGGCGTGCGCGTGCGCGTGCGCGTGCGCGTGCGTGTGCGTGTGTGCGTGTGTGTGCGTGTGTGTGTGTGGTTTTACTTCATCTTTCTGTCTTTGTGCCTGTACTTGTCTATCACCCTGCTATCTGTAATACACTGCACCATTAAGGCATGGAAGACAGTTTTTGTCAAACAAGGATCCATCTGCTCTTGTACTGTTTTTTTCTAGATTTTGAAAACGAAAGATCAAAAACATGTATTTTCCAGGAGTTCAGACATCTTATCATTGCTCTCACCCAAGGATGTTCAACTTCAAAATATGGATTAAACAAGATCAGATGAATATGTACATGATGGGACCCCCGAACTTTCTTTCCGTTGATTTTGACATTTATTTCATGAATTTTTTTAAGTTTTTTCCTCAGATTCCTTCCATCAATCAGTTCAATTTTTCTAATCACTTCTAAATTTGCCTATGCCATTCAAGTGTGCTGAACTCAGAATCAGGTTATTTCTTAATTAATATTATATATTTTAATTCCTTATGTAAAGCAAGTAGACTTTGTTCTGCAATCATTGTTTTTCTTCTTTCATAGACATGCCTACATTGAGTTACAAAGATAAAGTAAAGCCTACAGTATTTAGATCTTGAGTAGCATAAAATTGATGAAAATCATGAGATCATTTCACAAACTATGTACTATGGCTATTGCTATAGAATAGAGATTGTAAATATTATATTCACTAGACAGTGTAATAAATGCAGTACTAGGTAGGGGTTGGTACACAACTAATTAGGAGCGCTTTATCTATACATATCTCTACTTATATATATAGAAATATTACATCAATATACCAATTATTCCACATTTTCTCTACACTAATATTATATATTACAACTTTAACATGTATCAAAGCTTCCATTCTTGTGGCTCTTTTTGTACTTATCTTTGGATCATCATGCTGAGTGATCCATTGTTTTGTTCGTATGTCATGGATGGCCTAGGGTTAACCTTGATTTTTCACTTTTTTGTGTTTTTAAGTGGCGTACAGTCTATTTTGTTATTCGATTTGTGGCACTCATCAATAACTGTTGGCTACAATTGTTAACTTGAAGGAGTAAAGGAGTTACTGGTTGCTACATGTTGGCAAAGCTGATAGCCAGGTTTTGGATCCTAGTTTGATTCATCAAGTGGTGTAGTGGCTAATTTAGTTAATTGGTGCAGAAGGTATGCAAGTGCAAGTTTACCACGTGGGTGCTCTTCCTTTTTCTGTAGAGGTCAGATTTTAATTGTTATTTCTTGCTACTATTTCATACCTCTGCTTAATAGCATTTTCAAATGATTTTTAAGGATTGGGGTTTTATATTATTGGATATATCTCCTGGGTAGTAGTGATGAATTATTATTTGCAATATTCCATGGCTAAAAATAATGATACAACTAATAGAAGCCACGATTCAGGAGGAGTTGAATGCTATTATTGCCATGGGCATAGACATACTAAGCACACTTGCTGGAAATTGTTGAATATATCTCAGAAGTCTTATTTAGCTCATGTCATAGTAGCTAATATACCACTAGGCCTTTCATCTCAGCAGACAATATCAATTTCTGCAGGTGAGTATGCCAGTTATGTCAACTTTTTTGAGAAATAAATTTTATTTTGAAATAAATTATTAAAATAGGACATAATCAAACTTAACTACGAAAAAAGACCATCTAACTCGCATTTAAACCACGTGCTTCTTAATGTGTTGTGCAAGTTAAATGTGTGAGTTACCATAGTGACTTGCAATTCTTAAATAAGAGTTACCATTGGGGCTCACAGCCCCTAAATGTGAGTCATTGCAAATTTTATGGTAAACCTAACTTGCATCTTCAATACGCGAATTTGGTGGATTATTTTGGTAATTAATTTGCCGTAGATCCTATTCTAGTAATTTTTTTTTTCTTTTCAGGAGATTTAAATTAACCTTTCACTCCAGTTCCATTAGTATCAAGAAGCATTGAGAAATATATCTCAGCCTATCATTACTATTGTCGAGTCAAGTAATTTAAATAAATGCCTACTTTCCTCCACATTGCAATATGTCATTGACTCAAGTGCAACTAATCATATGACTGGCAATTATACTCTCTCCACTACTTTTAAACCACATACTTCTTCTTCTCTTCTCACCTTAGCAAATAGCTCTACATCATTTGTATTAGTACTAGCATAGTACATCCTGCTTCATTACTTCATTTATCCTCTATCTTTCTACAAAGCTTCTCCTACAGTCTCATATCAATGAGTCAGATTATTTGTAGCCTAAATTGTTGCATCCCATTCTATCTTGATTATTGTTTGTTTCAGGATCTTACGATCAAAAGGATTATTGATGAAGGGCACGTATCAGGAGGACAATATTTTGGATACTGAAACCTAGGTATCTAAATCCACTGCTTGCTTGAGTACGCTAACTCCTTTTGAAGCATGACTTTACCATTCCTTTCCCTCTACCTTAAAGAAAGTGTGCCCTAAATTTTAGAATGTGACTTCTTTGAAATTGTGAGTCATGTCATTTTGCTAACCACCATCATCAACCTTATGTATCTCCTGTCAATAAGAGAGCTAATTCTCTTTTAGAATTAGTTCATTCGGATGTTTAGAATCCTTGTCCAATTATGTTTAAAATTGAATTTTGATACATCGTTATTCTTGTTGATAATTTTTCTCGAATGACTTGGCTTTATTTAACGACATACTGTTTTAAATTGTTTTCTCATTTCACTACTTTTTGTGCTAAAATGAAAATTCCGTTGAGTACACCATGCGTATTCTGAAAAGTGATAATACCAAAAAGTATTTATCTAACTCATTCAAGATATATATAAAACAACGCATTATTCACTAAACTTCATATGTTGACACATCATCTCAAAATGATGTGGCTAAATTGAAGGCTCCTTCAGTTTTAATTTTTTATAGTCATTTTGACATCTTATTTTTGTTGTTTTCAAACAGATATTTGCAAAAAATATATACAGATAAAAATAGATATTTTTACCCATAAACAAATTGATTAAATCATGTCAAATACAAAGATAATAGAGATAAAATATAAATGCAGATCAGATACAAATAACATAAGGACATAAATCAAACAATCCAAACAGACTCATATATCTTTTTGAAACAGTATGGGCACTTCTATTTCAAACTCATGTTCTTAGAAGTTTTTCAGCAGAAACCGTCTCAACAGCTTGTTTCTTAATCAATGGGATATCATCTGTTATTCAAGGCGAAGTCCCTTGTAACATTCTCTTTCCTACCAAGCCCTTTTTTCCTATTAAATGTTACGTATATGGGAGTACATGTATTGCTCACGATGTTCGACCAAATGTCACTAAACTAGACACTAAATCTATAAAATTTGTTTTACCCTTG
This sequence comes from Combretum micranthum, assembly GCA_024138025.1. Classification (NCBI taxonomy): domain Eukaryota; kingdom Viridiplantae; phylum Streptophyta; class Magnoliopsida; order Myrtales; family Combretaceae; genus Combretum; species Combretum micranthum. Next base: position 414,102 of record JAMXBD010000923.1, on the reverse strand, counting down.
GACACAAAAATGGTATCAATGTTATTGTCTCGGTCTTAACAAGTTCATTGTGTCTGTTGATGTTACCTTTATGGAACAGTGTCATTTCTTTACTACTTCAGAATCCACAGACAAAAAGAAGAATGATGATTTGGACAATTTATTGGTTGATCATATTACTTTCAAACATCAAGTATACCTCGTATTGTACATCCTCCACCACCTCCCCCACCAATTAATTATGTACATACCAAATGCCACCATTCTCCTATTACAAGTCCAGCCCTAGTAGACCTAAATCTTCCAATTGCTCTTCACAAAAATAAAAATAAATGCACTTACCCCATTTCCTCATTTGTTTCATATGATTGTTTATCATCTTCCTCATTCCTTTATAGCCTCTCTCGATATATCCATTGCCTACACTCTTCATGAGGTTTTGTCTCATCCTAGCAAGCGTATGGCAATAATAGAGGAAATGAATATTTTAGATGCTAATGGAACATGGAATTTGGTAAACTTACTTTCAAGAAAAGAGGCTATTGGACGTAAATGGGTGTTTGCAATCAAGGTTGATCCCAACAGATCTGTTGCGCACCTTAAAACAGTTGCAAAGGACTATACCCAAACTTATGGGATTAACTACTACAATTTTTTTCTCCTATTGCTAAATTGACATCTTTTCGTTAATTTCTATCTGTGCCAGCTACTTATCATTGCTCTTATAGCAATTGGATGTGAAAGATACCTTTTACATGGTGATCTTCTAGAGAGAGTCTATCGAACAACCACTTGGGTCAGTTGCTTTTTTTTTTTTTTTTTTTTTCAGGGGGTGTTGAGGTTGGGTTAGGGTGGTGTTTTTGGGGGAAGGGGGGTTGATAAATATCAACTTTAAAGGATTTTCTTCATAGCTAGTTCCAAACAAATAATCTAGGGTCTCTGAAGTATTTTTTTTAAGGATTGGAAGTGATGCCCAATGGCAACTAATTTACAACTTACCAAAGATGGAGAGTTGTTTAAAGATCTCGAAAACTACAGGATATCAGATAGGAAGCTGAATTACCTCACAATAACTCATCCTAATGTTGCATTTTTTGTTAGTGCTAAGAGCCGGCACATGTCTTCTCCAATATTTCATCACTAGCTCTTGGAACAAATCTCGTGTTATTTAAAAAGGTCCTCCTAGACAAGGAACATCATATATAAAAAATGGTTATTTTCACATAGAATTTTTTTGAATGCATATTGGGACAAAATAAAGGAAGACAAAAAATCCATTACTAGTTATTATGTTTTCTTTGGAATGGTTTCATATAAGAGCAACAAGTAGAATGTTTTATCTAAATCTAGTGCAAAACCAGAATATGGAGCCATGGCTCAATCTACGTGTGAGGTGATGTAGATATATCAGATTCTGTCTAATGTTAGGCTCAACGTTCCTATGCCAACAAAATTATGGTGTGAAAAAGAGGCTACTCTTCATATTACATCTAATCATGTGTTTCACAAACGAACTAAACATATTGAGTCAACTGTCACTTAATTTGTGAAAAAACACAACAAACTGATCTCTACAGGATATATGAAAACCAAAGAACAACTTGGAGACCATTTTACAAAAGCTCTAAAGGGGCTTAGGACAGTTATCTTATAACAAACTAGATATGACTAATATATATGCTCCAACTTGAGGAGGGAGTTACAAAATAGCTATAGTAAATAGTATTATTTTCTAGACAATATAATTAATGCAGTGTTAGGTAGGTGTTAATGCACTAACTACTAGGAGCACTTTATATATCTCTACTTGTATCTAGAGAAATATTACATCAATATACCAATTATTTTACATTTTCTTTACACTTATATTTTTTTGTTATAACTTCTATAGCTCATTAGGCCTCGTTTGTTTCAACCTCTAGTGGAAATTATTTTCCCTCTCAACGGAAAATATTTTGTACTAGAAGTGTCTTTTTCTGCATAACAAACAAAGGAAAATAAACAAATTGTTTTCCAGAAAGCATTTGTCTTAAAACAAATGGCGCCTTAGATCAATAACTTTTTTCCACTATAGTATATTGGCCCTCCATAGTTAATTTACCCAAGTACTTAATTAGATATTTAGAAGCTCACATGAAAAGTTCTCTATGGAGTAGACACCCCAATAAATCCACAAAGGCAAAAGTAAGACGCGAAGTTGCATGTGCCCCAATTAAGGCAAGAGGACTTGATAGTTCTAACATAGAAATGTAAAACAAGTCAGCTCAACTTGCACAAATTTGACATTTGTGAAGAACAGTTGTAGGTAGCTTGTGCGTAGATCAAATAAACTCCATTTTTATCAAATGAAATATCTTCTGGTCAGTTAAGTCCCCTTCCATTTGTACTTAGAATAGGAGAACACTCCTGAAACTCAGGAGGGAGCATGGCTTGTTCAAGTTTTGTATGGGAATTTAGAGATGGGCCATAAATCTTACTTTCACAAGATTTTTTTTCGCCTTTGAGAACCTTGGAAGTCACGCTTAGTGCTAGAGAAATCACAAACTCCTGTCTACCTAGAAGTGTTAGAACATGTTCCATCATAAGAGAATTTCCGAAAATATGCCCTAGGCAAATTTGTAGAATACAATAAATATATCCCTTAACGTTCAACCGATCTCAAATGAAACTAATAAGCTAAGATCCAACTTATCTTCATCTTATTTACTATTAAGAGTGCATACAAAGCTATGACAGGTCAAAGACAAAGGAAATCTCAAGAAGTAGTGTGGTGCAAGAAATCTATCTCTACGGACTCTCACTTTGCTTAGCTTGAGAATTTGCATTCTAGAGAAGCTTCATCTATGGGAAATCACAAGTGCCACTTCTTGCCATTTTTCCACACGAAGCTCTATAAAACATAACCAAATTTTTTCGAAGCCCCTTTAATTCGCTTGTTTGGACTACTGCCATCCACACTTTGGAGTGCCATGCATCTTACACAACTAAGCAAGGTGCTATTCAAGTCTAGTGGCCGCTGTTTCTACAGTTTCTATTTTTATCCAGTGGAGAGTGGCATTAGCAACCTTTGCCTATTGCAATTGGAGAACAAGAAACATAATGAGACAAGTATACTCTACACCCCAACCAAGTCCTTAGCAAGACAGATCTAAGCCTAGTATAAATCTACAATGTCCATTTTAGGAGTGGTTTCTTCTGGTCTCTCATTATATTTTTGTATACTCTGCTTTCACATAGGGTTCAGTAAACTTGCACTCATATAGAGTTTCATTTTTGTATGATCCACTTTAAGCAGCTGCGCATCTTACTTAAAATGCAATATATTATTTATTATTTACCCGATTAAAAAAAAATTGAAACAAAACAAAAATTATGCTATCCGTCAATGAATTTCCTAGTACTTTTGAAGTAGTGTTTACACATCATCATTATCCATGTTAAACTCTTTGATTTCTTCCAATCTAGTTACTCTATTATTTGTTACTTGTTAGCTTGTCAACAAAACCCCCTTTAACTGCTCCTAACCCAACCTTTGTATCTATTGATAGGACAACACTTGCCCTTCTGGTGCAAATTGTCAATTGCAATACACTGCAGTTAACTTTTGAAGTAGTGTTTACGCATCATCATTACCCATGTTAAACTCTTTGATTTTTTCCAATCTGGTTACTCTATTATTTGTTACTTGTTAGCTTGTCAACAAAACCCCCTTTACTGCTACTAACCCAACTTTTGTGTCTATAGATAGGACAACACTTGCCCTTCTGGTGCAAATTGTCAATTGCAATACACTGCAGTAAACCTTTATTGAGTATATCAACGTCATCCAATGTGTCTGATAGTAAATGAGGCAAACATATAATTATTAGCCAAGAAAAGTTGCCTATTGTATAACCATAAAAGTATTTTAACTCTTATCTTTTTCTGGTCATATTTTTTGCAACACATGTTATCTAATAGTAGCAATGGTTTGTGTGCAGTGGAATTTGGGGGGAGGGAGAGAGATGGGAGTTTGGAACATACAAGTGGGAGACATTAGACTTCAAAACATCATTTCCACGGCTCAGAAATGCCTCCTTAAGTACTCTAGAGAAATCCAACGGATTATCAACCTTTTGCTGCACAAGTTCTAAGACACGCTCTGTAGACCCCAACCGGATCTTTGGTGAACTTTTCCCCGATTCCAGAAGTAAGTCCCTCACCTGCAAGACAAGAAGATACAGTACAACTTCAACCCAAGAAAGAACCTACAGCTTATCTCAATCATGTATAAGGTGACCTTTCCATCTTTTGCAAACTAAAACAACTAAAAATACCTGTTCGTTGTGGAGTTCAAAAACAGTAAGAGAAAAATGAAATCTAGATGTAGCAGTTGCATCTGAGTTTGCCAGATCAAATAGCTCCTCAAAGCATCGAGCATAAAGACCACGTTCATGGCTAGATCCTTCCTGAAGAGGGTGCAATCACTTGTTAAAGCAACTTCCAAATCAAACATGCTGGATCAAAAATGCCAAAAAAGAAACCTGAAGTTCTTCAATCTTGAACAGCAAAAAGGAAAAATGATGCTGGTGCAAATGAGACATTCCCAACATTATTAAAGCATAAGGGCTACAAAAAGTGAATTGCTTTTGCAAATTTTATATTATAGCAAGAGATGGTGGGGAAACAATAGGGCAAATGCAGACTAGATGTGACTAACCACAGTTAGAGAAGAAAAAAAAGGGGGCAATTGAGCTGAGATGATTTAACAAGTGTAAAATTGTATAGTAGAGGACAGCATAAGAAATATGTCCCATTAAATTTGAATCCACAAACAACATAATTAAAAGCTTAAACAATTAGATACAGATGTGGTTAAACATATATAGATATATATTATATATATATTCAATAAACTCCTTTATGTGTGATCTGAGACTGATTAAGAGTCATCTACTAGAACTAACTAATCAGGGTCAATTAATCACTCAAGTATATGATATGAACTCAAGACCCCTCACTCTGATCATGTGCTAAATTTAGATACACAATATCCTCATTGAAAAATCCCATCCTATTGGATATAAGTGTGACCTTGTATTTATACCATAATATGTCCTATAAATAGTGAATGGAGTTAACATAAAAGAATAAGCATTTGAGGTAATATGGGCATAACAAGAGCATGAGGTGCTAAAACAAAAATTAGACAGAAACAAACATCTCCTGTTGAAAAGGAAACAAACATCTCCTGTTGAAAAGGAACTAGCAGAAAGAAGAAATGCTTGAAGGAACAAAACTGTAGAGCATGAGACATCCGACAATTTCTAAAGCAAGCTCAAAAGCTTAAAGAGGAGCATGGCAATGCTTATACAGTGACGACCAAAGAAAATTAAACCAGTGGGGAGTTAAAAAAAAAAACTTTGCTTTTATATGTAAAGCATTCAAATAAGTGGAAAACGGAAACACAAAAAGACTGCTTCCAGTCATTTAATAAGTTATTAAATTGACAAACTCGAAGTGAAACTGAAGCTCAACCAAATAAAAGCTTTCAAAATGTATAGACAAAACTACGGTACAAAGAACCCAATGTTTAAAGCATGAAGGCCCCATCCTTCATGGTAGATGCATGATGGCAGATGGAGGACACAGCTATAAGCCTATAAGCAGAATGAGGTTCGAGGCTTTGTCAATGTCTAAATAAAATGCAACCATAAGGATGGAAACAACATCATCTGAATAAGTGAAAAAGTGAGTAGAATGAGTGTATGAGGAGAGGGAGAAAAAGGAGAGGAGAAAAACCATTGTGTGAGTCTTTCCAGAGTTAGTTTGTCCATATGCTAATATGGCAACATTAAATCCATCCAGCGCTGACTGCACCAGAGGCTGAACATCACTAAACAGTTCAGCTGCACATTAAAACGTAATTGCTACATAAGGCATACAGCTGAGGTTCACTCAATCATACGCAAATATAAGAAACTAAGAATAGAATGGCACAACATACTATGGAACAAAAAACAATTACCTTGTCCTACATGCGGTCCATAAACTCTGTCAAATTCATAGTCCTTTTTGGGATTGGCAGTGGCCTCATCACCAGTGTTGACACGGATGGTAAACTCATCAGGAAATTCAACAGCAGATGAACCTTCATTCTCAAACAATGGTCTTGTACGGCAATATACCTTTATATTTCCTGTTATTGAAGCAGTCTGCATTTGCTTAGAAAATAACTCAAATGCCCAACGAATCTTCATCTCCATTTAATAAGCACTTTGGATATTACTATCGATCATCAAATAATTCTTCACAATGCCAATATACAGAGTGGTACCTTTGGCCGTCAATAAGTCATTGAACAATTTTTTCTTCTCGTTGATTAATGGGGCTATCCTTGCCTCAGTTTCTAAGGCAGCTTGATCTGACATTAAAGACCAATAATGATTTCAAGATATCTTCATAGAAATCTCACTCACTGAAATATAACCATTTACATCAGAGATGAAGCAACACAGTATATCACTGCATTATCATTTCTCGCATGCTTACTTGAACCAAAGTTATAGCATCATCAATTAATCATCAACATTAAACATATAAAAGATAATCCAGCTAATCTCTTAAGCTTACAAGTCACAATATAACATCAACAACTTAAATCATCACCTAGCTTCCGTGACTTATCAGCAAGAGCACCAAGGTAACGAGTGACTCGATCAAGCTTTGCATTAGAATATTCCTGCAATTCACTTGCTTCTTGTCTCAACTCCTGGTAGTCTTCTTTCGCAAGCTGCTCCAAAACATACATCTCATATGTTAGCACCAAAGTTCAATAATGAATCAAATTTCCTATTCCTCACGCTAACTCTCGCTAATTTTCCAAACAATAAGCACATAAACTACATGATTCAGGCCTCCTATTTTTGAAATCACCTAAACCTAATGCTTTCAGTATAAAGTACACTAGCAGTCTGTAGTCAGATTCAGGGTACTTTGCAAGACACTAACTGCAACAATGTGCAAGCCAGAAATCAGACCTGTCAACTGTAATTTACTGCTTAATTTTCTTTCTAAATCACACAATGGAGCGAACCCGCATACACTATATGCTAATAAAACCAATATTAGCATTGAAGATGTAAATGAACCTGTCCCCATTGTGTTTATATGATGTGAGTTTTTATTATTTAAAATTAATTAAAAAGAGAGAGTTACCTTACTGGGTAAGAAAAAGAGAGTAACCCCAAGTAACCACAAGAGGCCTGATGGATCGATGTAAATATTGGGGGGTTGGGAGGGTCATAGCTTGGCAACTAAACCTTAAATTTTTCTTTCTTTTTTTTTTTTTTTTTTTGTGTTGTGGAGAGGTCAGTTTTTCATTGATTTTCAAGTGAATTTTTTTTTTTTTTGTGTGTGTGTGTGTGTGGTTGGGTGGGTTGGCGTTGGGGGGGGGGGGGGGGGGGGGTGGGGTTGGTAGGGTGGAAGCTTTACATAAAAAGAAGCATCGCCATCTACAAAAAAAAAAGAAAAAGAGACCTGAAAACTTGAACATACCACAAAGGGCCAAAAAATAGTACTGGGTTTGAGAGTTCGGCTATTACAACGCAAAGGGGCTATTACAAGCAAAAAAATCAGGAACATATAGAGCAAGCTATGCCTGGGGTAATATTCCACAGCCTATTCCCTACTCTTCTCTCGTTTCTTTCTTTCCATACAAAATAAATAAGCATGCAGGTGATGACTCCACTCGCACCCATGAAGACTTTTTTGAAAATTTGCAACATCCTGAGGAAAAAAACCACACCCTGTGACTTTGGTTTTAACTAGATTTCAAACTTCTACCACAAAAGAACATTTGAGGAATAGATGATCTTGAGTCTCCTCTCATCTATTACACAAAAAACATCATTTATGGTTAACCATACCCCAACAGACTAATTTGTCTTGGGTTATAAACCTCTAATGAGGAAACAACCAGAGAAAGGAGGAGTGTCTCGATACTATTTCCTTGCACCAAACAAAATTATGCCATGGAACCTTATCCTATGAGCCTGAATGAACACATAAGCTTCTTTTATCGTCAATCTTATAGCCGTATCTCTTCCACACTAGTTTATCTTCTTTGAGAGGATTTGGGGTATAGCCACATACCAAATCCATTCTGATGCGAGATTTGCTTTCAAGCAAGTTTATCTCCCATTTTAGGTTTGCAGACATCATCTCAAGCAAGTTTTGCTTTTGCTTTGTCCTTGTTTGATCATTCCATAAGAAATACTCGATTTTTGTTTCTGAGTCCTCAAGATAACTCTTAGTAAGAAAGAAAAATTTTGCATGATAGACTTGGAGCAAAAATAACACATTTGATGAGTTGAACACATTCCGCAAAAGATAGGTGCATGATAATTCAATGGTTAATTCTTGAAGCAAATTTGCTCACTAGGACCATATACATGCTCCTTGTTAACTTGGATGAAGTCAATAGGGTACCTAAGTATTCACTCAGGATGGAACTTACTTCAAATCCAAGACTACATGCTATCTCATGGTCCACATTGTCGTCAATTCCACTTACCAGAACTTGGCTCTTTGAAGCAATAGATTTTAAACCAAATAATTCAAAGAATCAACTAAGCAATTATTGACAAGAAGATCCAATTGGACTTTCCCTATTGCAATCAATTAGTCAGTCATCTACGAAGCAAAGATGACTTAGCATCTCTTGTTTTCACTTCCAATGGCAATAGTCGCTCCCATTAAACACGAGAATAGTTCCATTGCAAGAATAAAACGTAAGGGATGGTAGATCCCTAGTCCAAAGGCCACAAGAGCGAGAAAAGTATCCCATAGGCTCAACATGCAAATTTATAGTAAAATTGGCGGTCTTACACACTCCAGAATCCACTTAACAATTTGGGGATGGAAGTTGAATGCCTACAAGAGTTACCAAGAAACTCTAAAACACATGATCATAAGCTTTCTTCATATCCACTTCGAATTGCATTAGGAGCCCTTGAAATTTTCATGGTCACCATTCAACAACACTTGTGCCACTAAAACATTATCCACAATTTCTTCTACCCTCTAATAAAGCTGCCTGCTCACTTTCTACTGGATGCAAGATCTCCCATTCCCCCAACCCCCCCCCCCCCCCCCCCCCCCCCCCCCCCCCCTTCTTCTCCCCTTCTCTGCAGAATCTTAGATATGCACTTATAAAAAGTGTTACAGCATGCAATAGGTCAAAAATCAAAAAGAGAAGCTGGTGTTTTGACCTTAGGCACAAGTGTTAAAAGTAGTAAAATTTATGGACTTACTAACCCATAGGATAGAACTCTTTGATGGCTAAGCAAACAACCTGACCAATTGTATCCCAAGAGTCTCACAAATTATGCATTATATCATCAAGCCCATGTTAGCAGATACCAGAATGTCTCCCTCACTTCTTGGTCAGAAAACAACTTCAAAAAATCCTCCCGATCTGACAAATACACCCTTCAAATATACAAGTTCATTCAGCTTATTGACAATACGTAACGCTCCATATGACACACACAGGAGCCATTTGAAGAACCGAACAGAAGCTCTACGTAGAAGAAATTTTGATTCCCATCTTAATCTAAGGAGGGAATGCATGCCATTTCTATGTTGTTTTGCTTCAAGGAGCAAAAGAAATAAGAAGAATTCCAATCTCCAGCATTTGGCCAAGTCTCCCTAGAATTTTGTCTAAGGAAGGATTCCTCTACAGCTTTCAATACATAAAATTCTTTAAAAAGACACTTCTCTGCATCTCAATCAGCAGAGCACAAGGAAGTGCAGTTATTTCATTGGATTTGAACAGCTGCACCTTATCCATAAAGTCCAAGTACTGCACTTACGCATTAGAAACTCTCTCTTTGATACTTGGGATGTCATCCCAGAAAAAATATTTAAAGGCAACGTTCCTTAAGAAAGAAGCCAAATTCAGATGAACAAGTGGACTGTAATCAAAATAAACAGGATCACTTGCTTGGACTTCAAAGAGCAGAGAAATCAAAAACCCTTCATGATTATCTAGAGCGCAATCTAGTCTTTGAGAGATAGGGTTCCAAGAGCATTTGTTTGACCAAGTATGGAAAAAGGCCACCGTATCTCATTTCATCAACCTCAGTATCATAACAAAAATACATTACAATGCTCCATGCCCTTTGATACACCCTCATTTCCTCCCTTTTTTTTTTTTAATTAACAATTCAACATCCATTAAATTCTCCAAGATTCAACCAAGGACCACTTGGAGCACTTTTAATCCTCAATATGTCACTCCATAGAACCTCTCTACAAGTCTCTACAAGCTTCGGTGTAAACACCATGAGCAAAGGAGGCCCATAAAACCTTATCATCGTTTAGAAAAGACGACAGGATCAACGGACTATTTAGTCTGAACTTTGTAAAACTTGAATGGACAAAAGATTCAGATTTCAAGCAATCTAGATTCTACCACTTGCTTCGAGAGGGTCATTAAGACCCCTGATGTTCTAAAAAGCTAACATATGGATATTTACAAGGGTGTAAGGTAAGAACTCCAATTATAACTATACATATCCAGAAACACTCCAGCATAAGAATATCTTGTTCTTCTTGAATCTTGACTAAACTCCAAGTTAAATCTTCCACTTGTACGTACTTCTAAACTAAATCAAGGGAGTCAAGTTGGGTTCTTTTGCAAAAAGCCAAAAGAAACAATAGGCTCAAGAGACCATTGCTCGAGCAATCCTAATCAACACCAAAGTTTTCAAGGAAGATCTCCCTAAGAGATGTTTGACAAAGAAGGTATAATAGAACAGGGCACCATGGGCTCATAGGCCAAAAAGAAAGTTATATGGCTCCTCTACTTCTATTATGATTGATTTTCCTTTACCTTTAGCAGGTGTTTCTGCCCTTGAAATAGGCCTTGAAGCACCCTCCTCGAAAACTATCTCCCTAGAAGGATTGACAAGCATAGGTACAGTTGAAGTTAAACCATAGTCCATTTTAATGGGAGCACTCTCATCCTTTTGCTCCATGTCGACATCCACACTTTTTTCCTTATTATGTCCATAGACATTGCGTTTGTCACAAATGAAGTACCCATTGGTATTCCACATCACCATAGCCACAAGCCATCAACCCATATCATGTCAAAATCAAAGAAAACACTTATAGCTCAGTCACTTCACCATATGAAATAAGAGGATATTGAATTCAAATTCAATAGAATTGTAATAGAGTTATAATATCTATTACAATATTCACTTAACATAAAAAAAAAATAAAATAAATAATTATTAGAGTAAAAACAAAATATTTATAAGGTCCTCTGTCTTTATTATAGAGAGATAATAGTTGTATAAGTGATATTGTCAAGATAGGAATATTTATGACAAAATTACGAATTGTCATTTCCCTCAATTAAACACCGTAATTGCAGTTTTATTTAGAACAAGAAAAGAAGAAATAGGTATTTAGCTCAAGTGAACTAGTTGTTGTTTCGTTTCCACTTTGGCACTAACATAGCAAATATGCTTATTAGTGGACGATACAACATCAGCTTGGAGAGGTCATCCAATAGCACTTGCCACATAGCTAATCACTTCTCTATAAATAAACTCCATTGGGACCCTACAACTTGATCTACAAAGGCATTTTCTATGGTGTAACCTTATCAAGATAAGGTTTGGGTTTGCATCTTTCCAACACACAGAGTTGGTTCACAAAATACCAAGGTTGCCACAATATTTTGAGTAAGGACTCCAACAATTTGAAAAAGAAAAAGCAATAATCATGTGTTAAAACCTGAGGCAAGCCTAGGTTCTTCCAAAGATAGCAAGCACTTTTGAGCCTACTAAAAAGGAAAGCCCTCATCAAAGGAAAAAACTTACGAGGTGGCTTTGATCCATTCACCCAAATGGAAGAAACCTTTTGGTAGCTTGACCAAGATGCAGATTCCAACAAAGGGAAGGTGGGTAATAATCAAGAGACACATCCACTATGGGCTCAAAAGAGGGTGGACATCACTCGAATGGTAGTCCCTAGTTGAATTTTGACTTTCACTAGAAATAGCTCCTTTAGAGTCAAGTTTTTTACCTCCAACAACTTACCAATATTCAAAATAGAAAGACTGTTCCAAGCACCTGTTTTATTGACTACAGACTGTCAAAGGAATGGTTGCCAAGTCACATCATATCCGAGAGAGGCCTCGGCGAAAGGACCAAATGTCTCAATCCAACTTCCTGACTTCCTTGGACGGAAAGGGGTTCTTGAGAAGAACCGGAAGGTTCTCTTCTAACATTCTGAGGAAGGAGCTGGCTTAGAAGCTCTGCAAGATGATGAGAAGCACCAAGATTTCCCATAACTGAAAGGACTAATATCTTCATGGTATCAAAGGCGCAAAGGAAGACTTCCTATATATACCAATTTAATGAACAACTTAAAAAGGAACTAATATGGAAAAGTGAAGAAGGGTTACAGTGTTTAGTACACTTAGAATTTTACCTAAGAGAATCGGTCTATTAAGTGGGTAAGGAAGAGTTCTAGAGAAAGGAGGGGGGATTTTCTCTCTTTTCCTTTTTTTCTTCCACACCATATCTAGCCAGTCTCTATTCCTTCAACGAAAATCTTACTTACTTTCCCAATCTTAAGCATCTCACTTCACGATTTGTAAATCCTTCCTTAAACTTAATGAAAAATATCTGAGATTCCAAATACAAACAAACAAATAAAAAGAATACATGAATTGGGCCTCCGATTTTGGAAAACCCATGAATTCCAGCTTATCCACCGACTCGTCTCCTTAAAAACGCAATTTTTTTAGATCGTGCTTTACTGTAATTATATACTTGATTTTCTCATTAAACTATGTAATGGAATGCAGTTGCTCTAGACCATCTCAGTCCCATGCTTTTGCAAAATCATTGAACTGCCAGCACTTATCTGCTTAATTATCTCACTCTATCGCATAACCAAACGCAATTGCCCGTCTTTAAGCTCACAAACTCGACTAAATACATGTTTTAGACCTCCGATTTTTTTAAAAACACTTGAGTTACTAGTTATTATCCACTGAATTGTCTCATTAAGCCACGTAAGCCAATCACTCACAGTTAAGCTCAAAAGAAACCACTAACCATGCGTTTTAGGCCACCGATATTTTTTTATGAAATCCTTCAATTTCACTCAATCAATCCACGTAACTACCCGCATTTCAGCTCACAAAATCCTGGTTACTTCACAAAAACTTAACTCGATATCTACTTTTACACAACCAGAAACGCTTCCTAAACCCTAGCAACGATTCAAAAACAGAAAAGAAGAAGAAGAGGTAGCGCATGAACCTTAAGGTTGTCCTTGAGCCGCTGGACTTTGGATGAGAGAGAATGGTGGCTAGTGAGAGAAGAAGCGGATGCGGCGATTGAGTACCGCCGTACCAAAGGCGCAACGCTCGGTCTCTGATGCTCATCGGCGTCGAATGACGAAGACTTCCTCGGCTCGAATCCACTCACGTCCCACTTCCAACGGTTGTTATTATTCCTCTGCTCCGCCATTCCACGAAAATCAAAAACTAACAGCCAAAATGGACGAGGAGAAGCAGAGACAGTACGAAAAGACCACTAGATTGCTTCCCTTCTCTTCTTCCGCTCTATCGAAGAAGAAGAAGAGAGAGAAATCGCATCGCTGCTTCACTCAGCGTGCTTCGGAGAAGAAGATAGAAAATGGATAATGCGAGAGACAGAGAGAGAGAGAGAGGGAAATAGAAAGAGGGAGAGGAGGGGGAAGATGTGAGTTCTCTCTGTGTTATGTTGTGGTGCTTGAGAAGCCCAGGTGGATAGAATACGATGTCGTTGTACGGAAGGTTTTTTCAATTTTCAAATGAGTTTTTTTTATTTATTATTTTTAATTTGAATTGAAAACTGAAATAGCTTTGCGCGTTTCGATTGGGGTTCACAAAAACGAATGTGCGCTCGTTATTACTACACGCTTCGCTCTCTATCTTTGTTTTCACTTTTTTTGTTTTTTAATCCACTCATCATTATTTTTATGGTCGTTTTTTTTTTTAATATTTAATACGTTCTGCATTGTTTTGTTCCCTTTGAAGATACGTTAATTTGCCCCCGGTGTGAGGTATGTTTCTCGTACCATGTGGATAGCCCCAATAAAGTGCGTTTAATTTATTCGAATATAATAAGGTTGAAAACTAATAATAATTCATTATTTAATAGTTAGCAGTATTTATAAACCATTGTTTTCTTAAGTAAATTTGAGTTTGATTTTGGAAAAGATTTAAAACCGAAAACCGAAATCCTAAAAGAATATATTTAGACCAATCGAACCTAGAAATTCTAAGTCCGGTGATATCGAGAAAGAAACCTCGAAGGAATAAAAAACGAGTTAACCCCAAAGTAAGAGTCTAAATTGAAAAGTCAACCGAAAACCCTAAGTCAACAAAATCTCATAAAACCCTAGCGGTTTAGATCCGGCATTCCTGGATTCTCAAACCAAGGAGTAGATTTATGAGTGGGAAGTGTAGACTGGCTCGTCTTAATATTAGAATGCTAAACAATATCCAATTAATGAATTTTCGACCTATTTCAAGCTCAATCGGATACAAATCTCAAAAAGCGTGTCTCATGGCTTGGGACATTAAATATATGATATTAGTACCGTTAGATTCATAATTTCATAATATTTCTAAATATTTCGGTTATATAATTTTTCGAGTTATAAAAGTTACAATTATAACCTTTTTATCGTATTTTCATTACTACCCGTAAATTAAATGTCTCATCAACTTTTGTTTTTTTACACTATTCATTAAGTACAACCACCCATACCCTATTCTTACATCCTTACAACCTATTCTTACAATTTTACATTATTTCCTTACAAATTTACTTTTTCAATATATTTTGTACACAAACTACTCATTGAGTTTGAAAGTTATTACACAAAATAAATGAAAACACTCTCCTTTCTCTCTCTCACCCAAACCAGCGCACACACCCCATCCCCCCAATTCACACTCTTTTATTTGATTTTTCTCCAAATAAATTATTCATACAAACCCTAAATACTTTTTCTATATAAACTCTTTTTCATCTTTCACTTTTCACCTTTCACTTTTCACTTTTCACTTTTCCTCGTTTCTTACAAAACTCACTTTTGGAAGTCACTTTCTCTCCCTCTCCTTTCCCTCCTTGCCATGAGCCTCCTTGCTCCCACACACAAATTTTTTTTTTTTTTTTTACTTCAAGTTCCTTCACCAAAACACCTAAATAGATAATAGATCCTAATCCTACCACTTTAGAAACATGTAATGATAAGTTTATACATGTGTAGATCCACTAAAATCCCCATGAGTTTTATGCTAGAAATGTGGAAAATACTAGAACATGATATTCTTATCATCACAATGTGTGGATCTTGTTATTAGAGTTGAAATATTATCATTTGCTATTTGTCATTTTTATGGAAACTTTGGGCTTATATTTTCATTTATATTCTCATCTACATATTTTTCATGATGCATTTACATTCATGACAAAAGTAGTATAGTAGATCTACTTGTTTAAAGTAGTTAAAATAACATAGCTATTTGTTTTACATGCATGAAAGATTTGCTACATGTTTTTCTTAAGGAATGAGTTGATCAAAACTCAAGATCCATTTTTATTTCTATCAAAAAGTTATTTTTAAAATTTGGATCTTGAAGAAGACCCATTTAGAAAACATATTTTCCAACTTCAAAATGAAGGTTTTACATGTAAAATGAAGGGCTTAGGTAATGAGTGTCATAAAGTAGTGATTTTTATAAGTTGTTCATGGTTTTACTAAGAGAAAATTTCAAAACAAGAAAATGATTTGAAAAATCAAGTTAGATCTATGAATCAACTCCAACAAAAATGTAGAAATTCGTACCTAGGGTGAAATGCCAAGAAAACGCTTGTTTTCCAACCCTAAAACAAGAGTTTTATTAAAGAAATGAAAGCCTTAGGGAATAGGTTTGATTAGGACTTAATTTTAGAAAGATCAAATGAGTTTTTCACAAGAAACAATCTCAAAAAACAATTTTCTAAATTCAGATCTAAAAGTTATCCATATTTAAACACCTATTTTCAAATGTCAAAATGAGTATTTTAATGGAAAAATAGAAGTATTAGGGAATAGATATAATAAAGACTTGATTTTTATAAGAATAAATATGTTTTATCAAGGTGGAAACTTAAAACAAAGGAAATTTTTCCCAACAAAGATCAAACAATAATCTTATTTCCAAAAATTATGGAAAATTCGTCCAAAGGCAAAACCCACACTTAAACATCTATTTTTCAACCTTTAAATGAAGAAATTTGTTGAGATAATGAAGGCATTGGGTATACAGGTCACCAAGACTTTATCTTAGTAACAATATGTATAATTTTTAAAGGTATAAAGTTAGTTTCCTCAAACAAGCATTCATAAATTTTATTTCAAAGTAAAAGTTTTTTCAAGAATTCTTTTCAACCAAAAATCATTAAGGAAATACACATAAATAGCTCATATCATATCATACATGATAATAACATGTAGATATTACATGTACATATGATTTACTTGATAGAAATAATGTAAGTTTCAGAAAACAATTTCGGAATCACAACTTTTAGTTACTGATTAGATCTGATCCGAACATTCCGAGACCTAAATGTTTTTAAAATTTAGTGATAACATCATAAATACATAGACCTTTCGAAGTAAATAGAAATCGATAGCTTATTTGCGAAATTCTGAGTTAAAATGACCAAGTTATAGCCGTTTCAAATTGAAATTTCCAATAACTACAGAAATTATGAATTCAAAGAGTTTTATTTGAAAAGTTTGGAATTAGTTATGGTATGAAATACTCATACAGGTGTTTCTTTTCGTTTAGGTGATTTTGGAATCGGAAGTAAATTTCGTGTTTTTGGATCACTACCATTAGAGACCGGAAACCATGGCTGAGTAAGTTCACTATCTTTAAATTTTATGCTTGTGCTTGTGCTTGTAATATTAGTGGCATTAGAATTATGACAAGATAAAATTGATTATATGACTATGATTTCTACATGGATGAATTGACGATAACAATATAGAAATGAGCTTGTTGTAATTATTTGTATGACTTAGTATATAATTGATATGTCTGAAATCTCTATGATCACAAATAAATTGTTAAATTATTATGCCATGATCTTGTAATCAAATTGACCATGCATACCATATGTGAGTCACATTGCATAGGTTATTATACCTTTGTGGGAAGAAGGCATAATAGCTGGGCAACGAAGGGCCTGTAAACTCGAATGTTGGTGTAATGGCCGGAAATCAACTGTTGGCGTGTGGGCTGGAATTAAAAATGTGCATGGGTAGGAACCTGTATCAACCACAATATAAATTAAAAATGTGTGTGGGTAGGCACCTGTATCAATCACAATAAAAAGTGAGAAAAATTGAAATCGTTGGTTGTATGGGCCTGAAACGCCTAACCCCGAATGGAAGGCGTAAATCCATTCAACATAAGACTTCCAACTGGTCTTATGTATTATATGCTCATGTGTTTATGCATTCATATGATTGTTAATAACTTGTCTGTTATATACTACTGTTGAGCGTTTAATTTTGGAAGTGGAACTCACTAAGCTAACGTAGCTTGTACCCCCACAGTTTCTTTCTAATGCAGTTTCCGTACTTATGGCTGCGTCCTCGAACCTGGCCAAATCAAGTAACGAGAGACTACAAGTTATTTCCCTAGAAGTTTACAATTGGTTTACATAGCTTTCGGTAGTGAACCTAGAAGGATCAATGGTTATCAAAAAGGATAATACTTAATCTATGTGTAGCAGGGGAATACCCCTTGAGCCTTGTAACTGATCCCGAGATATCTATAGTTTATATTTTTATGCTTATCCTATCAAATTGAACAATCTGTTTCCAATTGTTTATGTATTCTATTATCGTGAAAGAACACCTTGCATACTAACACAAGACTTCTGAATGACTATGGTAGTGATTCTTAAGTCTTGATTAGACGACGGACTATTACGTCTATGATACCTTTTGGGACGTGACAGTATTTTAATAAAATATTCTTTTAGGTTAGGAATGATCATTCATACAGTAAAGAGAAAGAATAGGGATTATTTATCTATTCCACGTTATATGGAATAAATATTCTTTCAATAGAATTTTTTTGCATACTAAATAAAAAAATAGATATTACGTGGTAATAAGCTGAAATACTGATTCCATTCCATTAAACCAAACATATTGTAAGTTTTGTACGAATATATCTATTATTATTAAGTAAAATTGTTGATTCATGTAAAAAAATATCTATAACATGATACTAACATACAATGCACCACGTTGTGGGTAAAAAAATTAAACAAGAGATTGAATTTTTAGAATAAATAACATAATCGGAGTTACCTACATTCAAGTTCATTAAAGGAAGAAAGAAACTAAAAATAATCCATAAATTATATAACAATACATGAAAAAAAAAATCAAAGAATCAATGAAATAATACTCTAATACAATGTGAATATTTATAACAAAGTTCATAACTTTTCAATTCTAATCACAATTAATTTGCTTCGTTGAAGATGTGGCCATGCAAGAACTACATATTAAGTGAAGAAAAAAATGGAGCAAATGAAATAAAAGTGGATAGAAAATAAAGAGTTTTTACTTATAAATTGGGGAAAATTTTGTGTTGAATGCAGATTTAAACACTGGTAAGACATGATTGGACATGTGTATTAGCCTTCACTCTGCAAAATGAAAGAACAAACGTATTTAAATTAAATAAATGCTAGCATAAGGAGGGGATGGTGATTCTGATAATATATTATAGCAATAGCAATCGTACATGAGAATCATAATTAGATTTATCTTACCTAGTAGATTCGACATCTAATACATAGCATACTTGATTATTAGGCCCGTCTTTATATCTATAGGTAATTGACAATGTAATGAAAAGGAAATCATACTTTTAAATTAAGTAGCAATACAATATATAAAACTTATACAACGAATGTTAGTAAATTTGTTTATATGGTGGTATGTTACTCATATTGTTGAAGCATTCTACGTTCTCGTTTTATAATCTTAATGAATGTTATTTTGTCAACTCTAATAAAGAGTGTCCAACCAATACTACAAATGGGTAAAACTTATACCTTCTTGGACTTGTTAAACCTTAATCCCAAAAAGAAAATATATGTGACGGGAATAGATACCGTATAAGAGGATTGTTATGGACATATCATGAAAATCTCTAAATTAGTCAACCAAGCATCAATAGGGCTACATCTAGTGTGTAATTCCTAGATTGAAAACATATATGTTGTATTAAACTTATAATATTTGCAATATTGTTTAGATTAATCATTTTTATGTGTCAAACATTTGGAATTATAAAATCAATTGTACTTGATAGAGATCGAGACATCTCATTGTAAATGCTTTCACCATTGAAGTAATAAGACTTTGACCATTTGTCATGGCAATAACCATATAGAAAAGTTATAGTTAGGTTTTGATAAAATAGGGAACAAAAAGATAAATACGTAAATAGGAAAATATATGCTGTTATATAAGGGCTTAAGTGATTGTACCTTTTATGATAGTAACACACTTCTATAGACAACATTCTATGTGTACACGCCTTCTCTTCTTGATATACTTCCCTTCTTTACCGAGACATTTGTTGATTCCTTTCAAACACCCCTTAATAAAGCTACATATAATCGACATTGGCTAAATACATGGTAAAAAAGATAGATACCAGCATTATGTATTGTTTGACCTTGTACTTTGTTAATTGTCAAAGCAAAACTCAAATGCACTAGAAAACTGCGTTCTTATCATCTTAAATGGTGGTTGTAAGTTAGCCGAGCTTTTTAAAGAGATTCTTGGAATAAAAACTCTTGATCCTCTTGATTGACCCATTAAAACCTCAGCATGGATTGTGTTCCTTAAAAAAATCAACACAAACTAGCCTTGTGCCATTGCAGAAACCTACCTTTGGGTCTAAGTTTCTTATGAGCATGATGGCAGCTCGATTTACAAGGGTCAATCTATGTAGAAGCATATCACCTAGGGAAATAGAATTTAAATATTCTTACTAGTAAAAATGTCTTAAATCATTGAAAGCACTATCAAATGAGAAGCATGCATGTGTCTCATTATGAAAAGATTGAATTATTCTATCATTCAACATATCAACTTCAGCACTTATAGGTGATGGAGATCGGATGACATCAAACCTTAAAGAGTTAACCAAGTCCAACGATTCATTACAAGGAGTTGGAGGTCTATTGACAAAAGCACAAGCCAAGCTAATGAAGGAAGCTTTACATGGATTAATCATGGAAAATCAAGAGAAGGAGGCTATCTAGCAAGATTCCAACACATCTCCTAAACTAGTTAATATTTTATATAGGAGTGGACATAAAGTAGTATTGGACATGGAAGGTTTAAGCCGTTCAAATTTAAAGCTTCAAGTAGCCTAATCTACATTTTATGATCTTTTTTTTTTTTCTAGCTGACGAAGATTTTTAGGTTGAAGGCACTACAATTTAAATTCTTGGGCTTATTCTTATATTTGGGTTGGTCCATTTGTACTTAGGATTGTTTGTTTTAGGCTTTACATGTTGTTTTAAATATCATTAAAATGACTGTATGAATTTTTGGCTTCTTAGGCAAGTTTGTCTTCACGTTTTCCTATGAGTTTTCCTTTATTGTTGCTTTCCGAGGCTAATTAAATCAACCTGTATAAACTTTTTGTATCTTGGTTTTTTTAAATAATTGATGAATTAAAATATTCTCTTGAGAGTTTCTTCTTTGTGAGAACTTTCTCTTAGATCTAGTGATAAATTTGATTTCTTCAACATAAAAACTTAGGGAGATGAACCTAATAACTTTGGTTCCAATTGATAGGTTTGATTGAGGTCAAGTTCATTTCGCTTGTTTCAATACAATCATTGGTTTCTCTTCCATTTTTTATTGTTGGGTCTTAGGTTCCTATATCTAAGGTTCGCATAATTTGGTATCAAAGCCTTAGCTCCTTGAATCAAATAATCTCATCCTTTATTGTTTTCCTCTTTCATTTTTTTTTTATTATTGCTGTTTGTTTATAGCGTCTGCTTGTTTTTCTTGTTCTTCTTTGTTGATTGCATCAATTTGATATTTCCTTTGTCCTTTCTTCCACTCGACCTTCTTTCACCCTGAATCCTTCTTTTCTTTGGTAGATTCTTTTGTTCTTATTCTTAAAAAAGAAGAAGAAGAAGAAGAAATAAAAAAGGAAGAAAAAATAAGAAGATATCTAAAAAAAATACTTTTATGGTTTGCTTGGATTCTTTTGTGTCCAAAGAGGGATTTTTCATTTCATTGATCTATCAAATTACCTTTTGTTCTTCCCTGCTTTATTGTCTATTTGATTATTTCATTGACGTTTCAATTCCCTTTTCTTTGTTCCTTATTTTCTTGTCTCTTGATCCCGCCTCTCTTATTTTTTTAAGATTCTTAGTTATTAAGTTTGATTTGCCACTAGTATTTATTTGTTGGAATCATTGATAAAGTTCTAAATAAAGAACTTACAAGGGAAAGTTGAGTGACAAAATGCAAGAATGGTGAGTCTAGCATCATGAAAAGCCAAAATTTGAGTGAAATACAAGTGAATCCACATGTATTGAGTGTAAACATGAAAAGTGTGTGAAGACTAACCCAATTGCTTTAGTTTTCATCTCTTTCTATAGGTTCAAAATCATGAGTAGTGGTGGAGAAAATCCTAAAGCTGATGTGAAGTTATTTTATGACAGCCATACAAGATCAATTCGAGGCTATAAACATAAGGTTGGATAATTTGGAGTCACATAGCAGGTCTAAACCTTATAGAAACCAGTCCCTCGATGTAGAGGGAAAAGTGGAATCTAATTCTGAATAGGTTAGTTTCATAAGAGAAAGAGGGGCTGTCCAAAAACGTGACAACAATTTGGGTAGTATCAATCTAAAATTTCCTAATTTTCAAGGTAAAATGATCTAGAGTTGTACTTTGAGTGGGAAAGAAAAAGTAGTGCATGCTTTTGATTGCCATAATTATTATGAGGAGAAAAAGATTAAATTGACAGCAGTTGAATTTACATATTATGCTAGTATTGGGTAGGATCAGCTGGTGCTTAATAGGTGCAGGTATAGCGAAAGACTTAGTCAATCATGAGAGGAGATAAAGGTTGAGATGCGCAAAAGGTTTATTCCTAATCACTACTATAGAGATTTATGTAAAAAGTTGCAGAGTTTGACACAAGGATCTAAGAGTATGGAGGATTACTACAGGGAAATGGAAATAACCATGATTAGAACATCAGGTGGAGGAAGACTAAGAGGCTACTATGGCTATATTCATTAGTGGATTAAACAGGGAAATTGCTGATATGGTGGATTTGCAGATTATGTGGAAATAAATGAATTGTTACATAAGGCTATCAAAGCGGAAAAGTAATTGAAAACGAGGGGAACTTCCAAATCTAGTTCGACATCTAACTCTTCATGGAGGTCGAATTGGAAGGATAACAAAGCAGCTTCAAAACTAAACGAGGATACAAAAGCCAAGGATCTACCTGCTTTCGTAAATGGTAAAGCTCAAACCAAATCATCCTCTAAGTCATGTGATGTTAAGTGTTTCAGGTGTCAAGGATTTGGACATATTGCATCTCAATATCCAAATAAAAAGGGCTATGGTTATCTTGGATAATGGTGATATAGAGAGTCTCGGCTCAAGCGAAGATGAAATGCCACAATTGAAGGACTATAGTGAGGTGGATATCGAAGGGCCCATGAGTGGAGAACTACTAGTCACTAGGCGAACTCTTAATGTTTGGCCTAGGGATGATGGAAACGAAATCCAGTGTAAACATATCTTTCATACCGTATATCATGTGAATAACAAGGTATACAACTTGATTATCAACAATGGGAGTTGTAAAATGTTGCTAGTACCTTGTTGGTGGACAAGTTGAATTTAAAAACCTTGAAGCATAAAAAACCTTACAAATTGCAATGGTTAAGTGAATGTGGAGCAGTTAAGGTGACTAAGCAGGCTCTGATTGCTTTTTCCATTGGAAATTATCATGACGATGTATTATGTAATGTGGTACTAATGCAAGCTAGTCATATTGTTTTGGGGTAACCATGACAGTTTGATAGGAGAGTTAAGCATGATAGATACAATAACCATTATTCTTTTATTCTAAACAAAAGGATTGTGATTTTAACAACCCTTAAACCATGGGAAGCTTGTAAGGCTTAGATGAGTATAGTAAGAGAATTCGTAATAAGAGAAAAACAAATGAGTGGTCAAGAAAAGAATGAGAGCAATAAAAGGAGTGAGAGCGTGAAAAAGAGTGAAAAAAGTACACTGGTGAGCAATGAGAGGAACGAATCAGATTGTGAGACACGAAGTAGAGAGAAAGGTACGAGAGTGAGTGACATTGCTGGAAAAAGTTAGATTAAGAGTACCATACTAGCAAGACAACAACTACCTGTACTTATGTACAATGATGTTTATTTTTCCACTAACGAGCTTAACCTTTCTCTACCTAATATGGTTGTTTCTCTTTTTGCAAGAATTTGATGATTTGTTTCTCAAGGAGATACCAAGAGGATTGTCTCCTTTAAGAGGCATTGAACAATAAATTGATTTTATTCCACGTTCTTCAATTCCCAATTGACCAGCACATCGAGTAAATCCGGAGGAGATAAAGGAGATACAAAGGCAGGTTGATGAGTTAGTGGTAAAAGGGTTCGTGAGATAGAGCCTCAACCCATGTTCTACTTTTGTTATTTTGGTACCAAAGAAGGATGAAACATGGCGCAAGTGTGTGGATCATCGAGTAATCAACAAGATCACAGTAAAGTATGGGCATCCTATTCTTATACTTGATGATATGCTCGATGAGTTCCATGGTGCTTGTTTGTTCTCTAAAATTGATTCGAAGAATGAATATTACCAAATTTGTATGAAAGAGGGAGATGAGTGGAAAACAAATTTTAAAACTAAATATGGCCTCTATGATTGGTTGGTAATGTCATTTGGGTTAACAATGCACCTAATACTTTTATGAGATTAATGAATTATGTTTTGCCTGCTTTTATTGGGGAGTTTGTTATTGTTTACTTTGATGATATTCTAATTTACAGTAAGAATTTGGATTAGCCTGTTCGGCATTTGAAATTTGTTTTTACTATCTTAGGAGAAAGTATGTTGTATGCTAACGTCAAGAAATGCACTTTTTACATGGAATCTGTTGTGTTTTTTGGTATTATTGTGAATGCACATGAGATTACCGTTAATAAAGATAAGGTAAAAGCAATTAAATAATATCCAACACCTAAGAATGCAAATGAGGTGAGGAGTTTTCATGGTTTAGTAAGCTTTTGTAGTAGATTTGTAAAGGACATTAGCTCTGTAGTAGCTCCTTTAAATGACTTGTTAAAGAGAATGTGGAATTTAAATGGACCGAAGTGCATTAACAAGCCTTTAATGCTTTGAAAGATAAATTAACCAATGCACCTTTGCTTGTTCTACTTAATTTTGATAAAGTTTTTAAAATTGAATGTGACGCACTGGGAAAATGTATTTATGGTGTCTTGATGCAAGATTCCAAGCCAATTGCTTACTTTAGTGAAGAGCTTAGTGGTGCAGCATTGAATGACCTAACTTATGACAATGAATTATATGAGTTAGAGAACTTTGCAACCATGGCAGCATTACTTATGACCAAAGGAGTTTATCATTCATTTAGACCATGAGAGCTTGAAAAATTTTTAAGTCCTAAGGTAAGTTTAACAAAAGACATGCAAAGTGGTTGGAATTCATTGAAATATTTCCCTATGTGATCAAATACAAGCAAGGAAAGGAAAATGTAGTGGCATATGCATTATCCAGAAGGTATGCATTTTTTATTGCCTTACATACGAATTGCTTGGATATGAGTTCATTAAGGGTTTGTATGAAACCGATGCTGATTTTGGTCAAGTTTGGAATGCTTGTTCTAAATATGCATATACTGATTTTTATAAGCATGATGGTTGTTCAGAAAAAAAGATAAATTTTGTGTGGCTAAGTGTTCTTTATGTGAGTTGCTTGTTAAGAAATTACATGGAGGTGGATTAATGGGACATTTTGGTGTGAAAAAAACTTTGGAAATATTACATGAGCATTTTTATTGACCTAAAATGAAGCATGATGTGCAAGTTGTTTATGACAAGTGCATTGCACATAAAAAAGCTAAATCTAAAGTAATGTCTCATGGACATTATAGTCCTTTACCTGTGCCTAATTAACATTGGACTGATATTTCTATGGATTTTTTTTAAGGTTACCTAAGTCTTAAAATGGTAAGGATGGCATATTTTTTTATTGTTGATAGGTTTAGTAAGATGACTCGTTTTATTGCATGTTATAAAACCAATGATGCAACACATATTGTAGATTTGTTCTTTAAAGAAGTTGTGCATATGTATAGTTTGTTGAGATCCATTTGGGTGATAGGGATATTAGGTTCTTAAGTCATTTTTGGAGCACTTTATGGAATAGGTTAGGAACAAACCGTTGTTTTCTACAGTTATACAGCTTCAAATGGACGAGCAAAACCGAAGTAGTCAACAAGACTCTTTCTACATTGTGGCATGTTGTTATTCAAAAGAATATGAAACAATGGGAAAAGTGTTTACCACATGTTGAATTTGCATATAATAGGGTTGTGCATTTTACTACATCTTATTCGCCTTTTGAGATTATATATGGTTTTAATCGTTTAAATCAATTAGATATTTTACCTTTGTCTACTAATGAGTGTGCTAACCTCGATCGAAAGAAAAAGACAGATTTTGTTAAGGATTTGCATGCCAAAGTTCGGGATAATATGAAAAAAAAAATAATGAGCATTATACAAGATAAGCCAACAAGGGTCATGTGAAAGTTATCTTTGAACCAAGAGATTGGGTTTGGCTTCATTTGAAAAAAGAAAGATTTGCTGTCCAAAGAAAGTCTAAGTTGCAACCTAGAGGAGATGGACCTTTTCAAGTGTTGAAACGCATCAATGACAATGCTTAAAAGCTAGATTTACCTAGTCATTATGGCCATATCAACACTACTTTTAATGTTGCCGATTTATCTTTATATGATGCAGGAGATTCTAAGACGAATCCTTTCGACAAAGGAGAGAATGATGGGGATTGGATGGCATCAAACCTTGAAGTGCTAACCAAGTCTAACGATCCATTATAAGGAATTGGAGGTCTAACGATAAAAGCACGAGCCAAGCGAATGAATGAAGCTTTACATAGATTAATCATGGAAATTCAAGAGAATGAAGCTGTCTAGCAAGATTCCAACACATTTCCTAAACCAATTAACATTTTATAAAAAAAGTGGAGATAAAGTAGTCTTAGACATGAAAGGTTAAAGCCATTCAAATGTTAAAGCTTCAAGTAGACTAATCTATATTTTATGATTTTTTTTAGAGTTGATGAAGATTTTTGGGCTGAAGATACTGCAATTTAAATTCTTGGGCTTATGTCTATATTTGGGCTGGTTCTTTTGGGTTTAAGATTATTTATTTTAGGCTTTACATGTTACTTCAAATATCATTCAAACGACTGTATGAATTTTTTGCTTTTTAGGCAAGTTTGTCTCTACATTTTCTTAGGACTTTTTGTATCCAGATTTTTTAAAACAATTGATGAATGAAAATATTTTCTCGAGAGTTTTTTCCTTGTGAAAACTTTCTCTTAGTTCTTTTATGAAAGATCTGAATTTAATTTCTTCAACATATAAACTTAGGGAGATTAACCTGATAACTTTGGTTACGATTAATAAGATTGCTTAGGGTCAAGTTCCTTTTACTTGTTTCAAGACGATCATTGGGTTCTCTTCCATCTTTAATTGTTGGGTCTTAGGTTTTTATACCTAAGGTTTGCATTAATAGGACATTGAATTGCACGACTAACAAAATATGAGTTATCTTGTACATAGGTTGAAAGGTTTAGGAAAGCAACATCAATTAAACTATGAATTGAGTGTTTACATTCCCATGGTATGCTTAACGAAGACGGTACGAATAAAGTGATCATTTACTGTGCATTCAACTCCATCCCCAGCTCTTAACACAAAGTCTTAAAAATCTTTGTCATTCAAATATCTCATATTTTGGGTTAGTCGAAGAATATGTACACTTTTCGACAATAGTAATTTGTTTAAGCATGCATTCATCAATTGATGTTTGGAACGTTTTGTAACCACAAAGAAGAACTTGTCTAAACTCTCCTCCCGGTATCATAATTTTTCACCAAATGGTAAATCAACTTTCATGATATCTCTAAGTGTTATATCAAGAGCTTCAAAAGCGCATCTATTAGACATAGAAGCTTCATCCTACATAATGGTCTTATAAATCTTTACCAAATCAACTAATTTAGATTGTTTGCTCATTAAACATATGAAAGATGCAATTGCATTCAATGGAATCTTGAACGAGCCATTTAACCATAATGTAATATAGTTGTTTTAATTTCGAAAGTAGCTGCAGCTAAAGCAATGTGACCACCGCTCCGAATAAATGCTAAAATGACACGATAAAGATGTGTTTTCCCAATTCCAATAGTCGACTTTATCAAAGTAGATGCACAATTTTATTCAACATTCAAGGAGAGAGATGCATTGATATATGTATAATCTATAGGAATTGACATTGCATCTTCAATCATCCTTCGTACACCGTCATGGCCATTTAAATTACATTGCAAATGTGGATAGTCAAGTTCCAATAATGCTTTGCCATGTTGTGCTAATAATACCTTAAGGTCACTCGATAGTTTATTGATAAACAACACATCTGAAGTCCTTCAAGATGAAGGGTAATCATGCAACATACTCTGGTGAAATTCATCCCACGGCAATCTAACATTTGTAGGTTAACAAAATACTCAAATAGTTGTAAATAATCTTCTAAGTGCTGAAGGCATTTGAAAGGAAACTACTTCCACTAAGCATTGACATATGTTGTCATCATTCTCTAGAAGACCCCTAGCTTCTGCAGCCTTTTCAAATGTATCATATGTAATCTTGTTATACGTTAGAAGCTAGTTCAATGAAGTAAGGTCACACACATGATTAAGCAAGATAAATAAAATCATTCTGAATTTACTGAGCAAACAATATAAATTTTTCAAATAATTATTGTTTCTTACTTATAATGTTATGGGAATTCTCTGTATACGTAACGTCTTACATTAAAATCCATATTCTTTCTATGGAAAAATTCTATGAGCATTGTCCATAGAGTTGAGTTGTAAGACAAAAAGGAATTGATGGATTGGTCATATCGAAAAGTGAGTGTGTGCATATGGGCTAGATGTATTTATAACCTAATCACAAAAGGATATATTCGATTCATAGGAAACTTCATTATTCTCCATATAGCCCTTAAAGTACAAACCTACATTGCATGAACAAATTGTTGAATTTTGTCATTAGAAGATCCAACATGCACCTCCATCAAAGTCCTATTGAGACCCTTATATGTGTAAGTACTTAACGCTCTTTACACTTGCACAAACCTCAAAATTAATGTGGTGGTCGTACTTGAGAAGTAACCAAAGATTGTATGGATGACTCAATTGTTATCAACACAAATATCAGGACAGCTGGGTAAAGGAACCGTAGCAGTGTTTCTTCTTTTATATATTGGGTAGGAGTTATTCCCTTTGGGGAGTAACATAAGCAACGATTTTTAGGAAAAGACGCTTATAACGACCTTGTTTCATACGCGGTGCAGGTGCATTATGTCGACCACGAGGACCAGGAATCATGTGTTTAAGAATGACATTAAACAAATAAGATTCTTCTTGTTGATTTAAGATTTCAGCTCTAACAATAGTATCATAATCATTTAGAGTATTTAGCTTTGTCTTTTGAGTGTAAGAGAATGAGCATGTGGGCATGTGGTAGGCCTTGTTTTTTCAAATTCAATGACATAAAAATAACCAATTACTTTTCCTAGCACACCCTTCTAAAGAATATCCTGCTTGAATTGCTCAAATCGTAAATGGAAAACTCGTGGAAGTAGATATAGTCAATCTTGTGCGCGGTTCGACCCAAGAGTAATTCATGTTGGATTTCAAACCAAGAGGGATTAGATTACGTGTAATAGTAATAAATAAATATGGTCTGCCAAATTCTTAAACTAAAGCCATTGCATCTTGGTATCTCTGGTATATGTCGCAGGGACTTCCAATGAAAGAGGAAGGTAATACAACCCTATGACCAACATTCCTCATACAACGTAGTTGTTTGGACAACACAATTTTGCATAACGTGGTTAGATAAAAATAATTGTAACTAAAGGTTAAAAAAAAAAACAAGAAACATGCATTATTTTCTCCAGCAGTAGATGTGTCTTGTAATCTTCGGTAAATTTATGAACGAATTTTTTGTTGGTTGTAACATAACCATCATAACCTTTGAGCTTCAATTTTTACGAATTTGTCAACAAAATATTGTTGAAAGAGCTGACCATCTCTAAGGAGAAGAGATTGTTCATGTTCGCATATCTAAAGATTAAATTTTTTACTTATAACATGTAGGAAATTTTATAATGTGTTTTTAAATATTTATAACATTGGTATAATTTACTTGTACATTATATGCATAGAATTATTGGCATGTGACAATGTTTCCATTTGTTGATATAGTGTTGATATCCAATCCATGCGTTCCATATGATAGGAACAGTAAATATTGCAAAGGGTCATAATAACCAGCAGTGTCATTAACATTGATAAGTTGTCCTAAATGAGATTGGATGACAATGTCATGGTCATTTAGATGACTTGTTTCTTCACTTCTAACTATGATAACCACAACTTGCAAGGTGATTATGAGAGAGTGTTGATGTTAGCTGGCAAGTTGTTCCCAAATGATAAGTTAACGATCTTCAAGATTGTTGAGTATAGACAATTGATGAAATTGTTAGACAAAAGGATTATGAGAATTCAAAATGAAGTTAATTTTGAAACAATCTCCAAACTCAAGGATAGAATCCCAGAAAGATGATTTTATGTTTCGTGGTTTGTATCATAAATATACGTTCGAAGATTTATACGTTTGTAGAAATCTTCGCCTTTCTTGCACATTTGGTAAGAGATTACCAATGTTGTGGTATATAGAATATTGAGCACAAAATGTGTAGATTCAACGATAGCCAGCCAGTGAAATATCATTGATATGAGCACTCATCGAAGTGAATGAAAAATATATGATTATACAACTGAATATGTTGTTTAAAATGTCTTCTTATATTACTTTGAGAGTTAAAGAGTACGAAGAGATCGTGGGGTGGTGACATAGTCGATAAAATAACACATCCTTTTGAACAACATAGCTCATATGTCTCATATCGAAATAATCGTGCACCACAAATTTGGCACATTAAAGTGGTAGGAAGATGTAAGACCTGATATCCTGAAGTTTCATGGAAGTCCCTATCTATATTTATGATGTCGTTTCGATGTATTGGTATAACTATCGATATAAAAGATAAATAAATTTAAATTATGAATATATGCATGGTAAAAAATAAATAAATAAATTTATCGATCTAAGGTTATTAAATAAGATAGCAGTGCATATATGTTGTTACAATAGCTTCCGAAAGTCTAATGGTTTCCATCAAGTGATGACCATCTATACAATATTTAAAAATTAGATGTTAAGTTATGGTATGAAAAGCAAATACCAATGTTAATGTATTGGAT
The DNA here is from genome assembly GCA_024138025.1 of Combretum micranthum. Lineage (NCBI taxonomy): Eukaryota > Viridiplantae > Streptophyta > Magnoliopsida > Myrtales > Combretaceae > Combretum > Combretum micranthum. Next base: position 383,292 of record JAMXBD010000923.1, on the reverse strand, counting down.
AATGAGGAAAACCATACCTATGGTCACATTAGTCTTTGAATGTACAGTGGTTTCCATAGTATGACGACTATCTATAAGATATGCATAAGTAATCTTTTTCATTAAATATAGTTAAATGTTCGGTCATGGCATAACTAAGTAAAAATAAAAGAGAAATTAAAAAGCATGTACATTTGTATGTACCCATGTCTTGAGCTTGAGGAGAAATGATAGTATCGGCATGAGAAATTAATCGGGGTGAACAAGAAATGCGATAAATATCCATTAGTTGGGACCTAAAGAGGTATTTGTACATCTCATAAGGATTTTGTGGAAATAATATATAGTGTGTGAAGTGATACCATGATATGTAATTGTAATAGAAATAGGCAGAGCCTAGTGATTTAGTTGCACAAAAGGATAATCATGTTCATAATATTGATCAAATATAAGCATATATGCATGTGTCTTTACCTTGATAGGAAGTGGAGGTTCGCGCATTATCACGTATTCCACGTGAACGGGCTAAGCGGCAAATATATGTTAAGCTAGGTTGTCTACAAATGTTCCTTCTTTGTTGAGAAAATAGATACTGAAGGTAGAATCTATATTTGCTTGATAGTTCACTCGGCATCTAACAAGGTTAGCCTCTTGTTGCTTAATTGACATCACTCGTCTCTTAGCATAATAATGATTTCTCCAGTAAGATTTTATTGAACTGATTTCATTCATAGATGAAAATTCATTTGATCGTTGATTTGGTTCAATTGTACAACCACAAACATGGACGAATAAAAGTATGAAGAATTTTTACTAAATATTGACATCATCCTCCCATATAGAGGAAGGTGATCTTAACCGATTTATTTATATCTTGAAACAACACCATCATTTACTACATCATAACCAATCACATTTAAAAGTGGTTTGTTTTAGCTGTCTTCATCTATGTACCTTATAAATCAGGCTAGATTAATGAAGAAAAAAAAAGAAAAAAAATGAACCTTTGTTAATAAATTTTTATAGACCTAAAATATCTAACAAAGTTAAATTAAATCACGCATGTCATAGAGAAAAAAGAAAAACAGATATTCGCCACTTCAAGGAAGGAGGCTTTAGCGCTGGGACATTGGAAAAATAATTGTAGTGATCTTTTATAAAAGAAGATAGATGTTGCTTGTTTATTTATACTGCTAAAACTGATGGATGGAAAAATAAAAGCAAACATCTTAAACAATTTAGAATGTTGATGACATGTACAATCATTAGCTATTTGATCGTAAATAAATGTGATCATTTGCAACAAAAACACTACTTTTTTTTTTTTTTTGCTGGTTGGCAACTAGAACACTGGATTTCATGTATTTGTCTATAATTTATGCATTATTTTTTTTGTCCGACGAACTTAAAATTGGAAATAAAATAAAATTAAAAAGCAACACTCTGTTACACTCAATGGGATTCATAAGTTTGTCATCAAACAACATTTCAATTAAAAAATAAAAACAAATACTTTTTTACTCTCATTCTTATAATTGAAAAAAAATGGCCAACTAATTTGTCTTATACAGTGGATAATAATAACAATTACTTCCACTGAAGATGTACATTGAAATGATGAAAAAAAAAAAGAAAATACAATATACATTTATTGGTATTGGAACTTAAAACTAGAATGGGAGCTGTCAAAGTCTTCCAAGGGGTTCTTTTCTGGGCTTCAACATTGCATTGAAATGCATAAATAATATTAAATAAAAAAATAAGAAGACAAAAAGTATGACCTATACCCCGAGAAATGGCTAGTAGATGTTGGCTCGGTTGGTAAGGCTTCAGTCCATGACCCCCCAGTGGTTATGGGATCGATTCTTGCTACAGAAAAAAAAAGTAACAATAGATAAATATTTCATATTTGGCATAAATAAAATAAAACCCATAAATTGCTATGTACCTGCTAAAATTTGTAGAGTATCTTAAAACTACTTGAACAGAAATAAAATAAATCCACAAAGCACTACGTACATGTTAAAAATATTTTTGGAGCATCTTAAGAACCAAATGATATAAATAAAAAAGCATGTTATTTAATAAACCCAGAAAAAAAATAAAGACAAAGATTTCAAATAAAATAAACCACAAAGCAGTGCGTACTTGCTAATAAGAAATGCACTAAAATAAACTACTGCAAGGACAAAAATAGTAAAATAAAGGAAAAAAAATATGTAATGAAAAATTGTAGATAAAAATTATAAATAAGACTACACGGTAAAAATGACTAAAATACAATAAAAATGTTAGATACAAAACGAAGAGAATTATGAATTGATTATACCGTAATATATAGTAAAAAAGTTTGATACACAATGAAGAGAATTGTGAATAACACCAGCAAACAATAAAAAGGATGGAGAAAACAGAGAAGAAAATGGTTTTGCAAACAATGAAATTGGAAAATGAAGTGAATATTATATATGTGGTGGTTAGATATTGGGGATGAAGTGTATCATGGAGTGTTGATAAGTAGGAAACAATTGAAAAAAACATCACAATGTGGAGTATTATGGTGTAGGTGGGAAGGAAAGGAGAAAAAAAAAACGAAGAGGTGGACATATAATAGAGTTTTTAACAAATGTAATAAAAAGTGGAATAGGTGGATGGGGCATGTGGTGGCTATTTTTTCGGATGAAACGTAATGTGGGCTGCTAGAAATAACCGAATAATTTTTGGGATGAGGTAAAATGTAACATGGGTGCTAGAAAAAACGAAAAATAAAAGCTAGTCAAATAAATAGGATTCGACATAAATATAACAGAAGATGATGGTTACTCTGCTTTCTCTCTCCCCTCCATCCTTACTCCTCTCTCTATCATATCTTCTCTGTTATCTCTCTTCTTCTTTTTAATTTTTATAGGCCATTATTTTTTACTTCCTTTACTCTTATACTTCTCTCTTTTTCTCCCTTTAAAATTTTTGTAGTAAAAACAGTTCCTACTTTTTTCTTCTTTTATTTTTGCACAAGGATCATGAGTGCGTTATGCGCTAGCTATATGTTTAGGAGATAGATTATAAATGTGCATTGTCTATTGTAGTTTCATTGATGCTTATGTTTTAAAATAAATGTCATTGGTACTTGAATTTTACATGTTTGTATTATCAACTACTTAAAGTTTTAAAAGGGGGAAAATACAAAAATACCCCTTAACCTTTAGGGATGGTGCGGATTGAACCCATGAACTTTAAAAGCGTGACTTTTGATCCCAATAATTATAAATAATTAGCAAGTAAGTTAAGCACATCATTTGTTCATCCTTGTCTATACATGCTCATACAATTTTTGTACAAAATCCATACAAAAGTACACTTGAAACGATAATTTTTTTTATACTTTTTAGATAAAAAGTATAGAATGGACTTATTTGTTAATTATTTATGTAGATGTACAAATTTGATTACAAAGGCCTTGAGCCTAATTCTTATTTGGATTTAACTCTTTGGGCTAATGTGACAGGGCTTAAAGAGTTGGGCCCAATTCAATTGGGATGATCATGGGAGTTTTGGCATGGTAGGCTTGGAGTAGGGTCCGTTGGAATTGGCCTGCCCAATTCCAACCTTTCTCAAATTAGCTCACACACATTACAATGAAGGCTTTGATGGGCCTGGGTCCATAAGGGAGCCCATATTCATATCCATAATGAGAGGGACTCATCTTGGCCGTTGATTGTCTGTCTCATCTGACGGACGACATCGATGGCCAGATTCTCTATAAATACTTAGTCCTTACCTCATTTGGACAAGGTGAATATTGGACAAACACCGTTGTGCTGCCGGATTTCCATTTTTGTGAATCGATTACTTGACTCACTCAAGAACGCATACGATATTCGTGGTACTTAGTGAGGTTGATGCTCAATAGCTCCCTCGCCTGTCACATGTGTGTTAGAGCCTATTAAGATTGCCTACTCCTCCTCCCTACACGATACTCTCTTGATCATCCTATTATGTGTTGTTTTCCTAGGTCACGCGTAGCGCGATAGTCACGCGACACGTACGTGATCGTTGCTTCCGGATTCATACCCATACATTTTTGGCGACTCCACTGGGGATAGGGAAATCAACACTTGTGTGATGGCACCTCCAAGGAAGAGACCTACCGATCCCACTGAGGGTACAACTCAAGAACTTAATGTTGATCCCAAGGCAACTGAACATGACATGCCAGCACTTGAGGATGTGAACCAACCTACTAGTGCTCAAATCGATAATGCTGCGATCTTACGCGCTGTGCAAGAAAATACCAAGCAAGTCAATCAATCAATGCAAGAGTCTGCAAAACAATTCCAACAATTCATGACAATATTTGCTTAGTACCTGCCTGGAATAGCTGCTATTGCTACCACGCAACAAGGTGCGACTTCGTCGAACCCTGTTGTTGTTGCGCAACAACGCGCTTCTCAGGCACCTCAAGTTGCTCCACCTGTTAATCCTACTTCTATTCCTGAACAAGATCCTACCAGAGTTGGAGAGCAAATCCCTCCATTAGAGCCTGCAATCACACAACTGATTGCACCTCAGGTAATGAATACTGGAATTCAGCTTGGAACACCATCAACTTCCCAGCCTACATTACATGCTCAACTCGGAGGATCTTCATCCTCACAGGCTACACCACCAATTGTCATTGGTGGACCTACTGTTCAACCCAATGTAACTTTACTCCAAACGGCCACTCCAGCTACACCAGTTGAAGTTACTACTTCAACCCCTAAAGGTACTTTCGTCACGAAGGAAGATCTGGACATGTACCTAAGGGAAATACAAGCTAAGTCAGATGTGGGAGTATTGGATCTCAAGCTCCCATACAATCAACGTATTGCTGCTAAGCCATATCCTCAGGACTACGTGAGTCCAAAATTCATGCTATTCAATGGTAAAAAGGGAAGTGCCAAGGAACATTTGTTGAAGTTCATTGAAACACTAGAGGTTTATGGATTTGATGATGATTTAAAGTTGAAGGAATTTTCTAAGTCCCTCACAGAGAAAGCGTACACTTGGTACGTGAATCTTCCCCCTGGATCTGTAGATTCATGGGCAACCATGTGCAAAATGTTCCTAGAGAAATTCTTCTCCACACAAGAACGAGTGACCTTGACTGATATGGGACGAATCCGTCAAAAGCCCAAGGAAGACTTGATGGATTACATTGAGCGCTTCAGAGAGCGTTCACTAGACATCCAAGACATATGTGATGAAAGAGAGCTGGTGAAAATTTGTATCCAAGGCATGTTTACTGAGTACGCGGTGCATCTAGAAAATCTTTCTTTAGCTTCATTCTCCACTCTGGTTGAAAACGCGCGAAGGACTAATAATTCTGTCGCGCGACAGAGAGGAGGAAGCGTGAATTTTAACAAAAGAGGACCGTCTGTGAATGCAACTCAAAGTGAGGATCCCAAAGATGAGAAGAAACGAAGAGTTGAAAAGTCTGGACGTGAGAGAACAAAGGAAGTGCCAACATATCCTTGTTCATGGGAAAAGTGCATGCTATGCTCGATCAATGGTTGAGAGATGGAAATCTTAAGCTCCCGAGGGTAGAGCGTTTACCAACTCAAGAGGAGAAAATGATCCCAAGTTTTGTAGGTTCCACAGGATTGTAGGGCATCCTACTAGGGATTGTTTTACTTTGAAGAGAATTTTCAATGAAAGAGTGCAGAATGGAGAGCTTGTTATTGAAAATAACGACGTTAGGAACAATCCACTTCCAACCCATAACAATCAGCGTGGTGCTGTCAACGTCGTTATTCATGATCCTGCCATGGTCGAGGCCAGTGATACACCACTTGAGGCAAGTAACACAAAAGGAAAACAACATGTAATTGAGGAAAATGATTGTGCACCCATTGCTGCGCGGCTTTTGAAGACTTCAAATTTTAGAAATTTCTTTGATCTACTTGGCTTTGATGAGAAGGCAAGGCTTGCAGCAGCAACTATGCTCGCGCAAATTTCCGAGGGACAATATGCCGAGTGTAGTGCAGCGCAGCCAGTCAAAAGAATGGCTCGAGCGCATGAAAATGCAATCTTGTTCACTGATGCAGATATGTGTGTAGACGGTCCAAATCACAATCGACCATTATATGTGGAGGGCACACTTAATGGCTATCCAGTTAAGAGGACATTCATTGACGCTGGTTCTTCTCTCAACATCATGCCTAAGACTACATTTGAAGCTGCTGGTATTGACTATCGTCGTTTGGTGAAGCAACCCATTTCAGTTAATGGCTTTAGTCATACTACAACAAAGACCATTGGAAGAGTTAATGTTGATCTTAAGATTGGGCCTATCCGTGGTAGTGTTACTTTTCACGTGATTGATGCGCCTGTGTCCTATCACTCTTGATAGGTAGGAAATGGCTGCACGATCACAATTTAGTGCCATCAACGATGCATCAATGTATCAAAGGACATTGGAAAGGGAAGGATATATTTATTCCTGCTACAAAGAATCCTTTCGAGCACGATGAGGCAAATTTCATTGAATCTACCTTCTTCAATGAGTACTCTGATGAAGGTGAGACAGCTATTGCTAGAGCTTCAGGTGTACCATTACCCACTTGGGAAGAAATTCAAGAGGGCAACAAAAAAGAAAAAAATGCGTGGTTGTCGAGGAGGTAAAAAGAAGAACAAGCAAGCTGACGCTGTTGAAAGTTATGTTAGAGAAGATGGGCGAAGAGTATATCTCTTATGACGGTTTCCAGGGTCTAAGGAAGTTTGTTCTTCTTCAGACCCTGTACCAATTCAAGAAATTCAACCCGCCCCTCAACAAATGCAAGATCAAATAAAGCCACAGAATGAAGAAATTGAGGAATTGGATCTAGCGCGACCAGGAGTCGCCGCGGCCAATTTTTGTCAGCAAAGGTTGTTACAAGATGTTAAAAGTCTCTCATTGATTTGTTGAGAGAATATAGGGACGTGTTTGCTTGGGCATATGATGAGATGCCAGGTTTAGATCCTAGTCTTGTAGTGCACAGACTAAATATCGCCCCAGGCACGACTCCTATTAAGCAAGGACAACGAGTTTTCCGTCCTGAGGTTGAGGTTCAAATCAAACATGAAATTGAGAAGTTGCTTCATGCAGGCTTTATCAAACCAATCGAGCACCCTACTTGGCTCGCAAATGTCGTACCTGTTAGAAAAAAGAATGGCAAATAAGGGTTTGCGTGGATTTTCGAGATTTGAACAAGGCTTGTCCTAAAGATGATTTCCCTTTGCCAAATATAGACACCTTAGTGGATGTCACGGCAGGACATGAATTATTTTCATTCATGGATGGTTTCAGCGGGTATAATCAAATCAAGATGGCAATTGGAGACGCTGAGCGTACTGCCTTTCGAACGCCTGTTGGGAATTTCTATTATACTGTCATGCCCTTTGGACTCAAGAATGCTGGTGCTACTTATCAAAGGGCAATGACAGCCATTTTTCACGATATGATGCATGATTTCATGGAGGATTACGTGGACGACATAGTCGTGAAATCAAAACATGCACCAGACCACTTGGTCCATCTTCGGAAGGTTTTTGAACGATGTCGATTGTATAAGCTTCGCATGAATCCTTTGAAATGTGTCTTTGGAGTTGCTTCGGAAAATTCCTTGGATTCGTGGTCCATAGGAAGGGAATTGATGTTGATCCTGCAAAAATACAAGCTATATTGTCTATGCCCTCGCCAACTACTTTGAAAGAGTTGAAAACTTTCATGGGGAAAGTTTCATATATTAGGAGATTCATGCCTGCACTTGCAGAGATTTCGCATCCCTTACATCAACTTATGAAGAAAGGAATTGCATTTGAATGGAAACAAGTCCATGAAGATGCGATTCAAAGAATTAAGGGAATTCTCACTTCTTCTCATACCATGACTATGCCTGTGAAGCAAGTACCGATGATATTATCTCACTTCTACCAGCAGATCAATCGGAGCTTTACTTGCACAAGAAATAGATGGCCAAGAACGCCCGGTCTATTATTTGAGTCGCTCACTTCAAGGAAGTGAGGTCAAATACCCAGCTTGCGAGAAGCATTGTCTCGCGCTGGTGTTTGCAACTCAAAAATTACGTCACTACTTTCTGGCACATAAGGTTAACCTTGTCACACGGTCAGATCCTATCAAGTATTTATTGTCACGACCAGCGTTGTCTGGGCGTATTGCAAAATGGTTGTTGCTTCTTGGAGAGTTCGACATTACAATACAGACTCCTAAAGCTGTTAAGTCACAGGCCTTAGCTGATCTCTTGGCTCATTTTCCGAACGAAAGTGAAGATGTGATCACAGATACTATACCAGCAGAATTTCACGAGGACTCACTCATGATCGAAACAGAAGGAGAATGGTCACTTCAATTTGATGGTTCATCAGGAAGTCAAGGTGGGGAGCAGGAGTTGTATTAACATCACCTAATGGCCAAGAAATACCTTTGGCATTTAAGCTTGACTTTCATTGCACTAATAATGAAGCCGAGTATGAGGCATTGTTACTCGGGATCGTCTTTGCCTTGGGAAGCTGGAGCAAACCACTTGTGTTCGTGGCGATTCAAATTTGATCATTAAGCAGACCAATGGTGAATATGCCCTCAAGGAGCCATCACTTGCGCCTTATAGGGCTGCAGTGCAAGCTTTAATTGGGAAGTTTGAAGTCGTAAGGTATGAACATACCAAACGATCTACGAACCGTTACGCAGATGCATTGGCATCATAAGATTCCAATGCATGCTTCAGATGAAAGCCTAGATGTCAAAGTTATCAAGAAAACTATTCCTTGCACAACCTTGCAATTGTTGGAGGAAGACGATGAAACAGGAGATGATTGGCGTGTTGGTATCAAGAATCAATTAGCACAACCCAATGCAGCCTCCATCGTAACCTTGAAGAATTTTATTCGTATCAATGGCTTTTACTTTAAAGGACCGGAGGGCGTTCTATCGCGATGCATTTGCGCGAAACAGGCTCGATTAAAATTAGACAAGTATCATAAATCTGGTGTGGGGAAGAAGGACCCCTTTGTATCGTCGCATTCAACGTGCAGGGTATTACTGGCCCTCAATGGCTAAGGATGCATCTCAGACAAATGCATTGTCCTAAGTGCTCTGAGTTACCAGATGCAAAAGAATGTAATTTTGTCGCAAGTGCTGGAGATTGGCGTCGTCCGTATATTGACTATTTGAAGAATAACGTGCTACCACTAATAGTACGGATGCCAAATTAGTAAAAAGGAAGGCACGCAAGTACCTAATGCATGAGGATGAGTTGTATAGAGTCTCATTCATGGGAAAGCCTCTCAGATGCATTACATCTCCTGAAACAGAACAGATATTAACCGAGGTACATGCTGGAGAATGCGGTGAGCACCAAGGCGCAAGGAAGTTGTATTATCAATACTAGACATGGGGTACTATTGGCCAACCATGGAATCAGATAGTTCCAATTTTGTTAAGCGGTGCGTTCCTTGCCAAGAACATGGAGATGTGATTCATGCTCCTGCAGTTGCACTTCACAGTTAACAACACCATGGCCTTTCCACTTGGGCGTTTGATCTAATCGGTCCTATTCACCCGCCATCTAGAGGTTGTATTTGGATCCTAGCTGGAACTGAATGTTTTACTAAGTGGGTAGAAGCCATTCCTTTAAAAAGGCGACAGGACCAATAGTTGCAAGCTTCATTAAGGAGAACATTATATGCCGATTCGGGATTCCAAAGCGTATCCTTTCAGATAATGGCACTCCTTTCATCAATTCACATGTTCGACAACTGTTGGAATCATATGGTATTGATCATGTAAAGTCAACCCCTTATTACCCTAAGGGCAACGGCCAAGCGGAAGCTACGAACAAGACTCTTTTAAAAGTTCTGAGTCGTATGGTACACGATAACCATAAAGAATGGCACGATAAACTATCCCTAGCACTTTGGGCTTACAGGACTTCAAAGCGGCGACCAACACAAGCAACACCTTTTTCGTTAGTATATGGTGCCGAAGCAGTCGTGCCTATAGAGGTTCTGATCCCTTCAGCACGATTAGCGATCAATGCTGAGCTTGAGCCAGATGCTTTACGCATAATAGACTTGGAAGCCTTAGATGAAAGACGAGATATGGCCAAAAACAACTTGATCAACTACCAACACAAGCTTGGTATGGCCTACGATCGGTTGGTGAAGAAAAGGTCATTTCAAGTGGGTGATGTTGTACTTCGTGCAGCCGAGCATGTGCGCCGAAGTATACCTGCGCCAAAGTTCACGCCAAAATGGGAAGGTCCCTTCATTATACATGAAGTCCATGATAGCGGGTATTGCAAGCTCCTCAATCCAAAGACTGATGCTATTACAGCTCCTATAAATTTTCAATATGTAAAGAAGTTTCACATGTAATAGCATGATCAGTGATGATGATGACTTGAATAATATGGGCTTGCTTTCACATGATTCTTTCACAATCAATTTCATTATACATTATATTTATGTTGCTGCTGCTTGGTAAGAGACTTGTCTCCTATGCGCGCGACATTCGTTCATTCATTCATGCAGCTTGTAATTGTTCAAATTTACTAAGCGCGTGGCACTATACATGCATACAGATTTTGTCTAAGTATGTTATATTAATCATCGTATTTGATGGAATGGTTAAGTAGTGGGTAATACCCCCTTAACAATCTTTGTGAAATTAAAATGCCTTTGCTCGCGAAAAAAAAAATAAAGTCTTAACGCGCAAAGTTATACTATAACGTACTACTACAAGAATTTTATGTTCTTTAAAGAGCATAAATTACAACATGATAGAGCTTTGAATCAAACCGTTGCTGGCAAGTGAGATTCTCTCTGATGCGCAACACATAATCGTAACAATATTTGTTGCTTCATGATTCATTACTATTAAGTAAAAGCATTGCTACTTAGGTGCATGAGCATGTTACCAAGTGATACTTACTATTCACTAATAAACAAAATCAAGCAATATCAAGCAACAATAATGACAAAATCAAGCCAAACAATGTTTTTACCCGAAAAGGGCGTTACAACAAATTGTTCTTGAAATTGAAGAGAAAATATCAGCTAATCTAAACTATGCCTGATGTCTGAGCGAACTCTGGACTCTAGGTCTTCACCTTCAAGCATAGCCTCCATCTCAGCCTTTGCTGCCTCAGCCTCTTGGCGAAGTTCTTGCATCTTCATCATTAATTTTTCATGGCGAATCTTCGCTTCATGATAATTTAGACACCTCTTAGCCTTGTCAGCAATTGGCCATAAGCTATCAACTTTGAATCGTAACAAACGGGCCCCCTCAGCACATTGGACAAGTTGCTCTAATTCAGTCTTAGACAAAGAATTCCAAGATCGCTCAATCAACAGCATGGCTTCACCGAGCATTTTCATCATTGCATTAGCCAAGTCTGTTCCTGGCAGAGAAGAACCAACCCAAAATTCCTTATCTATGGTAGCAAGACTCTGTAAAGGCTCCATTAAGTGAGATGGCACGATGTAACCGTGAAATGAAGTTGTATCATCTAAATGAGTTGCAACTCCAATAGACTTGTCTGCTCTTCGTTGCTGTGATTCACCACTAATGGAGGGAGGCAATACATTGGAAACTGAAGTAGTAATGGGAGCAATACCATCAACTATGATATTGCAAAATGAAGGGTCTACTAATGAGCATCATGAGCCTGAGGATAATCATCTTCCATGTTTCTAGGCTCTTGATCATCTTGAACAATTATCCCATCAAGACGAAGGTCTTCCTCGTTCGCAAAAGGGCCTTCGCAAATCTCTAAATCATCTACTGAAGGATTACCCTCAATGCTGGCATCATTAACAAGAGACAATTCATAGTCAACCTCCTCACTATCATCTTCCTCTTCGGTTGTATCAGTAGTAGTCACTATGTGATCCTTGGTTTGTAACACCTTTCCTTGACCATATCGACAAGGGAAAGGTCGTGTAATTGGAAGAGTAGACCCTACTGTCGAATTATCAACGGTCTGAGTAATAATATCATGACTGCTACTATGTTTACTCTTAGACGACTGTCCCGCTGAAGCTGAAGATGCACCTTTCAAAGTTGTGTCCTGCAAATAAACAATGATGAACAAAAGTTATAGTTGACCTTGTGATATACATATGTGTGTGTATGTGCATGTATAGACAGCTTAAGTAACAAGATTTAATACCTCACAAAGGCGAGGACGCTTGATTTGACTGATGATTGATGCAGGAGGCATGGTCCGCCCAATCACCGCTTTTCCTGAAGTGTTATTCTTGTCATCTTTGGAAGTTGAAAGTGGAACTCATACTTATAAATGACCGACTCTGGCAAACTGTCATCTATAGCTGAAAGAGTATATTTCTTGAATGCCTCAAGACACCCTGTCCAATACGTTAACCATCCACTTGATGCAACACCGGAGCGATTGATAGATGGAAAAAACATCTGTCTGACAGAACAATAGAGCTCATGGCGTTTCTCAAGACTAATTGCCTCACAGCATCTATTAAAATCTGTGTCGATAGCCACAATAGAAGGCACACCTTGATCAAACCCAAACTGACGTGCAACCCGATGAGGTGAGTACAACATTACTCTATGCTCCAAGAATTCAGTAGAAGAATCACACCAATCGTGAAGCGCAGGCAAACCTCGAGGTGTACACCAGGAACATATACTACTTCAGCATCAGAAAGCTGCTCCACATTCCATCAGATTCACTAAGGTCTTGGAACCCGAAGGGTAATATGTTGTGCACCACTCATATCCCTCCAATTCCTTTGTATAAGGGCGAAAGTCGACCTCATGAGCATCATCTATAATATCAAGTAATGAACCCAAAGGCTTTCTATCAACCCAAGCCCAAGCTCGAGGTTCAGGAGGATCAGGTTTTGCAACAGGTACACCTGGATATCTTTTGTAATGTTCGCTGAAAAACAAGTGTAGAAATCCCAAATCTACATTTGATACGATGATATATCGCCCCTTTGATCGAACTGAAGTCTCACTGTAAAGGTCCAAGCGCCGATATAAAGACCCTAAATAAAAAGGCGCCAAGGCAACTCGTTCTCCACGAGCAAGACGAATTGCCAAGTTAAAAAATCGCGGACTGACACCTTTTCTGGCCCGCCGGGAAACACGTACATGGATAACCAACAAGCGATGAAAGCTTCTAACTCATGCCTGAAATGAATTGTGGGTTATAAGTAAAGTAGATTGAAGTGATGACATTCAAGCATAAATAAACAAAGTAGGGAATGCATACTTACTCGCATCCATACCGGGGCCTTCGGATCGAGTCCTTCGTGCTCAAAAAAATGTCTTATCCATGCACAAAATGATGCTTGTCTACGACTGTCTCTCGCTTCTTGTCTATCAGCTTCTAATACTTCCACCAATTTTTCATCCTCTTCTGAAATCTCAGCTGTGACAATATCAGTTGACCCAGAACTAGGGAAACTTAGCAGTGTGCACACATCTTCTAAAGTTGGAGTAATCTCACCCCATGATGTCACAAAGTATGTGTACATGTGCTCCAACGTGCCAATATAGCTCGCCATGCTTCAACACTTTGAGAACGGATAACCATTTTAGAAGAAATCCATATAGCAAAATTGATCCCTGCACTTTCTAAACGAGACCTATAATGAGAATTCTTTACAATGTAATATACCCATGACTGCCACCCTTGCAATATCTGTTTTGGGTAACTAAACACTGTCTCTGAAAGGGGAAGCTCCTTTCTTTCATTTCTGAAACGTAAAATGGAATTCTCATCTATGTTCTTCCTATCACTTACTCGGGGCTCTGGTTGGATGAAATGAAATTCACCATCTTTAGGAGGATGAGCACACAAATCCCTCTTTTTGATATCTTTCCAGAAAAAATCATTTCGAATTGTAGCATCAAGCCATTTACTGTGGCAAGGGAACTTTTGGCACATGACCTGAATTCGCCAATATTTCATTACTTTTGTCTGTATGGTTGCCACTGCGAGATCGACCCTTTCTATTTTCCTTCATCATCCTCAAGATGTTATTTTATGCGCACCTACATGATAAAGGAGTTATATGCACATACAAGATCAAAAGAGATGCTATTCATGAACTCAAATATGCGGCATGAGACATATGCAACAAGTGTATTAGCTACCAGAGTATCTCATTCATTCACCAAATGATTAGGTGCCAAGATGAGTAAGAATCCCTCTTATAGTGGTGCGGTTCCAAGATCGTCGCATGGGCAAGTGAGACACAAATAACCGAGGAGAGCCTCTCTCATAGCGGTGCGGTGCCAAGATCATCATGTGAGGAATGGAACACGGACGCAATGTGCGGTTCCAAGATTGTCACATGAGGTTTGGGACGCGGACGGCTGAGAGTGTCATCGTACAGTGCATGGTCTCAAGATTGCCATTTATGCGGTCGGAACATGGACAACAAAGAGCTTGTCTTAAAAATCATGAGGCACCGTGGTCATTAGATGAATGAATGGAACACATGATGAATGCGAATGATGAATTTGAGTATTCTTCTTGACCACAAGAATCATTAATAGTTAATGACATTAATATGAGTTCATAAAACAAGAAAATCATGCTTACAAAAGCAAAGTCAAGAAGATACGTGGTGGAGATTCAATACTTCAATCTAGAGCCCTGCATTACAAGAAAATGAGATGAGTTAGTTTTACAAATAAGAAAGGTTTCACTCATGCTGACAATATATAATAAAAAGTACACACATTCTTTGACAAGTACTAAACCCACTTACGATGGCATTAAATGGACCGAAAGGCATGAAGCACACATATAATTTCCCATTACACAACTCATACAATTTCTCCTAAAACCATAAACAGGAAACTGAGCTGAATCAAAGCAAAGGAACACATCTTCCTTATCTTATCGTAGAGTTCAATGGTGGCTGGTTATGTGCAAAATCAGATGTATGAGGAGGCTTTGGCCTTATTTCATAGGGATCATGTTATTGGAAAGGGGCAAAGTCATTTTATGGCTTTTTTCTGTTATTTGTGCTTGTGCGGAATTGACAACTCTTATTGAGAGAAAGCAAGGCTATGGGTTTGTGTTGAAAAATGGTTTTGATACCAATATTTTCGTGGTATCTTCACTTGTTGATATGTATTTTAGATGTGGTAATGTCAAAGATGCTTATTTTTTTTTGTTTTTTGGGGTGGAGGAGAAGAAAGAATGTTGTTTCGATGAATGCAAAGATCCCTGGTTTTGCAGATTTGGCGAAGTTCACGAAAATGTGGATATCTCTCTCATATGAGCTCCGTTTAAGGCGATTCAAAATTCCTTAGAGAGCTAAGAGGAAGATCTAAAACTTTTGTGTTTTGAGTTTTGGTGGATTCAAAACGAATCGATACAGTTTTTTGTTATAAAGTCGTTGCATGACAGCAAAGATCCCTGGTTTTGCAGATTCGGCGAAGTTCAAAAAAATGTGGATATCTCTCTCATATGAGCTCCGTTTGAGGCGATTCAAAATTCCTTAGAAAGATAAGAGGGAGATCTAAAACTTTTGTGTTTTGGGTTTTGGTGGATTCAAAACGAATCGATACAGTTTTCGTTATAAAAGTTGCTGCATGACAGCAAAGATCCCTGGTTTTGCAGATTTGACAAAGTTCATGAAAATGTGGATATCTCTCTCATGAGAAGTCCTATGGAGGTGATTCAAAATTCCTTGGAAAGCTAAGAGAAAGAATTACAACTTTCATGTTTTGAGTTTTGATGGATTCACAACGTATCAATACAGAATTAGCTATGAATTTACGGGATATGTAGTGAAATGCTCTGATTTTCACAGATTTGATGGGGTTGAGTAAACTGTGGATATTTCTCTCACCCGCACTCCTTTTGAGGTGATTCAAAATCCTATAGAAAGCTAAGGGAAAGATCTTTAACTTTTATGTTGTGGGTTTTGGTAAAGTTGGAATGAATCAAGGTCGAAATCAACCTTGAAGATACTGCTCTTGCACTGTAACTTATTGACCTACACTTAAGGAAAATAGCAGCAAGAACAAAGGATGAAGATCCATCAAGAGCCAATAAAATTTTATTGGAATAACCTCAAAGTAGAAACAAAGATCCTATTGTGTAAAGCTGGTTATACTCCTCTTGTTGCCACATATAATCCTATATTTGAGTATTTGTGTAAATGCGGGAAAACTAAGAAAGCTGAAAAAGTTTTCGAGCAGTTGATGGAAAGAGGAGTACAAGATCCTATTTCATTCAAGACACTAATCATAGGTCACTGCAAGGAAGGTGCTTTTGAAGTTGGATGTGACATCCTGGTGTTGATGTTAAGAAGAGCTTTTGTGCCAGATTATGGGACCTACCAATTCTTGATAGATGGTTTGTTGCTTGAGGGTAATCCACTTCTTACGCACAAATGTCTATAGAGGATGCTAAAGAGCTCCTACCATCCTAGATCATCAATATATCATTCAATATTAGCTGAACTACTAAAGAAAGATTCTGCCATTGAATCAGCCAACTTAGTGATGTTGATGTTAGAGAAATACATTAGACAAAATATCAATCCTTCAACAAAAACAGTAAGGCTGCTCTTTGTTCGTGATAAAAAAACATTTGAGAGGGTTCTATTACTATATTAGAATGGCTATATGGTTGCAATCGAAGAAATAATAATATTCCTTTATAAAAAAAAGCTATTGGAAGTGCGCGAGATGCTACTAATCATTTTTGAGCAAAATAAAGGAGAAAATTACCCGAGAGATCAAATATACCTAGTGAAAGCGATTGGCAAATAGTACTGCACAGAGATGATGGTAGTGGAATTGCATCATGAACTCTTAAACGCATACACAAAGGCTGGGATCAAAGAAACCTACCAAGCATACAACAACAGCATCAACAAAATAGCGCAGCTGCACCGGTCTTTTAATTCCGATTTCTGAAGTTCTCCTTTCTTCGCAACAAGATTCGTCTTCAAATTCAAGCTGCACTGAAAGGAAACGATATATACAACTCAGTTGGTTAAGGCTGGAAGGCAAACAGAGAAAGCCAAGGTTCGATCTGAGCAAGCTACACAACAGGGGGATATATATATATATATATATATTAAGCAACAAGGACCAAACAACAAGACAAGCCACACAAAAAAAAGGGGCAGCATCGAATTCAATCTGCAAATGCCAATCCGAGCTCCAAGTTCCATGAAAAACAGACCTGAACAAAGTCGCAGCAGGAAAAAAAAAAATTATGAGCAAAGACAACTTAGAGAAATTACTCAAGCTGAAAGGAGGCATGGATATAGAGAAACCAACACCAAGGGTCTGAAGAATAAATCAAAGATACGGACCATAATTGAGAACACTAAAGAGTACTAAAATAGTTCATGAATGACGCATATATCAATGAAAACCATCACAATCAAAACGTTCCAAGAAAACAGGGGAATTCGTTGATAGTAAGATGGTGGTTTATACCTTTGTCACTTGTTCTTTTCTCTAAACAGCATCATGGATGTCTCAGCTCCTAACACAGAATGTTAACCATGTTAATGACAGACTGAACCTAAGTTCCTCAGCTTATCTCAATCATGCCTGACCTGCTGAGATGAAAAAGTTAGAGGTTTCAATGCTAAGGTTTGAAAGAAATTTATCCATTTATTGGTAGATTGAGCAAGACACTTACAACTTTCTGTGTTGTTAAGTGCTTTAGAAGCTGCCGATTGAATTTGGAGCAATGGAGGCATTAAAGAGATTTTCTATAAAAAAAAAGAAGAAAAGAAAGAAAGAACAATCGAGTGTTTCCAATACATCCGACATCGATCAGACAATGAGAGAACAATAGGAATAGTAGAATTAAAAAAAAAAAGAAGAAGAGGAATCTGATGAAACGAAAAAAAAAAAAAGACGTTAGCAGAAAAGGAAAATAGTGCAAAAGCTTTTAAAATGTGTTTTCTGCATGTGCTACCATTTTAGGAATGTTGCATTGTACCATGTTGTACAAAGCTATGGTAGAGTGACACATATACAAAACATGACAATTTCTGAAAAGTAAATTTTATTTTGTTATTATTATTCTTTTTTTGGTTGTACGACAGCAGAATATTTGTGTAACCCTATTGCAAATTGCAGACATGGGTCGGACTAGTGTGGAATGGTACAGCCTTCACCAAATTTCATGGGCCAATACGCATAAGGAAACCATGCTTGCTATTAGTGCGCTGGCATATGCAGCAGGCCCATGATACTCCAAAGATCACCGCTGTGATGATCAACAAAAAAAAAAAAAAGAGACAATTGCAAAGCATAGTGATGCCAGGATCAAGCATGGACGCCCCCAAGATATTCAACATGATCGGCAGTATCATTGGCTTTTGTTGGAGGCAGTATCACAACAGCTACAGATGTTTGTCTGGCTTGACATTGCTGACTAAGGGGTTCTATTAGAAAATCAAATTTGGGTCGAGCTTATAGCATGCTCAAAGACACAGAACTGGCTGATGATATTGTTTCCTTTCGGTAGAGTTCTCATTGCTTGTGCCGTGGCTGATGATATTGACATTGGTAAGGCAATTCAAGGTTGGGTAATTAAATTTGCTAGCAGTGATCTATTCGTTGGGACTTCGCTATGGATTTGTTTGTTAAATTGGGGGATATGGATGGAACAATGAAAGTATTTAGGAGAATGCCATTCCATAATGTTGCCTCATGGACCACCGTTATCTCAGGATTTTTCCAGGATAATGACATTACTTCTGCCATTGATCTGTTCAAAGAAATGAGAAGTTTGGAGGAAAGAGAAACCGGCTTACTTGGTAGTAGAAGGGATAGGAGAAAAGCAGATCGTTGCATTGACAACATTTCAGTAAGGGAAAATACTGAAAGTAGGACCCTTGTGAGCTTTGACAGATGGCATGACAATAACAATCGCAGCACTGGGCATGAAGCACGTCATGACAGCAAATGGTCCTCGAGGTGGGGTCCTGAAGATAAGGACAAAGATTCACGAATAGAAAAGAAAAATGAATCTGAACAATTTCAGGTTGGAAATGAGTGGTTCTTGTGCGCGACACATTCCATGCGACCCGACCAGCGCGTGTCATACACGCGCCTAAAAGATCTTCATCATAATCATTGATCTGGCCATGAACTTCTATCATCGATGAGAAGAGAGGGGCCGAAGCCTACGGAGTTTGCTTTGGCTAGTGTCCTCAGTGCATGTGGGAATATGGCCATTCTTGAGCAAGGGAAGCAACTTCATGCTCATGTCTTGTGCAATGGTTTGGAAAACACACCAATGGTACGGAGCGCTTTGATAAACATGTATGCCAAATGTGGAAGCATAAGAGAAGCATCAAAGATTTTTGATGCATCAACGAATGATGACATCGTTTCATGGACAGCAATGATTAACGGCTATGCTGAACATGGGTATAGCCATGAGGCAATTGATCTCTTTGAAAGGCTTTCCTAGTTGGTATGAGACCAGACCCAGTAGCTTATATTGGTGTCTTGACAGCTCGCAGTCATGCTGGGCTGGTTAATCTTGGTTATCACTATTTTCAAAAGATGAGTACGGAACATCAACTTAGTCCTTCAAAGGAGCACTATGGCTGCATGATTGATCTTCTTTGCCGGTATGGGCAATTAGATGAGGCAGAGCGCATGATAAAAGGCATGCCTTTTGAACAAGATGACGTGGTTTGGTCAACTTTGTTACGAGCATGTAGAGTTCATGGCGATGTTGATCGTGGAAAGCGGATTGCAGATTATATTCTTAATGTAGATCTAAATTGTGTCGGAACTCATATTACCCTATGTAACATCTATTCTTCCAAAGGGAGATGGAAAGATGCTGCTGATGTTAGAAAACAAATGAAGTCAAAGGGAGTGATTAAGGATCCCGGATGGGCCTTGATTAAGGTGAAGAATTTCATACTCACATTTGTTGCAAGTGACACAACACACATACAAAGTGACGATCTATATGACATTTTGGATTTTATAGCTTCTGGAGATGTTGGCAACAAAGAGGCGAGTTTACTGTTGGATATATATTAAAGGTGGAGATATACTCTTATACATTTTGTCTACAAATCTGGTAATGTCAAAGCATACTTCTTCATGCATCTTATTAGATTAACCAAACAGAGGTTCCTCACAATGTTGTAGCTCTCTGGTTAAGAAAGTTTTAGAGGATAGGTTTAATGTTCGAGGTTTTTTGAGGAGACATTAAGTCATTGTGTTATGCTGGTACTGGTAGCAATAGCTTCAAGTTATCTGAAGGGGCTGTTTCTGTCTGCTAGGGCAGTGGCTTGCATCAGACCAGTTGATACTTCCTGTTAAGGAGATTGAGGAAGGTGGACCTTTTGACGGCATGGTTTGATAACGAGTAAACCAAAGGAGGTCAGTTGCGGTCTATTGTGATTAGGAAAGAACAATGGTTCTACATGGCTAGCTCATGGGATGGCAATATGATTGCTATTACTGGAGGAACTGGCAAGTATCAGCATAAGGGTGACCATTTTTGACACTTCTCCTGAAGTGGATCAGCATGCAGCACACGTTGTAGATACCATCCTCTACATCAATGTTCACATGACTTGTGACAAAAGGTTCGGTCCAAGAACAGTATCTGCTATTACTTTTATGTGCAGAACAAAGCTAACAAGCGATGCCTATGGTCTTACTTGGTACGCCCAGCAGAATATCAAAGGAGCACCCAACTTATTAATATGCAATTCAATACAGCAGCAACAGCATTTCAGCTTCACAATTGCAATATCCAAAAGCCGAGCTGATAAACTCGGTAAAAGAGAGAGCTGCAACTCAAGACCAAGGAGCACTCCTATGCTATACTAGGGTTTCCAAAGAGTCTAAGTGGATCGTTTGAATTCTGTTTAATGGGGTGCCCCTGTCAATCACAGCACCGGGTACCCAAGAAAAATGAAAAGCAGAGTTGCAGGGTGCATATGCAGATGCAGACTTCAATCCTTCAACCTAGTCCTGAGCAATTTCCAAACTATGAGCAGCAGACCCCAGCCATGCCTGAGTGCTTTACACAAAAGTTTGTTGAACACATAAACAGGACATTTAATGGACCTCAACTTGCAGCCATTCAGTGGGCTGCTATGCACACAGCTGCTGGCACAAATAATACAGCAACGAAAAGGCAAGATCCGTGGCCTTTCACTCCTGTTCAAGGGTCTTATGCACACCAGAAGCAGAACCTAGCTAAGCAAGTTGTTGTCTCCTATCCATTTGCTGTCTCCATGGTAGAACATTTATATCACTATTACTCGAAAGTCTTGTGGGAACTGTTCAAGTTATGAGCATGTGGAATCCAATCCAGACCAGAACTGCTGTACATGTTATGACCAAAGTTGAGCTCCACTATGAAATTTTATTAAGTTTAGCTAAAGAAATGTTGCCTGCAATAAAAGGAGAAAATGATGATCCTAGTATAGAGGAAAATCAACCTGTTAAGTGCAATTCTATTGCTGGCAATTCATACCAAAACGACCTCACTAGTTATCTCTTTGGAGATGGGTACCTCAGGAAGAAGGGCACTATTACTTGGAAGCACTAATTCAGCGTGATATCTTTTGACTACATCATAGCAAAGGAAACAAATTGAATACTAGAATAATTGAGAACAGATGGAAAAAAGAGCTACTGATATAATAGAAGCAGCGGATCAATTTCCTTACACAAAATCTTGGTTCAAAGGATAACAAAGTCGGCTCTAACAAGGCGCAATACAATTTCAGTCTAAACTAATAGATGAAGTCAAATGATGCTGCAAGAATACAAGCTGAGAGAATCCAAGCGTTCAACAGAGACGCTCAAACTTTCACATCACAAACTCCATAAGAAAGACAACGTGGCAAGCAGCAGTACGGCAAATTTCAGCGCATATGCGCTAAGCAAGACTTTTGTCATTTGAAAGGGCTTGAAATAATGCCCAAACCCCTTCGATGAAACCCGCAGGACTTTGGTCAGGGGGCAAAATGTAGATGTACAAATTTGATTACAAAGGCTTTGAGCCTAATTCTTATTTGGATTTAACTCTTTGGGCTAATGTGACAGGGCTTAAAGAGTTGGGCCCAATTCAATTGGGATGATCATGGGAGTTTTGGCATGGTAGGCTTAGAGTAGGGTCCGTTGGAATTGGCCTGCCCAATTCTAACCTTTCTCAAATTGGCTCACACACATTACGATGAAGGCCTTGATGGGCCTGGGTCCATAAGGGAGCCCATATTCATATCCATAATGAGAGGGACTCATCTTGGCCGTTGATTGTCTGTCTCATCTGACGGACGACATCGATGGCCAGATTCTCTATAAATACTCTTGGTCCTTACCTCATTTGGACAAGGTGGAATATTGGACAAACACCGTTGTGCTGCCGGATTTCCATTTTTGTGAATCGATTACTTGACTCACTCAAGAACGCATACGGTATTTGTGGTACTTAGTGAGATTGATGCTCAATAGCTCCCTCGCCTGTCACACGTGTGTTAGAGCCTATTGAGATTACCTACTCCTCCTCCCTACACGATACTCTCTTGATCATCCTATCACGTGTTGTTTCCCTAGGTCACGCGTAGCGCGATAGTCACGCAACACGTACGTGATCGTTGCATCCGGATTCATACCCACACAATTTATAATTTGGAGGTCAAAAGTTATGTTTTTAAAGTTCATAGAGTCAATTCACGTCACCCCTAAAGTTTATAAGGTGTTTTTGCATTTTACACTTAAAAATTTTAATATCTATTAAGTTTTCATTTTAGTTAATTATAAAAATACGTAGAACCCATGTATTTAATTACAAAATTTGACAAAGATCGGTTAGTTTAATGCAAAAATCGGTAAAATTTAAGTATCAAATTAACACTTTTAAAATTCAGGCAATTAATTGAAAATTAGCCAAAATATGATTACCAAATGTGACCATTATTTATGTTTTATTATACTTTACTACTTTATCTTTATATGAAAATACAAAAAACAAATAAATTAAATATAAATTAATGGTAAATTAACAAGCATGTGCTACTTGCAAACTACTAATCTTAGCTCGTATTCAAACTCATGAGTAAGCTTGTTAATAGGTTTGTAGATAAGTTCTTTATATACCATGGATAGACTTTACTTGATTAATGGCCCACTAGGCCCAACACTAGCGAAAGAGATAAGCGATAAAGACCTTAAAACCCATTAAGTACCTGTATCACCTCAACCTATAAGCCTTAATCACTCAATGGCTTAGAAGTTAATCTCCTTTCGTTAGTGCACATAAGGATCCAAATCAAGGCCCTCCTCTTCTGATGAATTGCACATCTAATAACATCTCATCGGCTTCAAATCTCTTCGAAAGTACTCTACAACTCCTCAGCTTGCCACGCCTCATTGGGTATACTCTAAACAAATTGCTTTCCATCGGTGATCACTACCTCCACCTTGGGTGCTGGCTGGTTGCTAGTAAGGGGATCCACCCTTAAGCTTATTCCACCCTTCAAGAATGCACTAAGTGGGCCGATAATATTTTGTAGACCCCCATTTTGTCATGATCATTCCCTATAAATAGAACCTGAAGCCACGATGCAATAAGGATTGGTGTTTAATCTTACTTATATTCTTAATTCACACACTTGATTGCTCTTTCTCAACCTACTGCTGACTTAAGTATTAGAATGGCTATGCCGAACTATCCCAGCGTGTCAGTATTGTAACGCTCCAGAACTCCACCTACCGAGGTATTGTCCACTTTGGGCATATGTCATAAGGTTTTGTCCTTTGGTGCCAACGCTTTCCAATAGGTCACCAATCCTGGCATTGATTTGCCCAGAGTACGCTTAACCTTGGAGTTCCAATGAACTCCAAACCATTACACTAAAAGGTACCTCGATGATTAAAGTTCCGCCACTTTATATTTGAAGGGTATCACATACTCTCCCATTGCTTTGATACTACCTGTAACACCTCATAACTCCGTCCACCGAAGTATTGTCCGCTTTGGCTACACTCTGCATGGTTTTGTCTTTTGGTGCCAGCACTTCTGAAGAGGTCATCCATCTTATATTGCTCTGCTCAAAACATGCTTAACTTTGGAGTTCCAACAAACTCTAAGTCATTACACCAAAAGGCGCCTTGATGATTAGAGTTCCACCACCTTATATTTGAGGGATATCACACTAACTATGTTTGTTGGCTATGTGCCTTTTTACCTCTACTATTGATTTTCCACTTACAACATATATATTGCATGCATTATATATCTTCATTCACATATAACATGTATTATAATATTATATGTTATTAAAACTCAAAAAACTAGCTATTAGTAAGTTGTATTAAAAATAAATAAAATAAATAAGTTTATAGTTTACGCACCTAAATGAGAACAGGCTTGAGCTCGTCAATTGCTTGGGCTTATTAATCTAAATGACCTTATACAATAATATTGGGCTTGTTGGACAACCCCTAGACTATTCCACAAATGAGTTTTATAACCTTAACCATAAGTAAGAATAAATTTGATTTTGGAATTGGGCCTCAAATTATAGTTTCTATAAATATGAACTCATTTGCATAAAAAAAAATGATGACACTCGATAAACCTAGTCATTCAAATGATCCTAAGAATTCTATAGTTGCATGACACTCGACAAATCAAATAATCCTAAGATCTGTAACAAAATACAAAAAAAAAAACCATGGAGGCTTCATGAAGAAATTTTATAAGGATAAATTATATTAGTTAGCATTAATATTTAGGAGTAAGTTTAAACAAGATAGTTTTAAGCTCGCAAAGTGAGTCAAACAAAGGATTAACGTTTTAAATAATTAAAAATAAGAGAGCAACATTATATCAACTACTTACAAAATTGATATATTCTTATAATCGTTTGAAATGTTAACGTCTTATGTGAACATACTTTGAACCGTTGATACATTTTGATAGAAGTATCCTAAATTTAAAAATATAGATCTTGTGGTCTAAAAGCTAAAACCAAGAGAGGTAGATTGGTTACTTTGAAATTTTTTTTGCAAGTTCTAATTCTAAGCTTGTTTACAATATAGGTTCTCAAATAGTATATAAAACGTTTGTTAAAAACTCTTTACGAAAACCCTCTTGATATCTTAACTTATGATATAGTTGAGTTTGTTGGTTTAATATGTCTTTATCAAAACATTATTAATCTAAAATTCTTTAAGTTCATTATTTTGGATTTAATTGTGAAAATAACAGAGCAAATAAAAAGAGAACAAGAAAATAATACTCATCGTTGTATAGTGGTTCTACATTATGTGCTGGTCTACTTTTCCAACTCTACGCCAGGGTCTAAGTTGTCTTTACCAGTTTGTTCCACTAGATCAATCAAACCAATGAAGAATTACATCAAGTCTTGAATCCTCTACAATTTCAACAATCCACATCGCTTATCTTAGTTTCTACCTAAGCTAACTTTACAGTTCTACGTATGTTCTTTTTCGCTCCTCTTACTATCATAAGACACATAAGTAAAAATTTCTTAGCCTAGAAGAAAAACAATAATAAAGATCCTCATTTTTTAATGCAAAGATTATAATAAAGATTCCGAGCAGTTTCAAAGAGTAATTTTGAGTGCTTTGTGTACTTCTTTCCCAAGACAAAATTGCTTAGATTAGTACTTAGAGTTTTTAACGATTTTAGCAGAGCTTATAAGGACTTTTTCTTAGTAAAGCTTCGTGTCATAGCTTTAGAACCACATCTTCAATTTATAATCTAACATGTAATGATCTTCTTTGTGTATTTGGGGTAGTGAATGTTCTTCCAACTATTCTTCATGATTCTTTAACATATTTTTAAATTGAATTATTTTTTAATTTGCTAAAGAAAGATGTTGGAGAAGTATATTAGAAGAGTCTAAGTCGTACTTCAAGTTTCCAGCTTGATGTTTGTTATGTTGAACAAGATAAGGGATGGATTCAGATTTGAATTCTCTCCAAGCTTTAAAATTTGCTTTCCCAATTTGTGAGATTCCTTGAGCTGGTGTGATCTTCCCATTATTCTTCAATCTTTCCTTGATTTTTAGCTTCATAAAACTTGCCCATATCATCTTTCTATTATAAAAATATTTAACATTCGAAAACTTCTATAACTAAACTTTATTTCTCAAAATTTTTTTATTTCTCTTCCATAAACTATATAAAAATTGTGGAATAATCGATAATACTCAATTATATTTGATTTGTGAAGCTAGATATTTAATATAGTTCATTACTCGAAAAAAAGGAAAGTTTTCCTTCTAATCTAGCATTCGAAAGATATCTGTGTTTTTGAAACATCAAAAACTCAAGCTTGTTAAGGTTATCATATAAGCATGCGATATTTCTTAAATCTTTTGTTATCATCAAGACATTATATTATCTTATAAAACACTATAAACACTTAGAGAGATGGATTTTATCACTGATAGATCTATACGATTTCAAAGGCTAACTTTTATTCTAAGATATACAAAGTATATGTTTTTTAGGTCATCTTATACCCACATTGTCCAAATTATTACCTAATAATATATGTAAAAATTATATTATATTCTACCTTCGAATTTCAATTAAAAAAGAAAAATATAGATATATATATATATATATATATATAAATTATATCCCAACCCCTCAACCACAAGAAATGCTAAACATTGTCTACTTCATTTTTTCCATCTTACTCTTATCTTATGTTTTTATTTTTCACCTATTGAACTTATATTTAAACTTGTGGAGAGGGGATTATATGAGATGGATTTTGAATGAGTAAACTAGAAAAAAAATAATATTAAAAAAAGTAATTTGAAAATCTAAGAGCAGAGTATCTTATCGAATACATGTTGTACATGTTTTAAGATGTTTTAAAGATACTATAAGTTAGGCTCATTTTTCAAAATTTGGGAATTAGTACATACGTGGTGAAATGTATGATAGGGCATAAATCTTATCCACCCTATTGCTAGACTAAATGTAGTAAAATTTTTAAAATTTGTAGAAAATTTATCTTAGTATCCATGTATAACATGTAGCCTGTAGCATGATAATAAGATAGCAAAGCTTCTAGTAAACTATAAAAAATACGGATAATATCATAATGATATATGAACTTTGGAAAAATATGCAATTAGATACCTAAATTCTAAAAATGATTTATTTAATATCTGTACTTTGAAATTAATTAAGTTAGTATCTAAAAAACTTTAAAATTGATCAATTTAATACGTGAGAGAACTTGATGGAGATATTGTTAATGTGCACAAAAAGTCCGTTTAGACACTAAATTTGTCAATTTTAAATTTTATGTACTAAATTGATCAATTTTAAACTTCAAGTACCTAATTATATATTTTATCAAAGTTAGATACCATTTGTGACATCAACCCTAAAAGATAGATATTCCTATAAAAATGTACTATTTCTTTCTAAAGATAATGTTCAAGTAAGATTCAAGACTCACTTTTCGTTCTACATACTGTGTTCTCCATAAAAATTCTAAACATAATCTCTCAAGCAATATTCATACACACAGTATTGGAAACTAACTTAATCATTACAATGCTAGATATCATGGATTAAAATAGCATAAGAAAAAGCAAAATAATTTTTCTTGGCTGAAGTTTATAGTTAAGTATCCTCTCAATCACCATTTAGGTCAAGATTTCTTACTAAGTAAAAATGTTTTTCATTAAATATATTTTCTAAGAGTTAACATGTTTTTACGTGTTTGTTTGTAATTTGTAAAACAAAAAAAGAGTGAAAAGGCTTTTTTATGTTTAAATTAATTTTATATAAAACATAATGTAATATATAAATAAAGCATTATACATTGTGAAAAGCAGTTCAAATTAAAGCTTCCCTCTTACAAATGGTACATAAACTTTGCTAAAGTATCCAATTAGGTATATCAACTTTGAAAATGATCAATTTAGTACTTGAACTTTGAAATTAACCAATTTAGTACCTGAAAGAACTTGACAGAGGTATTATTGGTGTGTATGAAATTTTTTTTAAGTACTAAATTGATTAATTTTAAAGTTCAAGTACTATATTGATTAATTTCAAAATTCATGTACTAAATAAATAAATTTTAAAGTTCATGTACTAAATTAATCAATTTTAAAACTAAAGTACCAAAATTGCATATTTTGTCAAAATTGATGTACCATTTGTGACATCAATCCTAAAGGAAAATACTTTTCATTTAAAATAACATTTTTAACCTAATAATAAATAAAAATAAAAAGTTCTAAAAAATATTTTTCCTGTAACAAATAGGGTAGTAGTTTACATTTTTTGCTGTTTAAGAAAAGAAAGATCCTAAGTTCGAATCCCCCCTCCTACATTGTAATGGAAAAAAAGAGAGAGAGATCATAATCCAATACTGCAATCCATTTCCCTTTTTATCTTTATTTCCTTCTTTTTCTTCTTTTTTTGCCAAAATGGAATTTTATTCATGAAATCAAATTCAAGAAGTACATACTGAAAAAAAAAAAACCTTAGGCAATCTTGTGCCATGATCATCTAATAACAGTTGGCCTTAAAGGGATGGGGGATTTATATGTTGAAAGCAAGCATTCATCTCCCCTTTACCTTAGCATGCAACTCAATCGGGAAAAGCATTAGCTTCCCTTCTAAATTACATGACTCAATCTAAACTAAGCACCTAAAGCTAAGATGTATTTGTTTGGCTAGCTTTTTTGTTGCAGATACATACACTTTTTTAAAACAAATTGTTTTATCAAGAAATAGATACAAATAAAAAATGGTTAGCAATTTTCATTAAAAGATCAGATAAATAAAAAATAAATAAAATGTATATGCAAATCAGACATATTTACATATATTATTTTAATACATACACAAATACAAATAAAAAATTGACTATCCAAACAAACCCGTAAACTAACAAAGACCTGAAAAACCAATATGATTTTTCAGACATCAAACAAGACAATAAAATCGATGAGCCCATTTCCATAATAACTTTCCTTTTATCCATTGGTTTTTGCCAAACGCAAACCATCTAAAACCACAGTTGCTTGCCATTTTCACAAAAAAAAAAAAATTGCTTCCCATGATTCCTCGTTTGGAGCATAGGATCTGTTCGGTTCGTCTTATTGAAATCATTTTAACATCTTATGTTTATTGTTTTTACAAGGAATATTTGTCGATAAATAGATACAGATGAAAAACAGATATTTTTATTTATAAATAGGTGAAAGAAATCAGGTACAAATCAAATATAAATAAAATACAGATGAACATTAGATAATCTAAACGTATCTTATTAAACGACAAGATCCTACTAGGAATTGACCAAGATGATTCCGAGCCACAACTCCAACACCTATAATGTATGTATCATTAGTATATGCACCATCTGTGTTGATTTTAACAAAACCACTATCTCGAGCGTGCCATAACAAGATAGCTTTTGCTGGCTGGGATTTAACTAGAGTTAGACATATGGGTCGTGGCTGCAGGCCGACCCATTTATCATTTTAGAAAAATGGACTACAACCAATTTTTTTTGCTCATTTAACTCGTGGGCCAAAGCATGTTGACTCATGATGAGCCGGCCCACTGGCCAAAACATTAAAAAGAAAAGAGGAAAAGTTTAAGAAAAAACAACAATACAATAACATATGTGTTTGGTTGGATTATTGGGTTTTAATTTGTTTATGTATTTGATTTATATTTATATCATATCTGTATTAAATCTATGTGATTTGTTTATAAATATATCTATTTAAAAAAAATCTGAATTGAAATGATTTGAAATGGTGTATCATCATTGTATAGAATGAATTTCTTATCAGGAATGAAAATTAAATATGATCTCGTCACAAAGAAGAAAGACATCGGATACTTTTATGACGTATATGTTATGTTGCGTCTGTTCAAATTGACAAGTCACGGTATTTTTTTTTTTTAATCATTATTGTTTTTCTTCTTTTGCAGTTATCCATCCATCAGCGTATGTACGGGCCTACGGGGGGACTAAATACACTCTGCTTTTGCTGCTCAATTTTCATTATTTTTATTCTCTTGCAATATAACGTATTGTGAGAGAACATAGGTTGATAGATACACCATAAGTATTATAATATTAAAATATATATTTATTGATTTAATCATAATATAATATTTAATAAATTATTTAAAAAATTTATTTTTATATATAACTTATAAGTAATTATAATAATAATAAAAATAATCATTAATATATACATAACCTAAAATATATAAAAATTCTAATTTTCACATAAACTAACATAAAAAATAAAAGACTAAAATGCAAAAATAAATTAATTTTGATTTATGAGCTAAAGCAGGCTGGACCTTAAAAAAAATCGAACCATTTAAAAATAGATAAAAAAAATACAGCTCAAGGGTTTGTTTGTTTTGGCTTTTTTTAGGCAGATACAGACACTTTTTCAAACTTTTTGCTAACAAATTATTTATCAAGAAATAAATATAGATAAAAAAAAAGTTGATAGTTCTCATCAAAAGATCAAATAGAACAAATATAAATAAAATTTAGATGCAAATCGGATATATTTATACATATTATTTTAAAAAAAATATAAATACAGATAAAAACAGACAATCCAAACAGACACTTAATCTACAGACCGTAGGAGACTGGGGACTGGCATGACCCAGCTCATATGCCCTCCTCTGGATTTAGCATGCGGACACCTGTTAGCTGCAGCAGCTAATATGAATTGTTTCCAATGAGCACGAGCTTCGAAATAACGGATTGCACGGTGATTTCTTAAAGACCATGGTTCTAGCCTCCAGGCTCCGAGACACAAGGAAAATTAAAGCCAACTATTTCTAATTCTCTAAAAAGATGGCACTGTTCAAATTAGAAGATGAATTTGCTCGTTACAATGATAGCTCGAACCGCTATATTTCCATTCCACTATTTCCCTTTTATTCTCCTTTATAAATTTGTTTAGCAAATATCGCAGTGATATATGAAGTTTTGTTAATTTTTTAATCAATTATCTAAACTTTAAATTTGTTAATTTCTATATTTAATTCAATTTTCCATTGGCGTCGATAATACAATGCTAACTTCATTTAAAGCTGCCGGTCCAATTATCTTTTTCTTAACCAATTATGGATTACCATGTTTCATAAATGACTTTTTCAATCAAAATATTGGACTTACGGTAGATGAAAGTAGTGAAAACATATACTATAAACCAAAATTAATACATGTAATAGTTGATAGTTGTAAATAAAATCGTATTTTTTAAGTTAAATATCTTCATTAAATATCATTGTCTGTGACAGAAGACGTTTCATAATTAGTCACAAAAACCCATTAGACAGAACTCAATGAAAATACAGGTAATTAATTAAAATTCATTAGTTAAAATTTATATACTGAATGCAATATTGTCCCTATTGTTTATGGTAAATGTTCTTTTTCCATGACTTAATGGTGATTATTGATTTGCTTTCTCGTAAATAAATTATTCTTTTACTTTGGAATAAAGTAGTTATAGTCTTGAAATTATTATATATGAACATAATTTTATAATCCACTAAAACCTATAGTTAATTATCTTGTTTTCGGTAACTATAATATTGTGTGCGACCATCTATATTAAGTAGTGCTTCCCTAAATATGAACTAAGGTGATCGTTCAATAGCAGTTATTTGTCACTTAACTTCACCATAAATCAATAATTACACAATTAAATCTCTTTACATAAAATTTCTCAATTAAACTATTATATGTAATACCATCAATGTTCAATTATTTTTATTAGTATTCAAGATAAATTTAACCCAATAACAGTCACCTTTATTCCAACAAAGCAAACTATCTAATGACTCCTTAATTTAAAATGATGAATGTTATATTAACTTATTATAGTTCTCTTTATATACCAGATTGTACTTAATTACCATATTATTTACAATCTTAATTAAGATAAGGATTTTTTTTTTTTTGCTAGAAAATTACAATGGTCTTTAATAGCATCAAAATCCGACATTTATACATAGAATTATATGAATAACATTTTATCCATAGGATCATATGACTTATACTCGATGATATTAAATATATGATATCATCTATTGATATGTTGTGTCCAATGTACCGGTTTGATTTAGACCCTTGGAATTCGGATATTTCCCCTTTAATCCAATAAGAGCAACCTTAGTTATATAAAGCATTGGCCTTAATATCTTTGTCAGGAAAAATTTTAGATAATATGATGCCACAAAATTCTTACTAATAATATATACTATAGATGTAGGTTTTTTCTTATAATAGTCACGCATGTATCATTATGTGGATGTTGTGCCTTACATGTGACTTCAGAGTGCTGATGAAGATATGGCATTTGATAAGATAGCTTTGAGAGAATAGTATTGGGGAGGAGGAATAGTCAGCCTTAGCTTCTTGAATGCATAAGTTACAAGTAAAAGAGCTTAAGTAGACTTCACACGTTGATCTTACAATTCTTGAGCAATTAGAGTGATAATCATTTGAGTTGCCTATCTGATTCTTCTAAGTAGAGCTTTTTTGTCTAGAATGTTATTTTTCTTCTCTCTCTAAAAGTCAATAAAGATGAGTGGTTGAGTATTTACAGACATTTAAAATAGAGAACAATCGTCAAATCATTTTAGTGATTGGTAGATGAGATGGAACAAGATTCATTTTGGGTTTATCCCGAATAAGCATATTATGGGATAAGGCCAATAGCCATTTTCATGTGTACATGAGTCTGACTGATAAAGGTTGGATGTGGATAGACCGGCGCAATGATTCTTGTTTATGTAATCAAAGAGAAATACAAAATAATTTTTTGATGTGTATTTTTCATTCATATGTGAGTTATACAAGACTCATTGAGATATTCTAGGATACAAAATATCCTAATAAATGCTAATAACTATTGTACAATAATAGAAAATATTATATGTTAATTTACATATCACAATACTCTCTCTCGAGTTGGAGCACATATATTAATAATACCCAACTTGTTACATGAATCGTTAATCCTAACCCCATTCAAAGCATTGGTAAAAATATAAGCTAATTGATCTCCAGTATTGATGTGCCCTATAGAAATCAACCTTTGTTGTATCTTCTCACGAATAAAATGACAGTCGATTTCAATGTGCTTAATTCGGTCATGAAACATAGGATTAGATGTAATATGAAGAATCGCATTACTGTCACACCACAACTGTATAGGTATTGATACCTTAAAACCAAGTTCAATCAAGAGCTGACGAATCCACATTACTTCATATATTGATTGAGCCATAGCTCTGTATTCGACTTTTGCACTCAAGTGAGATATTGTATTTTGTTTCTTGCTTTTCCAAGAAATTAAATTACCTCTAACGAACACATAATACCCAATGGTAGATCTTTTGTCTATCTTAGACCCTGCCCAAGATGCATCCGAGAAACACTTAACATGAATATGTCCATGATTTCCATATACTAATCTAAGTTCCGGAGTACCCTTTAGATAACACAGAATTTGTTCCAAAGCTGCCCAGTGATGCACTGTAGGAGAAGACATAAACTAAGTTACGATGTTAACTGGATATGGAATATTAGGATGGTTTACTGTGAGATAATTTAATTTCCCAACCAATCTTCTATATCTTTTAGGATGCTTAAATAACTCTCCATCCTTGATAAGTTGAAGAATAGGCATCATTGGGGTATTGCATGGTTTTGCCCTTAACTTCTCTGTTTTAGATATCAGGTCAAGAGCGTATTTTTGTTGAGACAAGAAAATACTTGTCTTGTTTCTCATCACTTCAACTCTCATAAAGTACTTCAAAAACCTTAGATCCTTTGTTTGGAACCGACTTTGAAGAGACTTTTTAAAGACATTATTTGCCTTTCAACATTTCCAGTCATAATTATATCATCTACATAAACAAGAAGAAGAATAATTCCAAACGAAGAATTTTTATAAAATATTGAGTGATCAAACTTACTTTTTGATCATCCCAAAAATTTCAATTGCTTCACTAAATTTTCTAAACCAAGCCCGAGGACTTTACTTCAACACATATAAAGATTTATAAAGATAGCAAACTTTTCCTTTCTTCCATTGAGTAATAAACCTAGGTGGTTGCTCGATATAGACCTTTTCCCAATGATCCCCATGTAAAAAGACATTTTTAATATCCAATTGGTGTAGAGGCCAATTATGAGTAGCTGCCATAAAGATAAATAGATGAATAGATGTCAGTTTAACTGCAAGAGAAAAAGTATATGAATAGTTTACACCATAGGTTTGGGCATAGCCCTTAGCTACAAGATGAGCAATAGATCTATCAGGATTAATTTTAATTGTAAAAACCCATTTGCAACCAACAACCTTTTTACCTGCAAATAAGCTTACCAATCTGAAGTGCCATTAGCATCTAAGACATTCACTTCCTCTGTCATAGCAGCGCACCAACCTGGATGGGATAAGGCCTCATAAAGAGTGTAAGGAATGGATACAAGGTCAATAGAGGCAACAAAGGAACGTGAAGAAGATGATAAACAATCATATGACACGAGTGAAGAAATAAGGCAAGTGCATTGTCTTTTGCCTTTGCGAAGAGCTATAAGAAGGTTTAAGTCATTGTCATGTGGATATGACATCGAAGGAGATACTGGTGCTAGATTTATAGTATAAGGATGGTGGCGTCTAACATACTTAAAATGAATTGGTGAGGGAGGCGGTGGAGGTGGAGGTGGTAGAGGTGTAGTATGAGACATATTTAATGCCTGATATATAATATGATAAACTAATAGATTATCATCCTCTTTTACTTTATCTGTAGGTTCAAAAGATGTAAGAAAGAACAGGCATTGTCCTATAAAGGACACATCAATAAACTCAGTAAACTTGTTAAGATTAGGGTAACAACATCAATACCCTTTTTATGTACAATAGTAACCTAGAAAAAACATATTAATAGCGTTAGGATTTAGCTTGGTGACTTGAGGTCGAGTATCTCGAACAAAAAATGTACATTCAAATACGCGGCGCTTAATAGGAAATAAAGATCTGGTGGGAAAAAGAGTTTTATAAGGAATCTTACCATGAAAAACATATGATGGTATACAATTGATTAAGAAGCAAGCTGTTGAAACAACTTCTACCCAAAATTGTTTAGGAACATGATTTTGAACACAAGAGTGCCCTTGCTGTTTCAAGAATATGCCTATTTTTCCTTTCAGTTACACTATTTTGAGATGGTGTATCCATACATAAATAATGCCCTGTTGTGTTATATAGGATTTGAATGTATTGGATAAGTATTATTTGGTATTATCACTTCTTAGGGTACGCACAAAAGTATTAAAATGATTCTTTATTTTAGCATAAAAAGTAGTGAAATGGGAAAATAATTCATAACGACATTTTATTAGGTAGAGCTAAGTCATTCGAGAATAGTCATCCACAAAAGTCACATAATAACGAAATCCAGTATTGGACATAACTAGAAAAAGGACCCCAAACATCTGAACGAATTAACTCAAATGGAGAACTAGCTCTCTTATTGACACGAGACACATAAGACTAATGGTGGTGTTTAGCAAATTGACATGATTTACAATTTAATGATGATACATTCGGAAATTATGGACACATTTTTTTTTAAGGCAGGCAAAGAAGGATGACCAAGTTGACAATGTGCCTAAAAAATAGTCAAAACACTTGAGCAAGTATTAGGTTTATGTACCTTTGTATGAGTATCCAAAATGTAAAGTCCTCTTGATGCATGCCCTTTACCAATAACTTCTTTCGTCACAAGATCTTGAAACAAACAATAATAAGGAAAAAAATGAGATGGAATAATTTAGGTTACAGGTAATTTGGCTTACTGATATGAGATTGAATGGAAAATTGGGTAGACTTAATACAAAAGGCAGTATAAGTGATGAAATGGGATGCACAAGGCCAGAACCAAGAACAGATGATGTAGAGTCATCTACTAAATTAATACGAGAAGATGAGGTGTATGGTTGAAAGATAGTGAAATGACTAGAATTACTTGTCGTATGATCAATAATATCCGAGTCAACGACCCATCGTGATGTGGGCGAAATTAGGCATTTATCTAAATTACTTGACTCAACAATGGTAGCGACAAAATGAGATGAATACTTCAATGCTTCTTGGTACTGATGAAATCGAGCAAACTCATCTACATAAATTGTCACTATCTTAACCGATGGTGTGATAAGTATGAGCTAAGTGAAAAGGTTGAGACATTTTTATAATAAATCCTTTGCCAAATACAAATCAATGGAGTAAAACTTCTATAAATAGTCTCCAATACCAAACAAAACAACAGATTTCTAAACCCTCACAAGCAATCATTATTGACCCTAAGAACAATAAAACACCATCAAGCAAGATTCGATAACAACAAACTTCACCGTATAAACCAAAGTATGTCAAACCCTAATCTTCACAAAAAATACCACACTTAAATACGTAATAACCAAATAAACCACAAACCTATGTCGTAAAACCTCAAGCAAGCCAAACGATGAAAAAAGAAGGCGAATCCAGCATCCCACACGACCTCATGCATCGATGTGTGAAGCTAGTAGCGAATGCTGTGGTAGCACATATGAACCACATGCTAGGGTTTTGCCTTCAAAAATCTTCGAACAAACTCGTCGGTAGGTGATGTGCCTTCCTAGATTGGTGGTGACAAAAATAACTCACTTCAAAAAAATGCACACACTCAAAAGAGAAATATTTGCTCGTTAGGGCAACATGCAAAAGAAGAAATTTCTTTTTTGAGGTGGCTCTGATACCATGTAATCAAAGAGAAATACAAGATAATTTTTTATGTATATTTTTTATTCATATGTAAGTTGAATATGTATACAAGACTCATTGAGATATTATAGGAAACAAAATCTTCTAATAAATGTTAATAACAATTGTACAATAATATAATATACTAATTTACATATCATAGCAGAGTCTACTAAGTCAAATCTCTCAAAGTCATCCCATACCTAAATCGAACTTGATGGATCATGCCACTTAACCTACAAGTTAAACACAAATATATAATAATGATATTTAT
Organism: Combretum micranthum; assembly: GCA_024138025.1. Lineage (NCBI taxonomy): Eukaryota > Viridiplantae > Streptophyta > Magnoliopsida > Myrtales > Combretaceae > Combretum > Combretum micranthum. The sequence continues at coordinate 346,154 of JAMXBD010000923.1, read as the reverse complement.
GTTTATGCCCCTTTACGTATACATATATAATAAATACTTATATCGTATTTTAATAATAATATTTATGAATATATCAATAAGTGTTTCATCGTGCACAAATTACAACAGCCATGTATTTGCTCACTTGCTAGTATTTAATAAGGAGAACTAATTTTATCCTTGGTAAAGAGTTGCCTCTATTTTTGTTTTTACTTTTTTTTCCTATGAGATTCTTTTTGCTACCTTTTAACTTTCTATTATTTCTTTTTATAGCCATCTTAAGTTTTCTCTCGCTCATAGTATAAGATATTAAATTTTGTATCCAAAACTTACCAAATGGCATATTACCTTCCATGTATATTATACCTTGTAAAACCTTGTAGATTTTTCCTCAAAATCTTTATATATATTTGTTCTCTTTCTTAAATTTCAAGCTTATAATATTTGGTACGATTTTCACGTAACATGTAAAACTACCTAATTGTCATATATTCACTATAAATAACATATAGAAATAAATTTTGAAAATAATTTGCTGATATCACAAGCTCTCAAATATGCATAATCTATTTATGTATAAAATTTTAAACCCATAAAATCTATTTATGTGATATTAAATAAAATTGTAGAACAAATTTTAAAACTAAAAACTTTAAACTACTTCTATATTAATTAGTTTTAGAAGATAAACACTATATTTATATAATTTAGGAGTCCAAGTATATATATGTATGTGTGTGTTAGGGAGTCATTTCCTTACCCCTAATCCATTTGACGACTTTTTGTAAGTTTTCCACTTTTCTTGGCATAATAAACACTAGTTTGTCAACCATTAATAAAACACAGACATTCTACATATGATTTAAAAAGTGGCAAATAGATGGAACCCCAACCGGTGCTTTAGTTATTTGCAATTTTAAGTTCTTTTTGAATTGTTTGATACGTTTTAAATATTTCTCTTTTTATTTTAAAACACGTTACAGTATAATTTTCAAGCAAAAATTTTAAACGAAAGCTTCTAATTAGAAAAATAATAGTTTAAGTATTCTACGTGACTTATTGTCGTTTATAAATAATGAAAATTACATATACTTTTATTATCATATCACATATTTTTTAACAGATATGTGTGCGCACCTTATAGTGTATTTGAATGTGACTCGAATTTATTTTTAATTTAATTAATGTGATATAATGGTACAATCAATATAATGAAGACTTAGAATAATGTTATCGTGCACATTATGTTTATTCTAATTTACTAAGAAATATATACAGGCCAAGTAGGAGAATGTTAGCATTTGTGGCCCATTATGTAAGTTTATTTGAGAAGAGTCGTAGCTTTTAATCTAAATGACATGACTTTTCGTGATGAAATACTTTGATGGAAGACATCCATTAACTATTCATGATGAGGTATAATCATTTCTCTGCCTTTTATATATATAAGTGAAAATTAAAAGTAAAAATATATTTCTCACATTTTTTTTTTTCAGATTTACTCCATCATAAAGTAGAAGGTCTAGAGAGAGAAATTATATTCTCTTAGAGAAATAAGGTTGAAGTGGAGGGATAAGATGTCTATTAAAGAACTAAAGAATCTTATTCATCGGAATTTAATATGATATTATTGCCATGGAGAAAGATACGTATCATTTTATTTATTGTGAAAATTATGAAATTCGAAGATCCTGAAATTGATGTTGATGAAAGAATCATATTATGTAAATTATAAAATTATCTTACAGAAGATAGCAAGATCATGGAAAAAAGAAGAAGAAGAAAAAGAAGGAGATTTGAAAAAGATCCATAGGAATCCATCCAATGTTTAGGAGTAAAGTCTTATCGCTGGCATGATTACTGGGGAGATAAAGATTATCCATTTGAATCTTTTATGATTATATCTAGAGGAGTCTAATGATTTTGTTTGATATTTAAATATTTAGTGGTGTAATATAATGGGGCTGTGATTGGTTCAAAAAGATTTAAAAGTTGATTCCACGTATTTTTGGTTATTGGTCTGGAATTTGGATCATCGAGGACGAAGTAGTCTCACGGGGAATTTTTTTTTAGTATAAAAGACTTGGATTATCGCTGCTTTTGAAGCTCATGTATTCCATTAGATGGGTTTCGGATCTACTTCGATATGTCTCACATATATAGTTTTTTTTTTTTTTTTTTAAGTTTTATTGACCACAATTTATGAGAACAAAGAAGTAATGACTTATTAAAACTACAAATATTTAGCTTTAGTAGAAACACAATTTACGTTAAAGGTGTGTATGCAGGAGAGCGCTATTAGTAGAACACTTATGCATCATTAAAGCATCGTTTTGGATTCGGATCTCTTCTAATTATTTATTTCTAAATTTTGGTAAAGTTATGAACAATGATTGCGACTGTTTCAACCATCTATTAAAAAATTTTATAGTATGTTATTAATTTTAATGTGGCTAGACCAATTCAATCATGATCGCACCTCTAAAATTAGTTAATACATAAATTATTATATTTATTTGAATGGAGAGATACTTGATTGAATGAATATTGATGGGATCATGGAAGTTCCTCATCGATTATATTCGGGAATATGTTAAGAAGTTAATTTTAGAAAATTATATGCAATGTAAAACACAATCACGGAAAAAAAAAAAAAAAAGAAGGTCAATAGGAAGGAATAAGCATTTAAAAGTAAGTATACATAAAATGTCAAAATTTTTAAGTGGTTAAATATTTTTTTCAACATTATATAAAATGGTGCAAATAAGAGATGAAATGTTTTAAATGGTTAAAAAAATATTATGGTAACAATCCAACATGAAAAACGAATTTCTTATTTGTAATAACTTAAAAAACTATAACTAGACCAAGAAATGGTATGCATATGCTATTCCAGACCTTTAATTAGTCTCATGCTGGTCCTGCACAAACATGGGCATCGGTTCTAAACCGGCCCGAACCAGAACCAAAATCACTTGTTCTGGTTTTGAGATATGGAGAATCGGAATCGGAATTGGAGGAGCCGGTTTCAATTTGGTTCTTGTAAGACTTCCGATTCCAGTTCTAGAACCAGGACCACTGTAGTTAGATTTTTTTTTTTCCTTTTAGGGAAGAAGATTAAGAAAAATAAATGTCCTTACAAACACTTCTATTACAAATGATAAGTATGAAGCATAAATAGTTCTATTACAAACACTATAAATATTATGCCATGAATGTTTAAGTTTAATTTGAATCCATTTTTTAGTTTTGTGTCTTGTTTTTTTTTTCCCCATTTTTTCCTTCTTTTTGGGAACCGAATGGACTAGTTTGTTTCTGATTCTGGAACTGCCAGTTGTGATTTTGGTTCGGTTTCTAGTTTGGAACCGAACCATGCCTATGCCTATGTCTAGTCCAGTGATAAGTTGGGCCTATAGGCTTTTGACCAATAATGCTTTACGACTCACCCTCGCCAAAGTATGGAAGAATTTTCATGAATGGGATGAAGATTTTATTTGATATCCTATTGATGAACATATCCGAAGTTCCTTTAGGACCATCTTCATTAAACTCAATTCAATCCATACAAGATGTTTTTTGCTAGAAACACCAAATCAATCAAGGGTTCACAGTGAAGTCGGCTTATGAAATCCTATGCAAACTGAAAATTACTACTGATCCTTTGAAGGCTTTAAATGTCAATGTGGATTGTCTGGTTCTTATCTTTAGTAGATCTAAATTTGTAACTCATCTATATTATATTTGTTTGATTAGTTTATCAGTAAAATTATCAGTTTTTTTATTGGTATCTGTTTTTTGATATATATTTATTTGAAAAAGATAAATATGATACAAAAATGATCAGAATATGATAAAACAAACATGCAATAAATGGATTTGGAAACTGTCTTGTTATATGAAAATTCATTATTTTGTCTAATGATGCTTACTTGGGGCTCTCTCAACCAAGGACATGCTATTCCCTAGGGGTATAATGTCGAATACCACTTGCTATCAATGTATGCTTGGAGAAGAATCTGCACAACATCTATTTCATGACTATACTTGGTATGATGGTGTGTAGAAACGGATTAGTCAAAGCCAAACTAGCTGTCTAGTCCCTTCCTTTGTCTTGCTTTTTGAGTGGCTGATAAATGTGTAAAATAACACATTTATCATATACTAATGGAGAAAAAAGTGAATAAACAATATAAGGATAGAAGAATACAATATAATTGTATATTGATTGTGTATTTAATTATTCATACATAGGAGATAAACATATAGATACTATGCTCCTAATAGTTGGTGTACCAACCCTACCTAACACTTCATTAAGTACATAATAATATTTAAACATATATTTACATCTTATAATATACTCTAAATATATAATACTATTTTGTAAAATATTCCCTATTCTAATACTCCCCTTCAAGTTGGCTTACAAATGCCTTGCATCTCCACTTCTTCAGCTTGCTTACTAGAGAATCAAATTGTTTTTTAAGTATATCTTCGAAAAGTACGTCAATCACCTAATGAGAAGTAGGAATATGTGATATGCAGGTTAACCTTTTTCTAGCTTCTCCTTGAGAAAGTGTCTATTAACTTCAATGTGTTTAGTCTGATCATGAAGAACCATATTATGAGGAATTGAAATGGCAGCTTCGTTATCATAGTAGGTTTTTATGGGAAGTGACACAAGAAGCTTCAAATCTTCTAGCAAGTTCTTAATGCACATGGTTTTACGAATCTCATGTGTAAGAGATCTAAATTCTGCTTCAGCACTACTTTGAGCCACAACACTTTGCTTCTTGCTTATCCAAGTGACTAAATTTCCTCCAACAGAAGTGCAATATCTAGATGTTAGATTGTCTATTTGTCACGCTACCACCTAGTCAGCATCGGTATAAACTTCTACTTGAAAGTGATCATGTTTTCTGAACATCAAACCCTTTCCAATAGTCCTTTTTAGATACTTTACCACCCTATATGTAACTTCAAAGTGTTCTTGACCAGGTGCATGCATGAATTGGCTTATCATGCTTGTTGTATCAAGGCGAGTGTGTGACAAATATACAAGCTTACCCATTATATGCTAAAATCTCTCATTTTCAATTATATCCTCAATTTTAGTAGGGTATAGCTTCAAATTTACCTCTAATAGAGTTTTAGCATCCTTGCAACTTAGAAAACCTGTTTCATTCAATAAATCAAGGATATATTTCCTTTAATTTACAAATATTCCTTCACATGATCTTGCAAATCCATGTTAAGAAAATATTTTAATGTTCTTAGATTTTTAATCTCAAAATCTTTCGATAAACTTTTATTCAATCTTAATAACTCATCAAGGTCATCACCTATAAGTATCATGTCATTAGTAATAGACACTAAGGATTGCTATTTTTCTGTTGTTGGCATGTTTATAAAAATGGGTATAATTTGCTTGGCTCTGTTGATATCCATATCCTTTAATGGTCTCCCCGAATAGCTCAAAACACGCCCTTGGAGATTGTTTGGACCTTATAAAGACTTCCTAATTTTGCAAACTTTGTTTCAACTAGATTCTTCAAAACCATAAGGCAAACTCATAAACACTTCCTCTTCTAATTCACTATTCAATATCTAGTTGTTACAATACCTAATTGAAATTAATTGCAAGAGATAATAGAATGCATATAGAGTTAATTTTGGTTATTGGAGTAAAAGTTTCTTGATAATCAATACTATATGTTTGAGTAAATCTCTTAGCCACAAGTCTCGCCTTATATCTCTTCAATTACCATCTAACCTACATTTCACAATAAATACCTACTTAAACCCAATCATTTTTTAACCTTTAGGCAGCTCTACAATTCCCCATGTCCTATTTTTCTTTAGTGCATCCATTTCCTCCATCGCTATTGTTTGTCCAATTTGGATCAGCGAGTGCTTCTTGAATATTTCTTAGAACGACTGGATTAAAGATTCTTGAAGTAAATGCCTTATGTTTTTTAGAGAGTTGATCATAAGATAGATATTTTGCAATGGGTTGATTAATGCAAGAACAAGTTCCTTTTTTGATAGTAATAGGAGTATCAAGATTAGTTAATCATGAGATACTAACAAAGAAGTGAGACAAAATAATCAATATGTTGAGAGGTGTCTTAAGTACCTGGATCCAAGGTAGTAGGCTAACCAGGTGCTGAATGAATAGTAAGTTCTTTACTCTTTTGATGATTCTTTCTCCTTGTATAAACTAAGACCTTGGGTTCGTGATCCTTAAGATTATCTTATAGTATTTCTCCCTCTGTTAAAGATTCAACTTTTGGCACAACATCCTTAGGAGTAGGTATCACATTTTCATCTTAAGGTGTAGAAATCACAATCTGAGGTAGAGTAGAAAAAATAGGCGTCTCGTCCCTACTATTTTCTTCCTTTAAACTCCCCAACCTGAAGAATATCTTTTTGAAAATAGGGCTAATTTTTTAGGAATAAAACATACATAATAACTAGGACTTTTTGTGTTTTTTTTTATTAAAACATCTATACCCCTTTTGGTTTGAGGCATAACCAATAAAAACATATTTTGCTGCCCTTGGATCAAGTTAGGACCATTCTTTATGAGGTAAATGAACATAAGTTGCACGTCCAAATATTTTAAGACGTAATTTGGAAGAAATTTGATTCTCAAGGGAGATATTATTAAAATACTCAAGAGGAGAAATAAAGTTAAGTACTTTGGATAGCATAAGCTGCAATTAACACCTTTTCTCCCCAAAGATACTTATGGACATGCATAGAAAACATAAGAGATCGAGCCACTTCTAATAAATGTAATTTTTTCTGCTTAGCTATATCATTTTGCTGAGGTATACAAAGTACTGTTATCAGGATGTAAAATACTAATTTTCGTTTGAAATTGAATTTCAATCAAGTTGTAGAAATTTTGAAGTATTGTCTTAACTTCAGATTTATTAGTCATTAAATATACCCAAAATCGATGAGTATGATCATTAATAAAGGTGACAAACCATTTTTTGTTGGGATAAGTAGGAATCCGTGAAGGACCCCAAATATCATTATGAATTAAATAAAATGGTCAAGAAGACTGATAACCTCTTAAAGGATTAATATGGTTATGACTTTTAGACAAAATGAAATGTTCATAGTTATAAAGTGAACAATCTGTTTCTTTAAACAAGGTGGGAAACTTTTTTTTTTTAAGATATGGGAAACTGGGATGTCCTAATCTATAGTGCCAAAGCATTATTTCACTTTTAACAGTCTACTTAGTACTTGAGGTTTTTTGTACTTGGAGATATCATCTTCAAAATAGTAGAGACCATAAATCATTCTAGTATTGCTAATCTTCTTCCTCGAATTTAGGTCCTGAAATACACAAAAGGAATTAAAAAAAATGTGACATTACACTTAGAATATTTAGATAATTTGCTAACAGACAAAAGATTACATGCAAGTTTCGATACATGAAGGATAGATTTTAGGGATAAAGTTTCTGATAAAACAATTGAATCTTTGCCCGCAATAGATGAATTAGAAACATCTGCTGTATGGATTTTTACTTGACCAAAACAAGGAATGTAAGTATGAAATAAATTTGAAAAACTTGTCATATAGTCAAATGCTCCGGAATCAATGATCTATGGAGTATATTGTGATAACAAGTAACACATTAAAGTATTTAAATTAGTACTTGTTTGTGCCAAGGAAGCATTAGGAGAATTAGATGATCCAGAATTAGATTTGAGAAGTTTCAAGATATGATCCACTTGCTGTAGACTAAAAGGAACCGTTTTGGCTGCACTAGTAGTAGGATTGCTTTTGATTTTGCCTTTCCATTTTTCTGGTTTGCCATGGAGTTTCTAACAAGTTTCTCTAGTAATCCTTGGCCTATTGCAATAATCACATTAAACATGATTTTTATCATCATATTTCTTTACTGTAAGTTTACCGATTTAGGTGTTTGTGGTTGTCGATGGAGAGTTTTCCAATGTGTTGCCTGGTGCTTTTTTACCTAACATCATCAGCCTGCGACTCTCCTTACGGCGAACCTTAGAAAAAACTTCACCAATAGATGGAAGAGGTTGTCGCCTAATTATTCGTCCCTTGACGTCGTCAAACTGGACATTGAGTCCCACGAGGAATTTGATAACTGAATCATCCTCTACCTTCTTCCTGTAATAATTACAATCTTCAGAAGATTTTCACTCATAAGAATTAAATAAGTCTAGGTCTAGCCATAGAATTTTTAGAGAATTGAAATACTTTGTGACGTTGTCTTCACCTTGGTGAATTTCTCTAGGTTTCAGCATTATTTCATATACGTGACATTAATTTCCCAAGTCCGAATACATTAAATTAATATTATCCTAAAGTTCCTTTAATGTGTGATAACACATATAATTAGAACTAATATTTTTTTCCATAGAATTTACTAACATGTCATAAGCATAGGGTTTTTTGCATCCCTAATTGGATAGGTTAGACCAGCCAAATCTGGTTCCTTCTTATCACCAGTTAGATATCTAATCTTTCTTTTACCTTAAATATACATGCGCATGAATTGGGACTAGAGTAAAAAATTATCCCCATTTAAAATAATAGTAGTGATTTGGACTAAAGGAGAATTAGAAGGAAGGTCATAAGGATTCTTTATTAAAGGTGCAGAATCTGACATGATTTCAGACATGGTGGTAAAGAAAAAAAAATGTTCAATGCCTAGGCTTTCTTGTTTAGAGGAAATGACCCTGCTTGATACCAAGTGAAAAGTAAAAAAATAATAAAGATGGAACTATACATACAAACGAGTAAAATATATAGATACTATACTCCTAATAGTTGGTAAGACACTTCTTTAAATACATAATAACGTTTAAACATATATTTATAGCTTTTAATATACTCTAAATATAGAGTATTATTTTGTAAAATATTCCCTGTTCTAACACTAATTTATTCACATGTATGCATTTATGTAAGTTTTATACTATGGTTGCCCAAAAAAGTCAATGAAGTGTGAACATTGGGATTGATGGCACAATTATAGGAAAAAAGATAGAAATGCTATTTTGGATTGATTGCATGAAAATGAGAAGGATCAACATAGATATAGTTACAAGTCATCTTAATTTAATAAAAAAGGGAAAGTGGCTTGTCTTAACTTCTTGGCTTGTTAATTAGAATCCAATTCTTTCATTTATCATGAGTCATGTATGCCACACTGATGTTATTTTACGTGAAAATTGCAGCAATAGGAGATGACATTTAGGTGTTCCCGTGACGATCAGCAGGAACAACAGTGGCAAAATGAAGATTTAGCTCAATTATCTAAGTTCTTGAAGACAATTGAATTTGAGAAGCATAATAAAACAACAGGACACTTCACGACCCTTAACCCTGATCAAAGCGCCCACTATCCAGCACGTGGAGCGCCAATCACCTATACAGCAGCGGCTCATGCTGTTGTTAATCAAGAACAATAATGTTTCAGAGCCTATAGCAATCACCAGACCAAAAGATAACCAACTTGAGTCGTGAATCTGAACCGAGCTTCATGACAGAACTAGGATCGAGCTTTATTACAGAATGTTGGCAAATACAGATCAGTCGAGACGAATCCAAGTTGTTTTGAATAGTCGCAGCCAAACTTTCTAAGCTGATCAGTAGCAGCAGTCCAGCTGTTATACACCTCGAACACCTAACAGTGGCAGCTGAGCGCTCATTCTTCATGTTGGAGCGCCCACGGTCAGCCAGTGGAGCGCCCGTGACCAGCAAAAGGAGCGCTCAATGGAGTCCCACTTTGATGGACTCAGCCGCAAATCTGAGAGACCAAGACATGCTTCCAGCCAAAAATCCAAGCAAACGAAATAGTAGTCAGAGTGTATAACACAGCAGCAGCAGCAGGACAGTCTGAGCTTCATTTTATGCCGCAGCCAACTCCAAGCAACACCAAGCTGCTGTCGATTAAGTTCGGGCTTCATTAGAGCAGAACCTTGAAATGCCCCAAAATTTTTACCCATGTAGGTTAGAAATGCTATAATTAAATAGCATGTGGTTAATTTTGAACTTTAATTTAAATAAGTAAATTAAGTAAACTAAACTATACGATATGATTAGATAGATTAACATAATTGAATTAATAAATAGATTAATTAAAATTTGAGATTTCAAATACTTTTTCAGTTTATCTTTTTGCTTTAATTTTCTAATCCAACAAAGAATTATATCATCACCCTTCCAATATTCAATTATTACTTAATTCTTTCCAACCATCGATTTGAACTCCATTTTGTTCTTATTTTAATTCCCCAAACCAAACATATAACTTAGATGTTTTAGTAGATTCCTAAACTCTTGAACTTTAATCTAAATCCTATTTCCTTAATCCCCAAAAATTTTGAATTCAACTCCTCGATCATAAATATCATTTCATAAGTCCTAAATTCCCAAACTCAAATTAAATATTAAATTTCTACCAATTTGAATTCCCAAACTACATTTCTAGTTCAAATTATTGATTTCTCTTCCCTATACTGTCTTGTCAAATTCTAGTTCTTGAAGCTTTTAAAATAGAAGCTCATCACTATTTAAGAAGCTAAGTCTAAGATTAAGAAGCCCAAAGCTCAATCCAAAGCCCAAGCCTATTAGCCTATATGATTGCCCATTAGAAAACCCTAATCCCTGATTTCCTTTCCTTTTCTTTTCCTTTAGAGCTGTCATTCTTTCCTTTCCTTTTCTCTTCATTTCTCTCAAATAATTCGACTAAATCTCTATTTTAAAAAGATCTTAGGAGAATTTGAAGATGGGAAACAAGACTAAAGTAGGGAGTTAAGTTAAAATAAGCTACATCAACTTAAAGAAGTAGTAATGGTGAAAATATAGTTGATGGAAATGGTTAAACAAGTAAGTTAATTAATTTCTCTAAATTGATTGTTTTAAATGCATGATTGTAATAAATTAGTGTCGAATAAATGTAGAATTTATGATAGCATAAATAAATTAGTAACACAAACATATATGTTAAATATGTGCATATTTATGTAGACTAGGTGTTTGATCAAATGCAATGAGAAAATATGATGTAGAAATGTGTACTATAGTGTTGTAAAGTTAATAATATGATTTCATATGTTGATTTTGGGATTTTTCGCCAAAGATAAAGCCATAAGAATTAGTTAAACACGTTAAATTTAGGAAAATTCGATGAAGGAAGAATATGAAAGTTGATACACTATCCATCATGAGCATGATGCAGCCCGTGATACAAGCAAAATATGTAATTTAAGACTATCATAGGCATAATGATGATAGTGATACACACCGACCAATTTTTAAAGGGCAATAATAGGCATGTTTTTTACTATGATTGCCATTACAACCTAGATCAGAGCCATGATTGAAGGTGTAATCCTAATTGTGTGTGAGACTCACGCCCCCCATCATTGGCGTGATCCATCCCTTGGTTCAAGTTAAAAAAGTACAAAAGAAAAGAGAGAAAGAAGAAAAAAAGAAACAAATAAAATAAATAATAAATGATATGTATATTGGTACTTGTATAAATAGAAATGAGTGAATTATACTAAGTGTATTTTGAATAATAAAGTGTATTAACAGATTTGATAACTAATTAATTTTAACATGGATTTTAATATAAAGTGGACTTTGTAATAAACCTAAGATCAACATGACTTAATAAACTTTAGTAAGCTAAAATGAACAAGAATGTTTAAGTCTATCTAACTTAGCCAAGTTAAACTAATATAGGCTTAATAACTTATAATTGGCTTAGATTAATATGCTAAGTTAAACCATAAATAATAAAGAGAGTATGTTGTTTTAGATGTATGTTTGCTAGAAAAATGTAAACTTCCTATAAGTTACTTCCTATAAGTTAATAATTTATTTACTTATATGAATAATAAGAAGAGATGATTTTATAGTGAATGATTTGTAAGCAAAAAAAAAAAAAAAAAAAAAAAAAGGAAAGAAATAAAATGAATTGAAAGACAATGGAGAACTATTTGTGGCATGGCAATTTTCTTAGCTATAGTAGGGTTCCTACTTTTGTGTCTGATCAAATGAGTTTTTAAAATGAGTTTGATATAAGCTAATAAATTATTTAAATACTTATATGAATTAATTTTACGAAATAGATGGCTGTTTGCCTTTGAGTCTATCTTCTTATCTCTGCCAAATTTTAGATAGTATATTTGGTACACAATGACTTGCATATTGTTTGTCTAGGGGAGGCATCCAAAACTCATTAATACTTAAATACCACTAATAAATGATTGTTGCTTGTGCTTGGTCATTTAATCCGGTTCGAGGAGCAACAACCTTGCTGGGCGATGCTTGCATGGTAGTTAAGCGCTTACCCTATTATTGATATGATAAATCGTAGGTGGCTTGGCATTAACCTCTATCATTGAAAACGATAAATCATAAGTGGTTTAGTGGATAGCTGATAGGACAAACGGTATTGATATAACCTATACTTAAGTTTGATATGAAGTAATATGGTTTAGCTCATGAGTATAAGTGTCGATTGAACTAAATGATATTATAAATTGAGATAAGTAGAGATGCGTAACAACCGTAGATCCTAGATAATGCTTTTTTTATATGGTCCAATAGGGGATATAAGTATTCGAGCTGCTTATATCAATCGCCCGAGCAATTGCTACTACTCAAGACTTATAAATTCCTAATGGCGTGTTAGCGTAGTGTAAGTGCTCCAATGTTGTTTTGTTACACTTTAATTAAATATATAAACTGTTGGCTGTTGCATTGCATCATAATAAGTGTGTATGCCATCTCTTGTATACTTATATTGCTGTGTATTGGGCTTCAGCTCGTTATTTTCTTCCTTCTATGTGTTGATTGGATGCTGATAATTGTTTTGGGTTTTGATGACTCTTGAGGAACTTATTGATGAGTAAAGCGGGCTAGGATCACTGGATGTATTTTAGTTTAATTTGTTTAAGAACTAGATTGATTTATCTTTTAGAACTTGTATTTTCTTAGGGGCTTGATTGTAGAGCCCAGGGTTTGTATTTAAACTTTAAAGCTTTGTGTTTACCATCATGAATATGTATTCTATATTTGAAATACTTGATGGTAAAGTTATTTTTATGGAGGTTGATATACTCATAAGAATAGAAAATGGAATAATTTTATAAAATTTTAATTTACCATTGCTAACTGCAGCTGTTTCTTGGATCTAATTTAAGGATTTTAGAATTTAAAATTGCTTAGCAATAGTTCACGATAAATAAGCCTTTTAAGGTAGCATGTGCGTATAATGTGTAGGGTATTATACATGGTACTAGACACGACTAGATCCTGTTTAGGGGCATGACACTAAGTAGCACTAAGCACAAGTCCAACCAAGCCCACAGTAGCAATTTCAAGCCACACTCGAGCGTACACCAATTGTATTCCTCTTGATGTGTCCCTTTAGTAGAATTCATGAGTGTGTAGCAGTAGAAGTTGTGGTACCAAGGAGTGCTTGTGTTGCTGATGCAGAGCGCCTATGACAAACACTTGTAGCGCTTGTGCTGTAAACTCTGGGTTAAAGATAGCAGCAACAACAACATCAAGGAGCAATCGATCATGAAGGAGCTGATAAACATGTGGAGCGCACAAAACAGTCTAACAATAATAGCTGCTGTCATTCCAATTTTTTACATATCACAACCGTGTTGAACAGCAGCTAACATCAATCCAAGGAGGGCCTATAGAGTTCATATGAGTTTAGCGGCAACATTTACATGAGCATCTACGAAGTGAATTAGAGTATCCCTCGTAGCTAGTTTAGAATGCTCATGATACACCAAGGAGCGCTTGTGTTTGTGTTGTGTAGATCTCAGTGAAGCACCCAAGGACCCAATTAAGCACCTATTTGGCTTGGATGTAGCCTTAGACAGCAATTAAGCACTCACCAGCTGAAATAAAGGTGTTCATGTTGCCAATAAAGAGCATCTTCTCACTATTGTTTTGAACATTTGAGTCTTTAGTTCGACACTCTTATATCTTGATCGAACATCCCTACAATAGAATACACAAGCTAACAACATGACTAACAAATCAGACTATATAATTCTCATGAGCAATGTCTACGTATAAGTGTGCATGGTAACTAGAGGAGAGGTATCGAATCAAATGGAGCTATTCAATATTTTTGTTAAGTTTTGATGACTGGGTCTGTTTGTTCCATCATGTTTTGGTCATTTTGACAATAGATATTTGTTAAGAGACAGATATCGATGAAAAACTGACAGTTTCACTCACCAAACATATACAATACAGATATGATGCAGATAAATTATAGATACAAATCGGATAAAAATAAAAATCCAACAATCTAAACAAACCAGTATAGCAAAAATGACAAATTGAAGGATTAAGTGTTAGAAGCTAGACATCATTATGGGTTAGTTTCGAATTGGGAATCGACCTGACTCATCACTGGCTGCTCCTGAATTGGAAATTGGCTTGGGGATGGCTAGTCTGAACCGACAAAGGACTCACTAGTTCTGGTGGGTCCTTACGGTTCCACTCTTAAAAACTGCATCTCGGTTTTGGAACTGCTAGTTCAAGAAATGGTTGAGAATCGACAGAACCGATGGTTGTCGCGGTTCTATAGCATTAAAAATTAAAAAAAAGAAAAGAAATTAAAAAAATGTAATTAAAATATAAATATTTTAAATTATTTTTGCATGAATAATAAAATATTTATTTTGTATTCACAATATTTAATGTATTATTATTAACAACACATATAATAAATATATTTAAAATCACATGTTGTTAAGTTTATGTAGGTTTCTAACCAAAGTAGACTTTATTTCTTAACAATGTATGACTTGTTTTTGTGTTGTTGAGACTTATTTGTATATTGAATATTTTATAGTATCACATTACTAATATGACAACTAAAAAAGTACAAGTGATTATACATAAATAAATATATAGCTGTAGAATTTCTTTTAACTAACATGCCATAAATAATTATTGTTAGACTTAATATTATTTCAAGTTAAAAATTTATTTTGTATTTTGTATTATTTAAATTAAGTAAATTATTTAATTGATTTTTCTATTTTTTTTTATTTCACGGTTCTTGATTCCTCTGAAACCAGACTCAAATTGTAGGAACCGACGGTTTCTAAGAGCTATAAATTGGATAGGCTCTCACGGATTCGGTTCCGATTTCAATATTTATGGAACCGAAAACCGATGGTTCGGATCCGGTTCCAAACCCGAATTAAACCGTGACGACATCTATTAGAGGCCCCTTTCTCAATTTTTCGGGAAGAAGGATTTGAAAGAACAATTTAGAAGCCCAAAGCGCACACAAAGAAAGATTCATCCTGCTCCATTTTTATTTAGTCACATGTGGGCCAATAATAATAGTTCAAGTAACGGACATCAGCAGCTGAGTAGGTCGTTTTGTTAGCTATTTCGGGGCCCTATTTCCAGTTTAGGAGAGGGAGAGGGAGAGGGAGAGGGAGAGGGAGGGGGGTGCAAAGGTCCACACACGTGATGGGCAGAACATGTTCTGAGACGAGGAAAGGCGCAGGGGACATCGCTTCTTGGACGAGAGTAGTAGGTTAGTAGCTGAGGATCATTTTCCTTTGTATTACGAATTCACATGCAATTTCTAGTACGTTTATTTTAGCTAAGGGGCACTGAGACCCTTTCTTGTAGCACATTATTGAGTAGAGTTAATGGTGTAATGAAATCAAGCAGTACCCATCTCTATTGGGTTTTTAGTATTGAAGACTTTGATGAAGAAATTTATTTAAGGAGTTTTTTAATTCTTATTTTACTTTGTCAATTGCTTGTTTGAGGTGTTGAGATGTTGTGATTAATATTTCATGGGTGTTGCAATGTTGGGTTTGATGAAATTAATGATTAATGACTTGTTTTGATGTTGATTTATGATTAATTGGATATTTTGCTATTATTGCTTGCAATAATTTTTGCATGGCCAACACTAATTAGATAAAAATGATTAGAGACATTGGAGGGATTCGATAATCTGTGCAAGCATATTTTGGGTTTTTTGAAGAAATTTGTCATAAGGATATGCGAGTTTTGACAAAACTCACAAACTCAAGCACTTTATGCAATTGGAAAAATGGATTTGGGTCACGTGGCGGTACTTAGTCTATAATTCCAACTAGAGTAGTAATTTCAGTATGATCAAATTGTTATTTACTTGATAATTATAAATAAATTGCCTTGGTGGGACAATTTATGCTATAATTTAAATTTTGCCATTTTAAGAGGTGCGCAAGTTCCAATGAGTTTGGTTAAATCCTATCTAATCAACTTTAAATATCGATCCAAGGCATCACTTAATTCAAATGAGAATATAGATGCAATTCTTAGTCCATTTTTTAGCATCTCTTAACCTCAAAAACCTTGATAGTTTTGTTAGGACATTTGATTGGAGTGTTCAAATTAGTTCTTAGTTTATCTTTTAATTAAATCAATTTTTTATAGCTTTGCTTAGGGAAAAACTTGAATATCCAATACTTAGTACAAATCTCCTTGAGGAATACAACCTTGGCTCGCCAATATACCGCTAACACGATTGAGTGTACTTGTTGGTGCTTAAAATGATTTTTACAAAATCATGTAGCTAAGTTGAATTTTAGGCGCATATCTAGAGTGAGTCAGTGCGTGAGATAGAATTCGGTATTATCAACTCAAGAAAAGAAAGCAGCTCATGTTATGTTTGACATGAAAAGATTCTGGGTTTCATTCCATTTCCTATGTTTGGATGCAACTTTAGAAGCCGGAATCGCTATTCCTTAGAATCGATAAGTTCAGTTTTGAAAGAGAATTTGATTCAATTCCAGTTTTATTAATTGTATGCAATATAGATACTATTTTATCTTATTACATATTCATAACTTGTATTTATTACTAAGGATCCATGTACATTTTCAAATATACAAATGGATTTGTCATTTCCAAACTCATTTCATTTTATTTCAAATCATTATATTTTAAAGCATTCCAGTGTACCAAACGTGATATTAGTGCCTAGGTAGTGCAAGTTTTTATTCTATTTATGGAGAATCTGGAACGAGCAAATCGGTACTACTTTAATGCGAGCGGTCTGCCAAATTAGAATGAATTTCCTACTCTCCGGCGACAATAAATGAATTCTTGAATCTTAATATGAAACCGAATCCTAATTTGGATAGTTTTAAGTTAGGTGAAAGTAGGACAATAAATGAATTCTTGAATCTTAATATGAAACCGAATTCTAATTTGGATAGCTTTAAGTTAGGTGAAACTCCAGTATCTAATAGAATTAATTACAAAACCTTTTTGCCCATTTACGAATATATAACTTGTGTTAATTATTTTAACAAATAAGTGACATGGGTTTAATTTAAAAGTGTCAATATTATTTACTAAATTTAGAAGAATACTTATCAATATCTTGCTGGTCTTGAAAATAATTTTTACATTCTTTTTCAATTTTTTAAAACAATTTTTAATATATTTTATATAATTTTTATTTTTTATTAAATTAGTTTTTAGACCAATAATAGGCTAACATGTATTTCTCAAATAGTATTTAATAATATTAGTACTTTTCCATGTATTTTAAAAAACCTATTCATAAAAAAAAAAACACGAGTCATATGTTTATAATTTAGTAAAAATATAAGCTTTGTGTAATTCACCCTGTAACTTATTTGATACAAACTCAAACCCTAAACTCTAAAATACACTCACCAACATCAAACTACACAAACCTTAAACTCAAATATTTGCAACATATTGAAATATATAATGACTACTAAACCACTGCATCTTTGGTACAAAGCGCACTAAAGCTGCATGAATATGTATTTAGCACGTGCATCTTCAATATAATGTCCCCGTTTAATTTTCGATCTACTTGTTTTCGATACATTATTTTTCATCCTATTTGAATACCAAGTATGATTTTAGTTTCGTTTTCAAACTAAATCAATACTAAATTGATATTGAACCGATATATGTATAGTACTGATGAAAAACTGATTATTTTACTCATACATCGATAAAACCGAATTAATACTATTTCAATACTGATAAATTACTGATAAAGAGTAAAGCACCTTATATACTTCTAAAAAACCATTATTTCTCTCGTCTCGGTCTCCAAGCCGGACCACCAACCAACAACGTGGTGCCAAGGCGTTGATGCAAACGCTTCAATACTAGATGCAATAATTTTTAAGTAATATGCCAATTTTTGCACTTTCGTCTACCATTTCCTTACTTGTCATCTTGTGTACTTATCTTCAATATCATATTTTTTGTCATTTTTTAAGACATATGGTCGGAAACAGCAGACTTGCCTTTCAAACTCAATGTGGTCCCTTCACTTCTGAGGATACACACAAAATAATAACAATAAATAGAAAGATATCAATGAATGCTTAAGCGGTATGTTTTCCATCTATATTTATATTCATATTTGTATCTTATATGTATTTACTTTATATTTAGTCTGTTTGATATTTTTATGAGTAAAATATATATTTTTCATATATAGGTGTTTTTTGATAAACAGTTTGTTTAAAAACATTTGCGTGCTATTTGCATTTCGATGAAACAAACAAACCCTAAAGTCCGCATCCATATGCATGCATTAATGGAATCTTATTCATTAATAAATCATGGAAAAAAAGGGAGAAACAATTTTCTTTTTGTGTTTATTTATCTTTTCATAAATTGTACACCAATTTAAAAAAAATTGACCATTGAAAGTTTTATTTGTAGTTTGGATATGTGCTGTCTATACTGTTCTAATGTCAATTACAACAAAACCCTTCTTTAGTGGAGCCTATACGTCGTCACGGTTCGGTTCGGGTCTGGAACCGGACCCGAACCGCCGGTTCCCTATTCCAAAAGTGGTGGAACCGAAACCGGACCTGTAGGAACCGGTCCGATTCCTAGTTCTTAGGAACCGCCAGTTCCCACGGTTCGGTTTTGGTTCTAGAGGAACCGGGAACCTTGAAAAAAATAAAAAAATCAATTAAATAATTTACTTAATTTAACTAAGAAAAAATACAAAATAAAATTTTAACTTGAAATAACATTGAGCCTAACAATAATTGTTCATAGTATTAGTTAAAAAAATTCTATAATTATGTATTTATTTATATACAATCACTTGTATTTTTTTAGTTGTTATATTAGCAATGTGACACTATAAAATATTCAAAGATATAAATAATTATCAATAACAAAAAATGAATCACACATTGTTAAGAAAGAAAGTCTACTTTGATTAAAAGTCTACATAAATTTAACAATATATGATTTCAAATGTATTTATTACTTGTGTTGTTAATAATAACATATTAAATATTATGAATAGGAAATAAATTTTTTATTATTTATGCAAAAATAGTTTTAAATATTTATTTTATAATTACAATTTTTTATAATTTTCTTTTCTTTTTTTTCTTACTTTTTTTTTTTATAATTTTTATGTTGTAAAACCGCCGGTTCTGCCTGTTTTCGAATCAATGGTTCCAAAACCGCCGGGTCATGCGATTTTTAGGGATGAAATCGTAAGGACCCGTCAGTTCCGGTTCAGACCCGCCATTGCCGGGTCGGTTTTCTGTTCAAGAACCGCCAGTGACGGGTCATATCGGTTCCCCGTTCGGAACCGATCCGTGATGATGTCTAGTGGAGCCACTAAATAAATGTCCAAATTTATCTAACGTGTTTAAGTGTTTTTTTACAGTATATTTATTTCTATAATTAATTATTTGAACTCTTTTTATATACATATATATATATATATATATATGTTCCATTACAAGGCTAGGGATTTGAAAAAAAAAAAAAAAATATATATATATATATCTAGGCGAGTGATAGATAAGTATCACTATATCAATATCTTTTTAGGCAAATAGTGACGATAATATATAGATTTTATAAAACTAATCACATATTATAATTTTATTAGTAATCATACACCACTAATAAATTCAAGCATGTGTCAGTACAATTGAATCTTTTCTCATTGGATTCTCATGCGATTTTTAGGGATGAAATCGTAAGGACCCGTCAGTTCCGGTTCAGACCCGCCATTGCCGGGTCGGTTTTCTGTTCAAGAACCGCCAGTGACGGGTCATATCGGTTCCCCGTTCGGAACCGATCCGTGATGATGTCTAGTGGAGCCACTAAATAAATGTCCAAATTTATCTAACGTGTTTAAGTGTTAGTTTTTACAGTATATTTATTTCTATAATTAATTATTTGAACTCTTTTTATATACATATATATATATATATATATGTTCCATTACAAGGCTAGGGATTTGAAAAAAAAAAAAATATATATATATATATCTAGGCGAGTGATAGATAAGTATCACTATATCAATATCTTTTTAGGCAAATAGTGACGATAATATATAGATTTTATAAAACTAATCACATATTATAATTTTATTAGTAATCATACACCACTAATAAATTCAAGCATGTGTCAGTACAATTGAATCTTTTCTCATTGGATTCTCATGCGATTTTTAGGGATGAAATCGTAAGGACCCGTCAGTTCCGGTTCAGACCCGCCATTGCCGGGTCGGTTTTCTGTTCAAGAACCGCCAGTGACGGGTCATATCGGTTCCCCGTTCGGAACCGATCCGTGATGATGTCTAGTGGAGCCACTAAATAAATGTCCAAATTTATCTAACGTGTTTAAGTGTTAGTTTTTACAGTATATTTATTTCTATAATTAATTATTTGAACTCTTTTTATATACATATATATATATATATATATGTTCCATTACAAGGCTAGGGGATTTGAAAAAAAAAAATATATATATATATATATATCTAGGCGAGTGATAGATAAGTATCACTATATCAATATCTTTTTAGGCAAATAGTGACGATAATATAGATTTTATAAAACTAATCACATATTATAATTTTATTAGTAATCATACACCACTAATAAATTCAAGCATGTGTCAGTACAATTGAATCTTTTCTCATTGGATTCTCATTCATTTTACTTTGGAAATCAATATCCATGCTATTAAGTACTAACTACAAGGCTAATGACTAATTATTTACACTATCAAATATTAACTTATTACCTCGAAATTTTTCACCTTGTTAATTACACAATAGTCAAGATACATGTATTTAATTACAAAAATTTTATAAAATTCAGGTATTTAATTATATAAATAATAAAATCTAAGTAAAAAATAATATCATTAAATTTTAGATAATTAATTATAAAAATAAATTGAATAAAAATTTATGAAAATACATAATATTTAAGCACGGAATATGATAATAACTTAATTTTAAATGACTGGCAAACCTGATCAACAGTGTTACAGTAAAAACCAATCAACTCTTGATAAGTGTTCCGGGAAAAGCGATCCCTAAGTCTGGTTGCTTCGATGGAAAGTACAATGACTGGTTTCCCCTCGAGCTTTCAGCGGGTCGCAAAATCTGAACTAAATTCAAAGGTGGACCAAACAGGAAAAAACGAGAAAAAAAGGACACGGAATTATGAGAAAGGCTTAAGTAAATACTAATATTCTTAATATTTATTATTTCTTTTACATATCATGTCATGTGTCCATGTATATTTATATCATTTTTATTTTATTTTATCTGATTTGTACCTGCCTTCTATTCGTGATTAAAAATACAAGTTTTTCTTTTTTTAATCTATATCATTTTGTTGACAATTTGTAAAAATAAAATATCAAAAAACTTGATAAAATCAACCAACCTATATGTTAACAAAATTTTATTGTTATTACATTTTCTAAAAGAGACCTATTTTATTGATTATTTAGCTGTTTAAATTTATATTTAATAGTTATATAATTAAAATATTTATTATAATTTATTTTAATAATAAAATAATAACACAAAATTTAAATACAGAGAAGTAGCCAGAAGGGGAGACCTAATTGGCCATAAAAGGGATGATTCTTATTTCCAAGTCAGAGACACCTCTTTCTCCCTTCCCCGCTGTCCCCAACACAAAACACAAGCACACTGTTTCTCTCTCTCCCTCGTCATTGGTGGCTTTTCTTATCAAACAACTCTTGAGGCATCCTAAGGACCAAAAGCACATCTCAAACATAAACCACCAACCCAAAATTGGCAAGTGCTGTTTTTACCTTTGCCTTTTCATTTCCCCCACACCCCCTGTATCATTCTCCTCTCTCTCTCTCTCTCTCTCTTTCTCTTTTCCTTCTTTAATGAGCGAGCTTACCTTTTTATCTTCTTGGGTCTGTTTCATTTTTCTCTCTCTCTCTCACTTTCCTTAACTAGGGTTTTTAGAGAATTTTCCTGGCTAAATATAGTAAACCAAACAGTCATTGTTTTCCACAAAGAAGTATCTTTAATTTCTGTCTTTAATCACTTTTGCCTTTCTGTTTAACTTCACATCCCATGAATATATTCCTTATGTAGCAATATATTCCTTTTTATCACCAAAACGTTGCATGTTGGTTCAACACATGTTTTTCATAAATTTATGTGCAAATTACTAATTACCCTTTTTTTGGTTTTTGTTTTAGGAGGAGAAAGTAGATAGAAAGAAGATAGAGAGAGAGAGGATAGCATATTTTTTTTAATGGCAAGAGAGAAGATTCAGATCAAGAAGATTGCTAATGCTACAGCAAGACAAGTCACCTTCTCCAAACGTAGGAGAGGCTTGTTTAAGAAAGCTCAGGAGTTGTCTGTCCTCTGTGATGCTGATGTGGGTATCATCATCTTCTCTTCTGCTGGGAAGCTCTTTGAGTTCTCCAGTTCCAAGTAAGATCCCGCTTCTCACTCGTCTCTTCTTCGTTTGTTTTTTTAAGGTTAAGTGAGATTAAGCGTTTGATTATCATAAAAAAAAATTAAGAAATCCACTCCTAAGGTTGGAGGAGGTTGATGGCTGCTTAAGTGATTCAGATTCGATTATCATGTAAATCTCAATAAATAATGTTTATTTATTTTGTTATTCATTTTTTCTTTTCGATTATCAAGAATTATGAGAATATGGAGTTTGTGTTGGACGAATATTAAAATTAATCGAGATAATTTATAGTATAAGTAGTTATTGTAGTGTTGATTTGTATAAAATCTTAAGTTTCTTCATTTTTTATTTCTTTTGTAATTTTTGTTTATGAAGTAGTAAAAATAAATAATCAAAAAGAAAGAAGGGACAGATTTAAAATATTGAGGAAGCTATAAGGTAATTTTATTCGGTTCTTCAAGGTTGTAACAAGTTTCTCTACCTTCTAGCTTTTTTTTTGTAGTTTAATATTTACTTCTTTATCAATTAAAAGTATAAAAAATACAAATAATTTTCGAACTTTTAACTTCAGTGTGGCACACACTTAGAATTTATAATCCATTAAAACTTGGTAATATGAAAATCAATAAAAAGCTATGTAAAGAAATTTAAGGATATATAATGTTTGGAAATTACGCTGTGTTTGGCAAGTTTATTAAAGTGGAAATGGATCGGAGTCGGCCAAAAAAAAAAAAATGAAAGTAAAAGAGTGGAAAGTTTTATATTTGATAATTTAGAAAGGAAAAAAAAAGAAACAAAGCTAGTGATCGGTAAAATTGCCCTTATGTCTAATTTTAAATCTTCAACCACGGAGGAGGAAAAAGAAAATTCCCCATACTATTCATGTTTTCTGCCGTGGGCAGAAACTGATGGAACCAAAAAGTCGGAACATTTCCTTCGATTTCCAATGTTTTTCGCCATTTTCTGCTGCATCCAAATGTATGTTTTCGATCTATTTTCACCACATTCACTTACTTTTCATAGGTTTCGTTCGTTTTTCATCGCATTCAACCAAACACACATTGAAATGGAAGTGGGGGGAAAAAAAGTGAAAGCAAAGGAAACCTGTGGAAACTTCCACTTTTAATTTCATGAAGTTTCTTTTAAAAGTGAAGGGAAACGGTGGAAGATTATTGTGTACGTAATTCATATAATTTATGTATATGTATATATGGTGTGTAAAAATTATATTTTAATATGTAGAAAAGATAATCGGTAATTTCTTAAGTAATTACTATTTGTGATTTATGGATATGATTATGTGTTAAAATATAATTAGTATTTATTTATTATGTTTATATTATATGCGACATGTATTATCAACTAAAATCATGTAAAATTATCAAAATATCGTTAGAACTAAAATTAAAAAAGTAAAGTTTTTCTATGTAAAGTATGGGGTACTTCAGCCTTTGAAATATTTCTTTTCATTTCTCTCTATGATTCAACCAAACAAGTTCGATTTCATCTTTTGACACAAACACACCAGTGGTCTAGGTAGAGATGTTCCGAACTATGTGCGCTTCGAAATAGGAAAAAACAAATTTCTTTTAGTTTATCCGAGTTTAAAGTATTAAAATGCATTTTTATATGAATTTATTAGAGATGTATTTGAGCCAAAAAAACTAAAAATTTTTAGCAATATTTGCAGTTCCTGTTAATATTATCTAACTTAAAGAAGGTGTAGCGTGTAGACTTGGAGTTAAATTATTAAAGGATGGATTAACTAGTCCAACTTGATGTATCAAATTGTCAGTGAAATTATGAAGAACTGGTTGGTTCATTTTTTAATGTCTTGATGATATGGGTTTAGCCTATTGGAACCACTGAACACTTTGGTATATCTCATGAAATTGGTGGATTTTAGATGGGTGAATTTAGAAGCCACTGTCTAGAATTTTTTACTCATATTTAAAGATTAAATAAAAATTTTCTGCATTTGGCTGCTAGGATTGCTAGATTTTTATTTATATCATATTTGTGTCTAATTTGTATATGTAATTTATTTGTATCATTTTTATATCGTATCTTTTTATTTTGTTTAGGAGTAAAATTGTTAGTTTTTTTCATCGATATCTGATTCTAGATAAGTATTTATTTGAAAACGATAAAAATATAATAACAAAATAACTAGAGTATGATGAAACAAACAGAGCCTTTATATATTTTAACAAAATATGAAATTAGAACCATAAAACATGAAAAGTTTATTCTCTAGTTTTCAGTAAATTTTTGAAAAACTC
The DNA here is from genome assembly GCA_024138025.1 of Combretum micranthum. Lineage (NCBI taxonomy): Eukaryota > Viridiplantae > Streptophyta > Magnoliopsida > Myrtales > Combretaceae > Combretum > Combretum micranthum. The sequence continues at coordinate 321,091 of JAMXBD010000923.1, read as the reverse complement.
AATATATTTTTCACAAGCTTATAGACAAGTGTACGAGGGTGTAAATAAATCGAATTTGATTATAATGAAAATAAAATAGAGTTTTTTTTTCCCAATTCCGTTTTAAAAAAGTAAAAGAAGAGTTGAATTTGGTCTCATGATATTTGATTGGATGGATTGTAAAAGCCCAACTATTTATTGAGTTTAGATATTAATATCATATTTATTTAAAAAAGTACGTATCTTTTATAAATTAAGAAGATCAAACGAGCTCAAAATTATATAACAATCCATGAACTTTTAATAGTTGAGCGAAATCAGCAAAACAGAGGAGAAGGAATGATTAAAATTTGTAAAAATGGAATCCATATTTATTACATTGCCAAATCTCCCCATTCTGAATTATCTCCATTAATTAAAAAAACAAAAAAACTCTGTGTATGGTTCCATTATTTTTGAATCACAACTAGTCTTTTGATTATATAACACCTTAAATTTATATTCAACTCTAACAATACAATTGAAATATTTTATATACAAATTATTATATTTATTTTAATAATTAAATAATTAATTAAATGGTCCATTATCCGATCATAGAAATTCCTATATATCGATATAAGAATAAGAGTATTATTTGGCTTTCGTTTTTCCCTCAATTTTTATCTGTAGTATTATATCCTTGTTTTGGTTTTCTGTATGTTATGTATATGTATTTAGTCAGCTTTAGAAATGGGCATGTTATAGGCTAGACTCTCGCCGCTAGTCTTTTTTTCTTTCTTTTTTTTTTTTCCTGTATTTTTTACTTTTACATATTCATTTATTTTTTAATGTCTAACTAACGTTTATTAGGAGAAGAAAATCGCAAGATTCCAGAATTTTGGGGATATAAGTACATATTAGACCAGAAAAAATTAGATAAAATATAGATACAAATTAAATTTATTTACACGTATCGTTTCAATGCAGATACAAATAAAAAATAGAACATCGATCCTTAAATCGATTTGGCATGTTCATATTGCATATAAAGTGCAGTCAAGGATCACCTGTTCACATTACAGATTAAATTACATATAAATGTTATATATTAACCTTTGTAAGATTAATTACAGTTAAACTTATTATAGGATGTCATCATATGATACACAATCAAATAAGTTTTATTCGATTTCTATAATTTAATCGATGTTTTTGGTTAACAAAAATATGTATGGTTAAAATCGTCCTTAATAAATAAATTTATTAAGTGTCCTGCGATCACTAGCTCCATGAGCCTTTGATATGAAAAATTAAAAACATAATGCACAATAATAATACATAACTTTTAAGCGTAATAATGGAGGGTATGGAGGGGCGTCTCACGTAGGGCTTTTTCTGTTTGACTGACCTCCGGGTCTGCTGGACGGTCCATTCATGTCTGCCAAAACATAACAGGAAAACAAATAAAAGAGAAGTACAATATGCATAATCCAATCAAAAGTAGGGTTGCGCTGGCATGTTGGAATGTTGAAACGTGTTCCAAACTGCCACTTTAGCCTTTAGGTATTATTAACATCCCATCCTTGTGTTTCGTGATCGGGATCTCATGCAAATAATCTTATCTTTTATAATATGTTTGGTTTCATGGAGCAGAATCAGTTTTGTTGCTATTTTTTGTTTGATTTGTAAATGAAATTATATTAAAAAATTATTTATTTCGTATAATGTAGAATGAATAAGAAATTTTTATTTTTTTACTTTAATAGAGGAGTGTCTACTTTTGATAAAAAAATGTGTGTTATTTCGAAAATACTTCTGCATAAAAATAAATAAATTGTTATTACTTTTAAATCTTATTTCATTCCTGTACGTTGAGGTTTTATTTCATCTAAAGATCTTTAGAGATGCGATGTCCAGATTTTCCTTTAAAAAAAAAAGTATTTCTTAATTTTTTGATATGACACTTGAAGATCACTTAAAATCGACCCGTATAATTATTGAACCGTTTATATCTAATCTAACTGAATCTTTAATATTTGTTTTATATATACACACGGTCTGTGGTCACGGTCAGATTTCATAAGATTGCTCTGCGGTCCCCATGGATTTGTGATGGGTTTTAAATATGTTTTGATATTATCCTGTTAAGTATTTAAATTTTTATTACCGCATGTCCAAAATCCGTTTAAGCAAATGGAAAACTTGCAGCCTTTCCAAAACCTGCTTAATTTCACTATTTTATATGCTTTCTTTATGCCAAAAATATCAAGAAATTCTTTCCAGATCTTTCAACAGGCTTTAATAATAAGGTTTGAATGACTTTTTATATTTTCTTTTATTATGTGGTCATCATAGTAAAGATGGTAATTGAAGAATGAGATTTTAAAATAAGGGTCTGTTTGTTTTTATCATTTTTTATCGTTTGAACATCTTACTTTTGCCGTTTTCAAACAAATATTTGTCGAAAAGAAGATACAGATAAAAAATAGATAATTTTACTTATAAATAGATTAAATACATATAAGATATAAATAAAATACATATGTAGATTAGACAATCCATATAGGCCCTAAAGGTACATGTATTTTGTTAAAATTTTTTCGATTGACATTATAGAAGCTTCCATCCTATGATATGTGGAGTGATATGATTAGATAGAAGTATGTCTCAATAGCTTACAAGCAGTAAAGGAGCTTATGGTACAGACTTCATTATTCTTAATTAGGAATTAGGTGTTTTTTGGATCTTGATGTTGTATTAGGTTTGCTGGAGTTGAATAAAAATGGAAAGAAGAACTATTCTTTCCTTTTATGAGTGGAGATGATTTTAGTTAAAAGTAAGCTCTATTTTATAGAATGGAAAAACTTGTACGCCCTTGTTATGGACCATCTAGCTTATATTCCTATTAGTAAAACAATTATAGAATCTAAAAGAGGTATTTTAATGGTTTGATTATGATTAGATATAAATATAAACTGTTCCATAACCTTACAGATTTGGTCTTCTAGAAAAAGAACTAGACTAGTTCTTATAACAGCCATTCTTTTATTGAAATATGGTGTTTTCCTTATTTATTTCATGCTACGAATAAACATTTCCTTGTGGTGGATTTTTTTACAAATTAAATAAGAGAAATTAATTAGTAGAGGAACAATTCTATTTCAATAAATGAGAAGCTAACACGAGAATGCGACTTAAATGGCACAATGGTTTTTTTCTGAATCCTTTTTGACACAAACGAGAGGGAGAGGAGAAAATTTATCAATAAATCTTTGAGTTTGTCCTGGTACGTCCAATAACTAGAAATTGACAGCAAGATTAGATGAGTATTTTATGACATTTGGTGAATGGAATGGATCTGGCAGGTAAGCAAAGGATGAGATCCATCCTTCTTTTACACGTAATATTGGTAAGAAAGAGCGAGAGCTTTGGGAGTATCTGTAGAGTCACATGTGCTTGTCGAACCGGCAATTCAATGACACATGTATCTGTCAGTCGAGTTGTGATTCATTTATATGAATATGTGTCGAAAGTAACGTTCACCTGTCTTTTTGATACGTTTGACAAATGTTTTAGTTGATCATTAATGAGTATTATTATTCATTATTTGGGTTGTCTTTGATTAGTTGGGTTATGGTCCTTTTGGCATTTTTTATTTTATAAATAGATCATTTATAAAAAAAAAAAAAACATATGAAGTTGAAAAATGAATATTTTTATTTATAAATAGCTCAAGCAGATCATATACAAATTAGATATAGATGAAATATGTATATAGATAAGATATGGATAAATATATATAGATGAAAATCAGACAATTTGGACAAATCTTATAATCTAAAAAATTTAATTATTTATAGATATACAAAGTTTCGGCATTGGGATAATTGCCTGATTGGGTTATTTAAATTTTATTTGTATTTGTATCTAGTTCTCAAGTAATTAAATTTCCCTCTTTTTTAACCAGTGTTTTAATAATCAGTTTCATTCAAACAGACAGATGTAATCTTAGCATCTGGAAAATCTATATTCAAATTAAATATTCTGAACTTTTGTCCTTTTCCCCCATTATCTTAACAAGTTACCAATAAAAATAATGGGACCCAAAGATAATAAATGATGGTGTAAGATTACATTTTCTGGATCTCCGGTCGATTTTTGCCGTGTTATTCTTAATAATTTTAGGAAAGGTACAAAACGAGCCCATGCCTAGACATATGACAATAATGGAACAGAACCACCAAGTACCATCTGCATAATAAATGATGCAACCTGCAGATTTCAATTTGATTTGATACTTCCCTGACCACATAACCAGGTCCAACAAAAGCATCCTCATTATAAAAAAAGCAACTTAAATGTGAAACAATTGAAGTTTCATTAATCTACTTAAGTTTACCTATATTCACCTATGGTCTATAGTCATTTTAATTACTATCTTCCTTTCTACTCCCATGCTTGAGGTTGAATCTTTGATAGTTATAATCTTCACTTTAAAAAGATGTCTGAAACATGGGAAAGATGAAAAATGGTATGGAAATTATTAAAATGCAATCACATGAGAGTAGTGAAAGTAATAATTAGCTGTATACATAAATGTAATTAATTTTTGTCCACATGGGAGTATTAAAAATACACCTTGGTGTCTCAAGGCTCAATGCATAAAGTGCTACTAAATTCTAAAAGTCTTGAATATGAATTGTTTGATCCTAAGATTTCAAAAGTTAAATTGTCTTATATTGGATTAATTGCTTATATTAGTCATCCAATAACCAATTTATTAATTGTTCTTAGTAGCATCTCATTCTAGTAGCATAATTTGTCTATAGCTTTGCACTTAATGATTTGATCCCATTTTAAAGTTGTAAGTCATACCACCAATTCATTTGCTTACTTATGGTTGTGCAGTGCTTGAAAGTATCAATATGCAAAAAACACTTAAATCAATGGTCAGTCACTTAAACTATTGGTTATGACCTATTACAGATATAAACAACAGATATTAATTGATAGCTGAATAGTTGTTAAGTTAGATATTTAAACCTAGAATCTTACATTAGATGATCATCAATGTCCCTCGGACCAGAATTTAGCTTGTGAACTCGTAAATATTTTATTGATACTAGTCCTTTAATGGATATCACATTTACACCAAAGGGTCACATTTCTAATTTTAAATTTCAAAACAATCTTATCAAATTGGGTAGAAGCAAGTATGGATCAACTGGATTCCTACAAGCAAGGTTAGTAGACCTAAATGAAACTTGGTCGACCTAATTATAAATTGGTCAAACTAGTTGAAATTTGGTCCTATTTTCGCTTTAAAATTTAAAGCCAAAACTTAACGATCTTACAATCATCCACATAATTGCTAATTGCAAGGAAATCAATTAACTTAAATTCAACCTTCCTAATGACTATTATCGGATCCTTTAATTCATTTAAAATTCCAAAATCTTTACAATATATGGGACAATATATAATTTTTATATAAAAGGAAGTTTGGGACAAAATTATCATCTTATTCATCACTTAAATTATGATTTTGAGGTATTTGTGAGCCATTATTATTTTGAGGCATGCGTGTACTCATTGTAGTTTGAGCTTTTAGATCATACTTCATTGTTGTAAACTTAACAAACATAATGCGAAAAGTCAATAAAAAGATTAAATTGTCATATATGATAAAAAAAAAATTAATGTATATTATATGTTATCGGTTTATGCACTTAATTAGATGTTTAGTTGTTACTATCTATATCCCATTTATTAGCATTGATGGTCTTATATGATTAGAATGTTTGGTCTAGTTGGTTTTCTATTACGTTCTTGGTGAAGAATTTTTTCAAGCTAGTGGTTTTGATTATTTTTGTCGTCCTTGTGAAGCATGGTGGAGATATTAGAACGACATCATTTGCACTCGAAGAATCTTGAGAAGTTGGAACACGAACAGCCATCTCTTGAATTGCAGGTATATGCTCCTCTCTCTCTCTCTCTCCAATTCATTTTAAGGAACTTTCTTGTTTTTCCTTCTTAGCTTCTCAAATTGTGTGTGCATGGAATTAAAAAACATGTTACCAAGTTATTAGTAGTTTATGTATGGGGGAACATTAGGAGTCAGCGGATAAACATTGGACATTAAATTCAAATAGAATATCTAAAAGAAACTTTTACTAAAGAGGGTAAAAGTTTACCCACATAGAAGATAAACATATTTTATTTAACTTGCTATATTTTCAAATGCTCCACTTTACTGCAATCATTAGAAGTTTTATTTTGTATTTAAACTTCATCAGAAATGTTCACAATTAAAAGCCACCGCATGAAATTGAGCAGCCAAACCATGCGCCATTCTGGTAAAATTAAATTTTAAACGTATACTTCGACCCTGCGTACATATTCCTCCTCCCCAAATCCTAATTAAGGGTGAATATGGCATCTGAAACTTAAACTTTATTTATTTATTTATTTTTTTAATTAATTATATAAAATTTAAAAATATCAATTTATTGACTATAAACTTTCTGATTCTATTTATAATAATTGGATCAACTCTCCATTTAGGTAGTTATCATACTAATGGGCAAGATTTATAAAGTCAATTATAAAAATTGAAAAAGTTTAGGTTGTTAATCGTAACAATAGGCAAAATTTGCTAATGGCACTGTAATCTAGCGACATTTTGTACGATTCCTCTTTAGCTATTGGACTAACCAAAAAAAAAAAAAAAAGGGGGCAAATTTAGGAATCAAATTGATAACTATTAATTGTAAATATGAACAAATTTCAAATGCCAAACAGAACATTTTTCCTAAATTGAACCAAGATCAAGTATATTTTAGAGAAATTATATCCCATGGAATTACCCAAACATGACAATGATTAGGTGCATCTGCTGCGTGATAAATGTTGTCATTTTTCTGCAAGACTGCAACTCGTATATAACCATTATGTTTAGAGGTGCTTTCTGTATTAGTTAATAAGCTTCAGACATTTTTCTTTTTTATGTCGAATTTTCAAGGTTAATGACTACATTTAAAAAGAAATAGGAGAAAATGAAAAATTTTAAGTCTTTGTGGTACCTCTTAATATTCTTGTTGTCGTAAAATGGTATATATGTTGTCGCCATACCATATCATCGTGGTATATAAAGCTATTGCGATAATTCATAACACCTATTTGTGGGTGGTATGTTGATGTAGATGAGGTGGCCATGTCCTACTTGGAGAGATTGGAAGCCAAGAAGACATCCGGAAAGAGCATTTATTAGCATTAAAGAGCATTTATTAGCATTTATTTTTCGGTTTTATTTCGTATTTTGAGTTGTTTATTTTAAATAGCATTTATTAGCATTAATGCTAATAAATAGCATTTAATTAGCATTTACTTTTCGGTTTTATTTCAAGACTATAAATAGTCGTGCTAGGGTTGTATTGAAAAACAACTTATGATCATTATTGAAAATACACTTTGAGGGGATTTCCTCTAGATTTCACATTATTTTGTGAGTTGAGATACATTCGTCGAGTGTTCTCGTTTTATCCACGCTAACTCGCTGCGTCAGTTGGTATCAGAGCGGGAAAGATTCCTGTAGAGATGTCAGGCGACGACAGTTTAGGTGGCGGTCAAGTCCCAAACGTTGTGGGGATTTGGAAGCTCTGCGAACCGAATTACAGGATCAAAGAGCGGCGCTGGGTGACATGGATCAGAGATTCCGGCGTTTCGAACAGCGCCTTGATGACCTGGTTGAGCGTTTCGACGCGATGGGACCCAATGCCAACAGAAACAGGAATGTTAATGAGGAACGACCAAGAGCAGGCGATGCACGCGGCGACCCTCGTGGCAGACCTGTGGCTGCAAATAGGAGGATTCAGATGCCCGATGATGATTCGGAAGAAGAAGATGATGTTTTGCCGGAAGATGAACCGCCACGTCGGAGGGGTGGTTATGGAGGTCGGAATAGAGGTTATGATTATGGTTTTGGTTATGGAGAGGGCGATTTTAAATTGAAAGTGGACATTCCCAGTTTTAATGGGAATTTAAACATTGAAGATTTTATTGATTGGCTCGCTGATATTGATCGGTTCTTTGAGTATATGGAGATCCCAGAAGGGAAGAGGGTGAAGCTGGTGGCTTGTCGTTTGAAGGGGGGCGCTTCTGCCTGGTGGGAGAGGTTGCAAGGTAGGAGATATCGCGAAGGGAAGCAGCCGGTGAGGACGTGGTACCGGATGAAGCAGCTCTTGCAGCGGGACTTCCTACCCCCTGACTATGAGCAAATTTTGTTCCAGCAATACCAGAGATGTCGCCAGGGCCAGAGGTCAGTTCATGATTACACTGCGGATTTTATGCGATTGGCAGAGAGGAACGATTTAAGAGAAAGTGAGGGCCAGCAAGTTGCCAGATACTTGGAAGGTTTGAAGCCTCTGATCCGTGATAAGATTGGTGTCCATGTGTTGCGCAATTTGAATGAAGCTAAGAACATGGCCATCAAAGCGGAGCTGATGTTACAAGAGAAGAATAACCGTTTTGATGGAAACCGTTTTGATAACACCAGGCGTTATGGAGGAGAGAGTTCTAGTAGGAGTTATGGGGAAAAAGCCAAGGGTGTTCAAGAGGTACAAAGCGGTGCTGTTGAGAGGAAGGAAGAGAAGAAGCAATATAATCCCTATGCTAAACCAACATTAGGGAAATGTTATAGATGTAACCAGCCGGGACATCGATCCAATGAATGTCCTAATAGAAGAGGCATAAACATGGTAGAAAGAGATGAGGAGGATGAAATTTGTTGTGAACCGGATGAAGGTGAAGAATATGGAGAGTATGAGGAAGAGGAGCAGGCTCTTGTGGTTCGAAAGCTAATGTTGACACCTAAGAAGGAGGAGGAGAATCAGCGACATCAATTGTTTCGTACCCGATGTACGATTGACGGGCGTGTATTTGATCTCATTATTGATAGTGGGAGTTGCGAAAACATTATAGGGCGAGCAGCCGTCAAAGCTTTGGAATTACCTATAGAAAAACACCCGAATCCCTATACTATTGGGTGGATCAAAGCGGCTGAGAAGATAGAAGTGAAAGAGAGATGCAAGGTGCCCTTTTCCATCGGTAAGTATAGAGACGAAGTATACTGCGATGTAGTCGATATGGATGCTTGCCACTTGTTGTTTGGTAGGCCATGGCAGTATGATGTTAACGCTTTACATGATGGTCGAGAAAATGTGTACAAATTAGAGAAAGATAGGGTACGATTTACCCTTCTCCCATTAAAACAAAAGGACCGCCCTAAAGCTTCTCCTGAAAAGGGGCGTTCATTCCTTACCATTACTCAAACTGAGAAGGAGATGGAGGATGCAATAAAGGAGTTCAAAGTAGTGCATGCTTTAATTGTGAAGGAGGTTTGGGCGATTGATGAGGAGAAGAGGGTTGAAGAGGTGCCTGAAAGTGTGAAAGAGTTGTTAGAGGAGTTTAGGGGAGTATTACCAGATGATCTACCAGATGGTTTGCCTCCCATGAGAGACATTCAGCACCATATTGATTTGATCCCTGGTGCTAGTTTACCAAATTTACCTCATTACAGGATGAGCCCGAAAGAGAGTGAGATATTGCAAGAGAAGGTGCAGGAGTTACTTCAGAAGGGATTCATAAAAGAGAGCATGAGCCCTTGCGCGGTGCCAGCATTGTTGACGCCAAAGAAAGATGGGAGCTGGAGAATGTGTGTGGATAGCAGGGCGATCAACAAAATTACTATTGGGTACAAATTTCCTATTCCTCGCTTGGAGGACATGCTTGACAGGTTGAGTGGAGCGGTGATCTTCTCAAAGATTGATTTGCGAAGCGGATATCACCAGATCAGGATCCGACCAGGGGATGAGTGGAAGACAGCTTTCAAAACCAAGGAGGGCCTTTATGAGTGGATGGTCATGCCCTTTGGTCTAAGCAACGCACCGAGCACCTTCATGCGCGTCATGAACCAGGTATTGAAACCATTCATTGGTCGCTTTGTTGTGGTCTATTTTGACGATATCTTGGTGTATAGTAAGTCTGAGGAGGAACATGTTATGCATCTGAGAGAGGTATTGACGGTTTTGCAAAGTAGTAAACTATATGCGAATAAGAAGAAGTGTTTATTCATGACTAGAAAGTTGCTGTTCCTAGGTTTTGTTGTTAGTGGTAACGGTATTCAGGTCGATGATGAGAAGATAAGAGCGATAAGGGAATGGCCAATTCCAAAATCAGTCACTGAGTTGCGAAGTTTTCTGGGGTTAGCAAGCTTTTATAGGCGGTTTATTCGGCATTTTAGCACGGTAGCAGCCCCCTTAACCGAATGTTTGAAAAAGGGAAGGTTTCAGTGGAGTGAGGAAGTTGAGGGTAGTTTTACGCTCTTGAAAGAGAAGTTGTGTAGTGCACCTGTTTTGGCATTACCGGATTTTGATAGGCTATTTGAGGTCGATTGTGATGCGAGTGGGGTTGGAGTTGGGGCTGTTCTATCTCAGGAAAAGAGGCCGGTTGCCTTTTTCAGTGAGAAGTTTAGTGAATCCAGAAGAAATTGGTCTACTTATGATAAAGAGTTCTATGCTATTGTGAGAGCATTGAGAACTTGGGAACACTACTTGGTAGGTCAGGGGAGTTTGTTTTGTATTCAGATTGTGATGCCTTGAAACACTTACATGGTCAGACCCGCATTAGTAAGGACATGCATGCTAGATGGATCCAATTCCTCCAAAAGTTTCCATTTCGACTAAAGCACAAATCAGGTATTCAAAATAAAGTGGCGGATGCATTGAGTAGAAGAGCTCATCTACTTATGACGTTGAGCGCTGAAGTAGTAGGATTTGAGCATGTGAAGGAACTTTATGAGGATGATGTAGATTTCAAGGAGATTTGGGGCATGTGTGTGCAGGGGCAGCCTAGTGGAGATTTTCACATCCATGAAGGTTACTTGATGCGTGGGAATCAACTTTGTGTTCCCGAGTCCTCATTGAGGGAGAAGTTGATTCGCGATCTACATGGAGGAGGTTTGGCTGGTCATTTGGGACGAGATAAGACTTTGTTAGCAGTTGGTGAGAGGTTCTATTGGCCTCATTTGCGCAGAGATGTGAGTAGATTGGTACAACGATGTTATGTGTGCCAAACTTCAAAGGGCCAATCTCAAAATACTGGTCTCTACATGCCATTGCCAGTTCCCGATAACATATGGGAAGATTTATCCATGGATTTCATCCTTGGATTACCTCGCACCCAGCGGGGTAATGACTCAGTTTTTGTTGTTGTTGACAGGTTTTCCAAAATGGCACATTTTATTCCTTGCAGGAAGGTAGCTGATGCCCAAGCCATTGCCAAGCTCTTCTTTAGAGAAGTGGTTCGTCTTCATGGTGTACCTAAATCCATTACATCCGATCGTGACAGCAAGTTTTTGAGTTATTTCTGGAAGACCTTGTGGCAAATGTTTGACTCATCTCTCAATTATAGTAGTACAGCTCACCCTCAGACGGATGGGCAAACTGAAGCTACCAATAGGACGCTTGGTAACCTGATTCGAAGTATTTGTGGAGAGAAGCCGAAGCAGTGGGATGTTGCATTGGCTCAAGCTGAGTTTGCTTACAACAATGCGGTTCATAGAACGACAGGCAAGTCTCCATTTGCTGTGGTTTATACCAAGACACCTCGACATGCCTTGGACTTAATCCGACTTCCCAAGGGTCATGACATTAGTATTTCAGCAAAGAACATGGCGGAGCACTGGCATTCCGTGACGGCTGAGGTCCGGAAGAAGATTGAGCAATCTAATGCCAAATATAAGGAAACCGCCGACAAACATCGACGGAAGAAGATCTTTGCTGTTGGAGATCAAGTGATGGTGTTCTTGCGGAAGGAGCGTTTTCCCGTTGGCAAATATAGCAAGCTTCAACCTAAGAAATATGGGCCCTATCAGATTGTGAAGGTCATCAATGATAATGCTTACGTTGTTGGTTTACCAAATAGCATGGGCATTTCAAAGACGTTCAATGTCGCTGATATATATCATTTCTTTCCCGATGATGTTCCTTTGTATCCCGATGAGAACTCGGGGTCGAGTTCTTTGGAGGTGGGAGAGAATGATGTAGATGAGGTGGCCATGTCCTACTTGGAGAGATTGGAAGCCAAGAAGACATCCGGAAAGAGCTTATTAGCATTAAAGAGCATTTATTAGCATTTATTTTTCGGTTTTATTTCGTATTTTGAGTTGTTTATTTTAAATAGCATTTATTAGCATTAATGCTAATAAATTAGCATTTACTTTTCGGTTTTATTTCAAGACTATAAATAGTCGTGCTAGGGTTGTATTGAAAAACAACTTATGATCATTATTGAAAATACACTTTGAGGGGATTTCCTCTAGATTTCACATTATTTTGTGAGTTGAGATACATTCGTCGAGTGTTCTCGTTTTATCCACGCTAACTCGCTGCGTCATATGTGAACTGAAGATAGTTTCCAACAGGCCAGTATGTGCAATTTCAAGAGTTAAAAACTGAATTTTCATTCCTAATGACAATTATAATCCATTTCCCAGTGTATTTACTATTTATACTCTATATCCAATAAAAAAAGGGGTTTATCATGTGATGAATACATTTTCATTTAAGAAAATAAAAATAAATAAAGAGTAATTTAAGGAAATTGCCACGAAGAGCCACCGTGATTATCATAAATTTATTGGTGTAATTTAAGTATCTTTTCTGAGTTTGTATGGTTCCTTCGAGAGTGTAAGAAATTCACTTGATACTTTGAGTTGGTTGACTTAGTTGAATAGTTTATTGATATATATGGCTTGACTAATTTGAAAGACTAATTGGACTTGAGATAAATTCAAATGTCAGTCGGGTTTGGGCGAAGTTTGCACGTAAATATTATTTTAGTTAAAGAAAAAAAATATATATATATATATATATGCATATTTTACAAAATTCAAGCCTAAACAATGTTGATTAAATCAATTTAGGGCTTGCTGAGGGTCACTTGAAGTCAAGTCTATGATGAAATTTATGCTTAATTGAGTTAGAGTTAGGCTTGGCTTTTAAAATTTCGAGTTGAGTTCAAGTTTGCATCCTACAAGCAAGTATTATTTCTCGACAAGGTTTGCTAATAGCTGTGGTTGGCTTTATGAACTAATAAAATTGATAGCTAATAATATATTTACAAACTAAAAATTGTGATGCCAATTTTACCATTGAATCAAAACATAAGGTTATTCCACACTAGGTAATCCTTAAACAAGTGGTTCACGTGATTGCTATGAATATCTCAGCCTAAGTCATCGAGGAATAGTGTAACTTAAACTTCTAACTCAATGTTGGTGCTAACCATAATAGTTGGAAGGCGTTGGAAGTTAAGTTGGATTTCTTTTTATAATTGCTGCATTAACTTTTAATATTGAGTCCAAGGATCTAAGCACAACAATTGCTCTTATTTCTCCAAATGGAAAACGGTATTGATATTATGTGTGCTATATTTGTAAATGATGTATTATAATCTATCTTCCAATGAAACTTTAATAAAAAAGACACTTCCAAAACTATCCTATCTCTATTGCCTTCTTTCCCAGTACTTGACAGTTGCCCTATTGTCTAAGTAATAAATATAAAAGGATACATCGACATTACGTTTGGTTTACTAAAATAGAATTAGATTATAAAAGAATACCACTTATTTCGACATTATTTGGTTCTATAATTGTGGATATATTTCGGCATTATTATGGCCTGTTTGGATTGTCTAATTTTCATCTATATCTATATCTGATTTTTATTTGGTTTGTTTGATCTATTAATAGTAACCTGTTTTTCTCTTTCTCTCCCCTTCTCTATAGCTTGTGGAGAACGGTGATTGCTCTAGATTGAGCAAGGAAGTAGCTGATAAAAGCCACAAACTAAGGTACCAATGAACTCTTTTGATTCTCTTACTCTACCTAGGATTGAAGGCGCATTGTCAATTTCGCGATAGGCAAATGAGAGGAGAAGAACTCCAAGGATTGAGTATAGAAGAACTGCAACAGCTAGAAAGAGCACTCGAAAATGGATTAACCCGCATTGTAGAGAAGAAGGTGAGATCATGGCTTTATGGATTTATTAGATATAACTCGTTAGATGCATCTCTTGGGTCTTAACATGCCGTTGATCTATTTTAGAGTGAAAAGATTACGAAGGAGATTGCCAAACTTCAGCAAAGGGTTGGTTTCGATGTCTTACTCATCAAGATTCTTGAAATTTCTCGATCTATCTATTCATCTCGCCTTTAATTGTTTATATTCCTACAGGGAATGCAACTGATGGAAGAAAATGAGAAACTTAGGCAACAGGTATGTGCGCGCGTGTGAGAATCTCTCTGTGCATTCACTTATAGGGTGATCTCTTTGAATGGACTAATGCATAATGCGACCAGGTTGCTGAAGTAACTGGAAGAAGGCATGTAGGTGCTGTAGATTCAGAAATAGTTAATGAAGAAGGATTCTCATCTGAATCGGTGACAAACATTTGCAGTTCTAGTAGCACCCCCCAAGATGATGATAGCTCAGATACATCCTTAAAGTTGGGGTAAGCTTCTATGTGAAAATTCTACTGCAAACGGCTTTAATGGTATTTGGTGATGAAAATTGATTGCATTAGCATTTAGGATATTTGCATTGTGGGCCTAATGGATATGGTAAAGCAATTTGTCTATTTTTCAAGTATTAGAATATGATTATTTTTGCGTTTTTGAAATGGAGGTGACTAAATACGTATGAAGCAATTATAAGGGATGTGTTTGCATTTTACTGGTCTCTTTCAGTTCATTGATCTAACATAAGATGTCACATCTTTTTTGGTTCATTTGGTCAATATGTGTTTGCATTTTATCGGTCTCTTTCAGTTCATTGATCTAAAATAAGATGTCACATCTCTTTTGGTTCATTTGGTTAATTCTATGTCATGATTTGATAATGGACCAATTCTAAACCATTGTATTTGTTACTATTAGTTATTATACTCGAAGCAATTGATATTTTATATCAAGATCATATGAAACATCATTATAATTTAGATTTGCTAGATTCCTATATCTTTGTTTCTTTTGTGCAAAGTGATAAATTTAAAACCCATGCTATTAGATGTTG
The DNA here is from genome assembly GCA_024138025.1 of Combretum micranthum. NCBI lineage: Eukaryota > Viridiplantae > Streptophyta > Magnoliopsida > Myrtales > Combretaceae > Combretum > Combretum micranthum. Next base: position 305,997 of record JAMXBD010000923.1, on the reverse strand, counting down.
TTGAGTTCAAATCCTTGCTGCTTAGATTGGATGGTTATTGTTTGCTCGGTCTGGGCTTGCAATTCCTTGGCTAATCACAATCTTTTGACTATATGTAGGCTTCCTTATTCTGGCTGAATGTAACTATACCTATGGGGAAAGACAGGACTATGTAACTCTTAAGTTAAAAAATGGAATCTATTGGATATCAAAGGGAGCATGTTCTAACTTCCACTAGTGGGGAAATCTCATAATCGTGTGTATTTTGCTAGACAATTGGATCTAGGATGAATGCAATTTCTTACATTTTGTTCATGTTTCATAGTCTTGTTTTGTTTCCTTAAGCAATGACTGCAAAATATTAATATGGAAATGATTTCAACAATATTAATCGGATAATATTTTAATGTTCACAGAACAAAGTATCCATGTTTTCATGTAATTAAATAAGTATTTATTAGACATTCATAAGAAACTCACTTAAAATTCATCAAAAAATATAAAGTACCTATACAAAAGTCTATCCCATGAGAAAGGGTTGATTGTACAACTTTTTTCAAAGAATATATTGGTTGCATGTTTAGTTGAGAAAAGTTTTGATGAAACTAGTATCTTTAACCCATGATTTCATTAAAAGGAAAAGTATGCTATGAAAAGACAAGATGATATCTCAAGTTTAATTTTCAAGTACTAATCAACACAAATGTATTTGCTCAAATTTGTGGATAAGACTTCAATTGTAGTACAAGTAGTAACCTTGATATTGTAGTACAAATCGTAACCTTGATATAATGTTAAAATTGCACTATTGATGGGTTTGGATGATGTCTCAACTCATAGGCCCACAAGTCCACAACCACTTGGTGGCTTGTGGTGTTAATCTTGATTTGAAGAAGAATGGATGAATAGATATAGGTTGAAAGAAAAAGAAATGAAATAAGAAAAGTAAATATGGTTTTACTTTTTATTTAAAATTTATAGATGGAAAGATATATTTCTTTATATATACAAAGAGAGATAGATAGATAAATATTTTCCCATTAGAATAAAGAGGGTGAATTTGAATTCATTCATACTATACTGAAGATTAATGTTTGTATCATTTGGAAAGAGATATTAAAGTAATCCTTATTTTATTTTTTCAACTTTGCTTTTTGAGGGTGATTTTTGTAATTTTATGTTTAATTTACTAACAGATTATTCAAAGCTGTCATGAGGTTGATTCTATTTATGATAAAAGGATGTCTAAATGCTTCAATGGACTTAAAACTAAAAAAAAATAGGTACCGTATATAATGAGATTAACAATGGTGAAATCCTTTTTTGCCATTTTCTCTTCAAATGAGGCGACACACTAATTTGGTTCAAAAGTGGAAATTTCTATTCATTTCTCCCAATTTCCATTTTTTAACACTTTCATTTCAAATATCTAAACATAATAGATATATAAGAAATATATAACAACACACATCTTTGCATAATCCATATAACATTTATTGTATCAAAGACAGTAAACACTTTTTTCTTTTTTCTGTTTCTTCCTACCGTTTTCCTTGTTCTAGGAAGACAGTTAAATTTTGTTAAAATGTCATTCAGAAATCTATATGTTATTTTATTCAATCAAGGTTTGAGGTTTGTTTTTAGTAGATGGTTATGATTAGGGTGCTGAATAAGTTGACTTGTTCATAAGCTACGAGAACTTAACTCACTTAATATTAAGATCGAGTCCACTATTTCCGCCCGGCCATATTATCTTTTCTCAAGAAGCCTACTTTACTTCTGTAAACACTTAGAACTTTATGTCTCTTCAGTCTATCGTTAATCACAAGCTAAGTACTGCCCTCTTTATCTCTCATGTTTCTCTTCTTTACCTTGAGTTTGATCTACTAGTGTGTTTTTGTGTATTTGTAGGTTACTATTGAGCTTATTTGGGGTCTGTTTGTTTAGTTTTTTTGGACAGATACAGATATTTTTTTTCAAACTTTTTTTTAACAAATTGTTTACTAAGAAATAGATATAAATAAAAAAAGTTGACAGTTCTTATGAAAAGATTAAATAGATCAAATATATATAAAATATGAATACAAGTCATATATGTTTACACATATCGTTTTGATATAAATACAGATACAGATGAAAAACAGACCATCCAAAGAGCTGCTTAAGCTCTTAATCTCACAATAGACTCTAGTATTTCTCTAAATTCAGGGATGTCCTTCTTCTTTTCATCTATTTGATATTTATACGTGTACATGTGGAATAGATCTGTTGCAATTCTGTTATCTATCAACTACTATAACTGTAATTTGTTATTTTATACTATTGATTAGTTGAAATTATCAATTAATCTTTGGTTGTTCTTATTCCTCTATTCTTGTCCCTCTTACATGTACATGAGTTGTAACACTTAAAACCTAATTTGGCTTGAACTTAATTACTAAATGAACTTAGTTTGGGTTCATAATAAAGTTCGGTTATTGTAACAAACCAAACTTGAGTTTATGCCTAAGGTCGTGAGTTACCTTGTTTAAACTCGCAAGTAAACTCGTTTGATCTTAGGATTAAGCTCTTATAGGATCAGGAACAATCTTGTGAGTTTTATATTACATATTATATATAGTTAAAAGGAAAAAACGATACACACACACACACACACATATATATATATACATACTTGTAATTAAATTTGTTTTTCAATGTCTGGTTTTTTATTTATTTTCTATATATTTATTCATTTTATATATTTATTTGCTAGATGTGATACAAGTCAACTTATTTAAGAGCTACTCATTCATGGTATGCTTTAATCACAACTTGGCTAGACATGCTTTGAGTTCGAAATAAAGATTATTTATTTAAATGAGTTATGATCGAGCCAGTTTTTTAGACTTGATAAAATACTTAACTTCACTTGAGTTTTATAATTTTTTCAACGAATTGAATCAAAATCCTTAAAGTCTCAATTTCATTCAACTCATTTTTAGCGTCAATTATCATCGCATGAAGATCTAGTGTAGTACAATAAACAGATGAAAAGCAGCGAGGAAACAACAAAGATACATTAATTCTAACATTGAAGAAACCTGAAGAATTTGAAACATGAAAGATAAGAAAAGGAAGACTTTTGCTAATGATGGAAGGGTAGGAGGTTCAATGCAACTGTTGATTCTTGGCCTTGTAGGATGTTTTATATATAATATATACAAATATGAAAGTATCTTCTATTGGTGGATTTCTAGAAATTAGTTGCAATAATACTGAATTCCATTATATAAGATAAAAGCCAAACATATTTGAAGTAAATCGCTTGCTCCAAAATTATCAGAAGCAGTTACTAATTTCAAGCATGACCACTTTTTTTTTTTCATCTGTCATAGCTTTCGTAGTCACTTTAAAATAGGCATTTGATAATGTTATTGGTAAAAAAAAGTTGTAAACCGAAAAGTAAACTTATTTATTACTTTCTTTTATTATTTAATTTGGAAGAAAGTTAGAATTTTGACTAATTGTAATGGAAAGATCATTCTTTCAATAGCTAGAGCCCTCTTTTGCATACTTAGAACCATCTTTAGGATAAAATTCTAAAATACCTTCTAAAACCCTAATTGTCCATTCATTTCATTGTATGAATAAAACTGTAATGAAATTGTTAGTATTGAGAAATTGAATATAGCTACAATAGGATTTTTATTTGTTAATTTTTTATTTAAATGGGATTATTTTAGATAAAAAACAGTTCTAGTATTGAATTGTAATAAAGAATAACTATTCAATGTTTTTATAATAGCGATTTTTTATGGAATCACTATTACAACCAACTAAATGTCATAATGACTATTCATAAGAAATAAGGTTATAATAAAATTAGAATTACAACGATACAAGCAGTAAGCATTTAGCTAAAAGCTAACCTTAATCTAATGGCTCATTTAATATGTTTGTCATGTCTAAGTTAGGTAGGGAAGTAAGGGAAACTCTTCATGGCTATTCAAATATAGTTAATTGACGTGTAGCTCCATCGCCAAAGGTATGTTGATTTCAAATTTTCGAAGTTAGCTTATGAAATTAAATCTCTTGTCTAAGCTTTGGTTTTTTCCTTCTTTATTTTTTTTTCATGAGGGAATAGAATTGCATTCATTGAAATACGTTGAAATATAATTACATATACTACTGACAAATTATATCAATAGAAATGATCATCCAAACATCTAATTAAAAAACGAACACATTTCTTAAATAGAAATAGGTTGGAATGATGTAAAAGAAATTCAAGCATAATTGTGGAATGAAATCTAGTAGCTAGGATAGATCTTATAATGGGATGAAAAACAAATATAAAATGAAAACAACTGAATAAAATACTAGATGTGAGTATGACTTGATGCAACGTTTTATTCGTTAGTGAAGAACCGATTGCAAATCTTCTTATTTGAATCAAGACAATCTCTTATTCATTATAGAGAATCGATTGCAAACCGTTTGATTTGAATTAAGACATACTTTATTGAAAATTGCACAACGAAAATTGCAGTAGCACCAATTTAGTTGGGATAGACGGCCAAAATTGTAGTCTCACCAATTGATTAGGGATATTAATCTTGGAATTTACATAGAAATTGAAGAAAAATCCACTTTTGAAGACTAGTAGCGTTGGCTAAGTTTAGAGGAAGAAGATTGAAAAAGCTCCATTAAGATAAATCTTCCATCTTTAATCTAAATGAAGTTATAAGTTTTTTTAGTAAGATAAATGAGATAACATGCTAAATGAAGCATTAATGAAATTGCTATGCTGGGAATTGGGACTAAAGATGGCATGATGCTTAAGTATTAGAATTTAAATTATGGTCACATATTTTGAGTAGTTTAAGCGTCTTTGGATGATTTTAAGTGTTCTTGTGATGGTAAAGATGCTAATTTGTAAGTTAAAGAAAGTTAGAAGGTCTCATGATTAGACTGAATCAAGTTGGATGACTCAAACTAACCCTAATACAATGCTAGCTTCCGCCCTCTCCACTTATGCATGTCAAGATTTGATTTTTATTTGATGTGCTTATGTTTAAATGATGTTATTTTAATTGATTTTGGGTTAAAAAGGAAGATTATAATGAATACATTTTAGTTTAGTATTGTAAAGTGTGATCTTGATGGCTAAATGTATCAAATATGTTTTTCACTAATTTTTCCAGCATGTTCATGATTTCTAATTGAGTATTTATAATACTTTTAATAATGGTTTGAGCTATCTTTGAAGCGACCTATCAATTGGATGCAATATGGATTGATTTTAAGCAAGTTTCAAAGTCAAGCGTATCGTTCTTATTTTCTGAAAAATTAGTTCGGAAATTTATGTGTTGATGAATATTCGTGATATTCTTGACAAATGGATGAGTATGATTCATTTACATCCTCAAAATCCATCAAAACGAATGCCTAATAAAAAAATTAGGGTTGCAAATAAGGCGAGCTACTTGAACACAACTTACTTTAGACTCCGCTCGACTCGGCTCAGCTGGAGCTCAATTACTAAACGAGCCAAGTTCAAGTTTAAAGTAAAGCTTGTTTGAGCTTAATCACTATACGAGCTAACAGCCGAGTTTAAGTTTAAAGTAAAGCTTATTTACTTAAACGAGCCATTCTTGAGTTTTAATTTGGGCTCGCAAGTCAGTTCATGAATAAACTTGTTTAAGCTGATGAATAGGTTCGCAAGTGGGCTGATCTAATGTTTTTATATATAACTATATAATTAAAACAACAAAATTTAATTCCTATTTAACATTATGTATTTATGTTTGTAGCAACACTTACATATTGCTTTTAGTTTTGAAAAAAACAAATTAAAAAAGGGTTATTTAAATGAGTTGAACATAAACTTAAATTTCAGACCCGATAAAAACTTAATAGGCTTGATAAAAACCTTGGCTCAGCTTGAGTTTAATTTGTAAACGAGCCGAACACGAGCTCAAAGTAAAACTTATTTATCTAAATAAGTCGAGCTCGGGTCTAAAAAGCTGGATTCGGCTTGTCTCGGTTGCAGCCATATATAAAATATTGAATAAATAATGTTGGTCATACCAAAATATTTCTATTCTCAATAGAACATAAATTTTCTTAAAAAATTCCCATGATCATAGAACAAAATTGCACTAAAGAATTGCTACTCTTTTTCAATCATTATATGCTGTAAAGCATAAAAGAACGCCAAAGAAAGTTTTATACAATTTTTATTCCATAATGTATGGTGGTGTTTTAGTCAATTCATTCCATTAATTTTGTATTATGTGAGAGGAGAAGTGTTTATGTTATATTATCACATTAATCAGGTTTGTATCATGTGAAATATGGACTGTTTATTGTCTGCTCAGTGCCTAATAAAATTGTAAGCACATCATTACCATTTGGTGCTACTTACTTGAAAATTAAAAGCTTTCCAAAAATGGAAAACGATGAAAGGGAAAGATAACAAGAATTTCAGACTTTGGTTTCAAGCAAAAAGGCTTAAATCTGTACTAGCGTCTGTACTAGTGACAGTGGTGGATAAGTTAAAGCTTGCAAGTCAAAGAGCTACTACAAATGGCTGCTCTGTTAATGCTTCATTTTGAACACTGAAATATATATATATATATATATATATATAATAAGACGTTTGTCAAATTTATTGTTCATTTATCGAGCAATTTGGGCAAAAGGGTGTTTTTAATTACTAGGGTTGCAAACGAATCAAGTGGAGTTGAAGGTACAATACAAAGTTCGAGCTTGATATGAAATTTTAAAATTTAAACGTGATCAAGCGTAAAATTTGTAACTTGGATTCAGCTTGAATTGGCATCACATAAACTCGATGAGCTCAACTTAGTTAAGCTCGTTTGGGCTTAATTTATTTAAAAGAAAATTCATTCCTAATGAAAATAATGTTAATACCTAAACTAAAATCGTATTCGAATAACATTTATACTCGACTCGATTTAATTAGGTCTGCAAGTTAATTGAGCTAAATATTATAAAACTTGAACTCGACTTAATTATTCTTGAATCCAACATCGAGTTTTAGTAGTTTGTGCATCAACTTTACGTGCTTGCATCATAATTATTACTTACATACATTCAAAGCAAAGTGCTTGCTTTTCATGGCAAAATCTTTTAGTTAAAAGTTCATAGTATGAGTTTATAGGTTAGAGTCGTTAGACGATCTACTTCAAGGTAAATTTTATGATTCCGTCATTAATTTTGATGGGATTAACCATATTACTATTCAACGGGTCACACCTTATCTAATCATGATTGAATCATTAAAATAATTAATGTTTCAATTATTATATTCATTTAAATAGTTAGATGGTTGACTAGATAGTTCCATTGATGGAATAATAAAAGCTCCAAACTTTAGAGCCTTATTATGATTCAAGCACGACTATGGAAGAGCTTATTTGTTATATCAATATTCAAAATAAAGGATCTCTTATCAGAGTAATTAAGAGAAAGTAGTTAAAATTTTACTTATGATTTATGACGGGTTTAAAATTAGTTCCCGCTTATTCCATATTATAGTCGTCAATAAATTTTTCCTTGATCGGTTTCATAAAAGGTCCTTGATTGGTTCAAATTTTCGTTCAGTAGAAGTCCTAAGTTTTGTTTTTTAATTATTATTAATTGGAAATTCGTATTTTTATTATTTTTAATTATGATGTTATGTACATTGAAATATATGTGTAAGCTCTAATATGTAAGATTATACAAATACATATAGATACGTAGAGAGGGACAGCCTCTATATATCATAGCTAGAAGTATGAAATTCAGAAAGGGGAAAAAAAAAACCATCGAAAAAAATTGAAATGCATAATGATCCTGAATCTGGAAATATTTCTCGGTAGACTTCTTATTCCACTGACTGAAAATCTCGTAAAAAAAAAAAAAAAACACGTGAACATAACACCCGTATCTGCTTGGAATTTCACTATTATTATTATTATATTATTATTATTATTATTATTATTATTATTATTATTATTATGTTGGGCTGTAAATGAGCTGAACTGAGCTCGTTTAAAATTTATCGAGCCCGAGCTTGAGCCGAACTTTTTATCCTTGAGCCAAATTTTTTATCGAGCTTGAAAGTTAGGCTCAAGCTTGGCTTGTTTAAGAAACGAGCTTGAGTTGAATCGAGTTTTTTTTGAGTTTGTCAAGCCTGAATTTAAGTTCAAGCTGGACTTATTTAGATAGTTTGTTTTCTATTTTTTTCAAACCTACAATATAATATATAGGTATTGTTATAAATATAATACATAATTATTAAATATAAATTAATTTTGTTATTTTAATTATGTACTTGTATAAAATATATCATGCATAAAAGAATTCATAAATAAATGTGAAATACTCCAAACCTCCACCTAAATTAGAAATTGGGTTTAGATAGATTAAATAAGTCAAATGAATTATAAGAAATAATTAAACAAGTCGATATAATTAGATTAATAATAAATGAAGTTGAAATTTGATATTTCAATTCTTAAACCTCTATACATGTTGTTTAAAATGTTTAGTGGATTCTTAAACCTTTAAACTTTAGCCTAAATTCTAATTCCTTAATCCTTGTAAAATTTGAGTTCATTTGCTTGTATCAAAATATCATTTCTTAAATCCAAACTCAAATTAAATATCAATTTGATCTAAATTAAATCTCTAAATTAAGTTTTTATTTTAAGTTCTTAATTTCTAACCTACTGATTCTAAAATCATCTTTTAAATATTTATAGAACTAAAGATATTGATTTGAAAGTTCTAAATCCAATATCTTTATTCTAGAATATCCTAAATTTTTTTATCCTTATATTTCTTTTTATTTTCCTTTCCCTTACCTCCTTATTCTCTTCCTTTTTTATTTTTGTTTTGCTCTCTCCCTCTTACCTTTCTCTTCTCTTCCTTCTCTTTTCTCTCTTCCATCTCCCAAAAATCATCTCAAATCTCAATCTCAACAAGATTAACAAGGAATCAAGTAGAAGATGAGATAGGAGAAGAGAAATCAAGTAGAAGAAGAAGAAGAAGATGAAGTAGAGAGAAGAAGAATTCAATTGCATGCTCTTAACATGAAGCTAAGTGTAATTGTTTTAATTTTTTTTTATTATTGGTATTATATGTATATGATGTCTTGATGTTAGTTATAAGTAGAATTTATGATAAATTGGTAGATGAGTAAGTTGATGAAGTTATGAAATGTTTTAATGTTGGTGATGAATTTATGGGAGTTGTGTGATGTTGTGGATGTGAAGTTTTTGTGCATTTGGTGTTGTTAAGTGAGTGTGATGAGTTGTATGTTGCTTTTATGGAGTTTTAGTTGAAGTAGAATGTGTAAAAGTTTGATAAAATGAAGTTTGAAAAACAAGGAAATTCGTAACTCAGGGGAAACCATGAATCATGAGTGTGATTGAGGCCTTGTTAGGCTTGGTTTTGGAAAACTTGATAAATCACGGGCATGACTAAGACTTGGTAGGCTCGGTTTAGACAATTTTGGGCAATCACAGGCGTGATTTTTGACCTAAAGATGTTATTTTGAAAATCTCCCATCAACTATGGTCGTGATCGATTCCTTGGTAGCCTTGGGTTGGTAAAAAAACTTTGAAACTCAACTATCACGGGCGTGATTCATAGCTCAGAGGTCATTTTATATCAGCTTTCCAAAAATCACAGTTGTGACTAAGGTCTGGTTAGCATCGGTATGGAATTCGCTACTGTGATGATATTTCATAATTTGATCATAACGTTTTCATTTGAAGTCAGATTGAGGTGATTCAAAATGATATAAAAAGCTCAAAAAGAGATCTACAACTTTCATGTTTTAAGTTTTTGCAAATTTAAAAAGTATCAAGACCAAAATTTTTAATTTTTCCAACCACTACGTTTTTTAAACAAAGCTGAAAACTTGTTTTATTAGTTAAATGTGTGTAGTTAAGTATAATATGAATCTTTTAGGACTAAAATGAAATAGATAAATGATATTTGATATGTTATACTTATTGAATGATATAATTAAGCATGAGTTTAGTGAACTTAAAGATTGAATAAATAAATAAATTAACTATAGAGTTAGATATAAACAGAACCTAGTTAATAATCTAAGTTCAACTTGGCTTAATGAACTTGAATGAAATAAAATGAATTAGATTGATTAAGATTAACCAACTTAGCTAAGATTAAGTTAATATAGACTTAAGTTAATATGAATCTTAGATATAAAATTAACTTAGTTAATCAATCTTAGTCTAACTTGACTAAATATACTTTAGTAAACTAAAATGATTAGATTGATTAAGTTTAATTACTTGGTTTAGTAATTTTTAAATGATTAACTCCAAGAAAATTGGCTAGGATTAGGTTAAAATGAGTTAATAGTTAATAAGTGGCTTAACTTAATGAACTAGGCCAAACCATAGATAACATGGGGAATATGTTGTTTCAAATGCTTGGAAAATAAATGTTTTTGAATATGAATGCTTTGTTGCTGCTTTTGTAATAAAATACTATAATCAAAGTGAAAAGAAATATTTTAACAAACAAAGGTGAACTGTCCCTATTTTGGCGGGATGATATTCACAGCCATAACGAGGTTCCTATTTAGTGTTTGATCAAATAAGGTAATAAAACAAGTTTGAGATAGGTAGATTTTTATTAGATTTCTTATAGAGTTTAAATTATTAAACAGATGTTTGAATTTGACTTTTGAATCTTCTGTATCATCTGAGAAGGCGTCTGAGCCTATGTTTGGATTTTATATTTAAGGTACGTAGTAACTTGTGTGTTGGTTGTTAGGATAGACATCCTAAAATGAATTAAAACTTAAACTCAGTTTAATAATTCATGACTGTTGGTTGTGCGTATGTCGTTGAATCCGGTCTAAGGAGCGGTAACTTTGTCCTAAGTGGGGCACAGTAGTTTAGGTGCTTAGGCCATCTTCTACCATGATGATGGTATGCCATGGTGCCATGGCAATTTGTATTAGCTCGGTAGGTAGCTGATAGGATATACGGTATCGGTGTAATGTTTGTTTAAGCTTAGGGTGATATAGCATGGTTTAGTTCATGTTTATGAGATCGATTGAACTAGACGATGTTATTGACTAAGACTAAATAAAGTGTGTGTAACGACTGTAAACCTTAGAGGATGCTACTTTTTCTTTATCAGTTATGCCATCTAGGAGATATAGGTATTTAGGCTGCTTATATCAACCTCCTGAGTGTCGCGTGGTTACTTAGGACCCTCAGATTCTCAGTGGCTTGTTCCGAAGTGTGAATGCTCTCGTGATGCTTGATTTACTTTAAATGAAAGATAATAACTTGTTGGTTGTTGCATTACATTTAGCTAGGCTTGTGTGCCATTCCGTGTGTGATTTCGTTCATGTGTACTGAGCTTCGCTTCATTATTATTGTTGTTATTCTTTTTCCAGGTTCTGTGTTGATGAATGATGAAGATGATGATGTTGTTGATGATGCGATTTTTGTTGTTGAATGATGTTGGTGATGATGATAATTATGTTGTCTTGGGCATGGGCGATCCAGGAAGTTTAAGAGGAGGAGTGATGAAGTAGAGCCGATGGATTTATTTGCATTCATTTTTATTTTATTTTAAGAGCTGAATTTAAAGTTTCAAGTTGCAATATTTTTTTTAAAGGACTTGGTGGTGCCAATATGTTTTGTAGTAATCTTTTAAAACTTTGTTTTTGTAAGAGTTTTGTTTTATCGATGTCAAATCTAGTTATTTCCAAATCCAATTAAATGATTTTAGCAATCTAAAACTAGTTAGGAAATTTTCGAAATAAACATATCATTCTAGGAAGCCTAAGCGTGTAATACTTGAGTATTATACGTGGCAGTAATGCCTTAATTAAATCTAGGGTGTCACAAACGAGTTTATTAATGAGCCTACTCATGAGCTTGCTACAGGTCTAAATAAGTTTGTTCATGAGTAAACTTATGAGCCTAAACTAAAGCTCGAACTCAGCTTGTTTATTAATCGAACTTGAGCTGAACCGAGCTCAATAGCTCATGAGCAACTCAATATGTTTGCAGCCCTATTCTTGTATTGATTTTGCTATTTTTAGCACCGTAAAAGCTTAATCATTTCATATTGCTCAAACTCAAAATATAATCTGTCTATTAATATGATTTTAAAATCAAACAAATTCTATTCCTTATTTTTATTTTTTTATTATTTTTATTTATTCCATTCTTTTAATTTTTATGAATTATTATGTAGTTTTACATTAGGGGATAAAAGATTCAAACTTGGTATCTCTTACTTGAAATATTAAAAGAGATGCCGTTAAGTTACAAGGCTATTGACAACACTTTAAGAATTTTATGATATATAATTTGCGTGAGTTGGTTGGTTCAACCCATGATTGTTTTTGCAATATGACCTATTTATTTTATTATTAGCTGATATTATTATTTACTATATTCTTAGATTAATTATTATTTATGAGAATTTAATTATTTTAGTCGCAAACACCCTCTAAACAAGTTTTGCCCTCCTAAGTTAATCCATGAGTTAGATTCAAAATTTCTAATTCAACAATTGTGTTTATACTTATTAAATTTGGGAATTTGTAAATCAAGAAGTATAATTTCGGGTATAATTAAGATGTTTCTGATTAAAACTCAAATCTTGTTAAAAAATGTATGCTTAATGAATTTTAATACTTAAACAATATCGAATAAGGTTTTTTTGGTAAAAAGCACTTTGAATGTATGTATAAACACTGAAATAACTTGAATATATAAAATTATATGAAAGGGTAGAAAAGTAATTTTGAATTAAACATAGGGACAAATTTGTGCTAACATAGAATTTAAGAGATATACTGGCTAGGGAAAACATATTTAAACCTTTAGAAATTAGTTATCTTCATTCTTCTTTTTCTCCTTACATTATGACAATTCTACCCTCTGTCTCTCTCTCTCTCTATTATTCTTTGCAACTTTTGAGGAGTCCTGAGTGAATTTTTATGGTAAATGGGATTCTTTTTTGCTTTCTTACAGTTTTCAATAACATAGACACATTGGTAACGGAGTTTGAAGTGTTGTTGTTGGCTACAACATTTTACAGAAAATCAATGAATTCATGAATAGATTTCTTGAGAAATCTCAAGGACTAAAGTTTTAGGACATTAAGAGGAAAAAAAGATTAAAAAGCTATAAGAAGGTAATGTCATTTTTATATAAATTTAAAATCACGACTGTTGGATTTGTTAGAAAAGTATAGATATGTGTTAATGTGGTGTTGAGGTGATGAATAAAAGTATGGAAGGATTTAAAAAACATTTTAACAAAAGAAAACTTATGAAATTAGCAATTTTGGGAGTACGCAACTGATGCGTGCTTGGCACGGATCTTGAATTTTCCGGACTCTAAGAATCAAGAAAGTGGACCTTGACCCAATGAAATATTCAGATATGGATCTGAAACTCCACGAACCCTGGTATGATAAGATGGAATTGACCTCGATCTTGTGGTTGAGTAACCCAAAGAACCTTGATATGATAATCGTGACCCTGTTAGATATCCCGACCTAGAACATTGGTATATTGATGAACTCAACAAGAATTTAAATTCTTGAAGAAATTCCAAGTTCTCAAAGAACTCAAAGAGAAAGGATTTCTCTCAAATTGTATTTCACAATGAAAAATGTATTATGTAATCTGATTTGTCTATCTCCCATACTAGCCTTAATATATAGGCTATTACAAGGCAATTACGTAACTAAAAAAACATAATTGTGGCAGTTACGTAACTAATAACTTAATTGAAAAAAACCATAATTGTGGCGGTTGCGTAACTGATAACGTAACTGAAAACATAATTATAATTAATCCCTACATTATTAAAAAATAGAAATTCAAAAAGACAAAAATTAAATGAGGGCCAGCGGCATTGGTCTTTGCACTGGCGGTATTGAACCCAAAACATGTAGCTCTGGATCGATTTCTGTTGGTGATGTTGTATTATCCTTCTAGGTTGCAAAAATGATAGTAAAAGTCTTCATTTTTTGTTCTAAATCAATGTTAGTGAACATGGAGTAATCTTCAACGAATTTTGCACAAATCCTTGAAATCTTTTCCGAAGCTTTTCAGCTCTATTTCTTGTAATCATTCATTCAGGAACTTGAATTTGTTGAGGCGAACTTGGTGCAATTGTACCTTCATCAACAACCTAATGTATGGCTCATGTCTAAACCATGTTAACTCTTAAAGTCACAGATTTAATGAAAGAATAATATTGGAAGTGCATGACCACTTGCATAGCCGTGCAATGGTTGTGTAAACCTTTTATAAGTTGCACAACCATTTGCATGACCTTGTATATAGGTTGTGATTAGCTTCTATAACTTGCACTACCTTTTGCTACGATCTAACAATTTTGCCCGTGCACCTTGCACCACCTTCTACCACAAACATGCACTTGCTTGTGTACTTTGTCACTTCTTTAAATTCACCTTTTTCTTTTCAAAAAATAATTGAAACTCCTTTAATTTCTTCCTCTATGATTAAAGTTTATTATATGACCTTGAAAACTAGGTTCGAGTGGGGCAAAGGAGAAGAACTATTAAAAGCTTGGACCATAATTGAGATTAGAAATGTAAAAGGTTCTAAATATCTTAATTGCTTTACAATTCTATTAATTCATGCATGATGGACCAACTTTCCATGTATGTATATGCCTTATTTGTTGTTTGTGCTTGTTAGAATAGAATCCTAAATTGACCAATTAAATTTTTTAGCTATAAAGTTTGTCTGTTGCATGAGCTAAGCTATGGTTAATAGACAAGGAGTACTAGTGATTTTAATGCAATACCTTAATGATCCTTGTGTGATGCTGTCCTTATGTGAAGTCGCACTTGGAGATGATTACAGGTACATCTAGGAGATTTGGACTCATGGATGTTAGGGAGTGCCCAATATCATATACATGTATTACCATATTTATATGTGGCGGGATACTAATTTATCCCAATGCTGCTTGTTTGACTTAATATAAAGATAATAAAATATTGGTTGTTGCATTAGTGATATGTTTGTATATAAATGTGTGGTCATGTTAACACCCTAAAATTAGAAACACTTACAACCGGGCCTGTGTTCATATTAAATATGAACACGTAAAGGCTCAAACTTACTATTAACCACAATAAACGATTATCACATTCTTAAATATCTCACAGTGGAATCCACTAATACTTATTAAAAAAAAAAAAAAAAACTTCACAATAATCCACAACTTAAACTATCTTAAACAATTACATCCATTTGTTTATGCTCTTTAGAAATTCTAGTATAGAACCCAATCTTGTTCTTTGATTCACAATTGATAAAATATGATTCTTTAATTTCATATATCTGAAAAATAGATAACGAGTGAGCTAGAACCCAGTATATATATATATACACACACACACACATACCATAAGCATAAGCGTATGAGCAAGCATCAATGAATGCTCACATGTGAACATATAACAAATGCAACAACTCGTCACTCATTATCTTTTTATTTAAGCCTATCAAATAACACAATGATAAGTTAGTATTCTAAACATACTTATATGTAATCCATGAGTTTAAAACATTTTATATTGGATACTCTCCAATAACCATGGTACCGAATCATTTAGACCTACCCATAATCATCGCTATGTGCGACTCTACATAAGGACAACATTACACCAACCATAACCAACAATACGCCCCATATAATCTTTTTATAGCTAGATATTCTATTAGTCAAATTATTAATCTATTCTAACATGCACAACCATCAAATGAGGTAATAAATGTACCTAAAACGCTGGCTTGTTCTGAACATTGGAGTCTTATAATCTAAATTACATGACAATAAAGATATCTAGAGCCTATTATATCTCTATGCTCACCTATAGCATATACTTTTGTAGTTCTTGCTTTTCACTCCATTAATATTTGGGTTTCAAGATCTTAGATTGTACATTAATTCTAGAGGAATGAGTATGAATCCTAAGTGATAGAATGGTACGCGATTGAGTGTAAGGGCTCATGTAATGGTCATGCACGTCCAAGTTTGAAATTTTAAGCCACATATTATTACACAGTCTGATGCCTAAGCTTGTACATAGGTCGTCCACTTCGAATGTCATTATTTCATTGAATTATATAGAGAGATACACCTTGATGCATGGATTGGTGTAATATTTGTGCATTCATAGAATTATTGCATTAAGGTTACAAGAGGTACATGATCTAATGAATAAATTCATGCAAGGGTTGTATACTTCTAGAATTATTACTTTGCATAAAATTTCTTCTCATTTTTTATATGCGTTTTTTGTTTGAATCTCTTTTTATGCGTGAAAATCATCGATCAGTATACCAGGAGTAGATGCGGTAATAAATTTCTAGTGAGATCTAGATTGAATCCATAGAGAGCTTATGACCGATTACGAAAGTCTAATGATCCTACTCTAAGTTAGGTGAATCGATCTAGGGTTTTTCATATTTTTAACTAAGATTAATTTTAACAATTATCATTAACTAAATTATCACTAACCTATCTCTACAAATCACATTGAAAGCAGAAATTACTCGTAAAAACTCTTTCAACACACAAGCGTGGGATTATGTAATGGTTGGTACTGGATTTCCATTCATTGTGTTGTAGTTGTAATCAAGTTTGAATATTTGGATTTTGATTAAACTCACAAGAATTTGCTTCCTTCTTGAGTAGTAAATTTCTGATTATAACATGGATATCCCTCTCAAATAATCCATTTATAATCATTGGGTAAATAAAATATTCCCCTCACAAACCATGCTGCTTTAATTGAATTCGTAGTTCAAGCACATGTTCGTGTCCATCTCCTTAACCATAATTTTAATCGCATTAAGATTATGAGTTCTATGAATTAATCCAAAATCACATGTGTCCGTGTCGATTTTAAAATTGTATTTTCTATTTCAATTGAGTTTTTAAATCTCTCCCAAGTATCTTAAACCTTGATTCATAAGAGATTCATAGATAAATTTTTCTTATGAACATTGAAATAGAAATAATCAAAGTTCCTAATAAACAAAACCCTTTGTAAAAACAAATCAACTACTTAGAAAATCTATTAACTCATTACATAATCTCACTCAAACAAATTAGCTCATACTAGAAAATGTATTGTCATTGAAGGAAACAATTTGAGTACAATCCATTACAAAAGATAAAGAGAGAGCACACCTAAAAATTGTAGCATCTTTTCTCAAGTTTTAAGGTCCAACTCCACTGTGATGACAGTAATGGAAAGACTCCATAGTGTGTATGGAGGTGGAAGTGTATGAGTAAGGTGGATGGATGGAATATTCTATGGGTTGAGGAGGATGAGTGAAGTGTAAAGTGAGATGAAATGGTGAGGTGGTTTGTGAAGGACAAATCGGAAGAAAATGATGATGGGATTGGTATTATATATGGGTCCATGGTGTGTAAAGTGAAAGGAATGGGTAGTGTTATAGTGTGGTTAGGTGTATAGAGTGGAGTGGATCCCTAATTACAAAAATATAAAGCGTTTACAAAGAAAATGTACCTTAGTGTCTTTAGCTCAATGCCGATAAAGAAAAGAAAATAAGCTCAAGTGTTGCTTCACTTCATCTCGTGAATTCCACTTCATCTCGGCTATAATCTTTGGTAATCAGATTTACTATAGATGCCCGGCTATGTTTTCAAGTCAACGACTGGCTTCTTTTTTATGAGAGCTCCAATACAACTTCATAATTGCTCTAAATTATATACTATAGCACTCTGATATAGTGTTGCAATTGAACACTTATCGGTTATAATTTATAGCTACTTAAGTTTGTCGGTCAATGTTGTGTATTAATTGGTGTGTAGCCACAATCTTCTCACAACAGCATGGTTCGATGTGGAGTTTAGCCATCTCAGCTCTGTTCGTGGAATTGGCTTGCTATTTTAAGGTTGATGTGTGGATGCTATTCAGTTTTGGCATCAGCTTATGTTGGTGAAGCTTCAAAGGAGCTCGATCTGTGGTGGATGCTCAGTTGTTGTTGGATGTGGCACTTGTAGTGATGTAACCAATCAACATGGCTTAATGTTGCAATTTGGTCTGTAGTTTGGTCATGTTGAAGATGAGCTGCTCATAACTAGTTTTCATTGCAGCAACCGACCGGATTTACTAGGCACTAATAGCTCGGTATATCAATTTGGGCACTCAATGAGTAGATCAAAGGCATTTGGGCATGTTTTTCTCGATGGACATCAATGCTAGAACTCTGTTGCTCAACTTTATCAACAATGAACAGATTAACAACTTGGTCCCGTTTCATGACTAAGGTGCTTGGAGGTCGACACTGGTGTGAGTTCAGAAAAGGCTGTCAATGAACTGCACTAAGGACACAGCTTAGCAACTCAGGTTTATTGCAGATCAACCGTTCTCATGTTTATAGCAGTGTTGGCAGGTGCTTTAGAGCTTCCTGGTTAGACTTCTTGGTATGGATTCTAATAGATCAGATCTATTTGGTTGTGTGCTATCCATTTGGCCACTGCAATTGTGGGTGCTCAATTTAGCGACAATCTTACTTAGATAAGGTCGGTAGTGGATTTTAGACATTCATGCTCAAAAATCAACTTTGGTCTGCTCAATAAGCACTAAAAAGCTGCAAAACGTGTTTGGTACAAGAACTTGTTGCAGACCATTCAATGCTAACAACTAAAATATGCTTGGTCGATGCTTTTAACCATAGCTGCTCGGTATCAAGTTGGCACTGAGGCACTCGGTGTGACAAGTACATCATCTCTCCACTAGGCTTGGATGTGCTACTATTGGGATTTGTTAACAACTGTTGGGGACGCACAACATTCAACAAGCACAAGGTCTATTCTATTCAGGAATTCAGAGTGCTTGATTTTCACGTGAATGGTGCTCCGAATCTTGCTAGTGGACGCTTAGATGATGTGTGCAGCAAATTCTAGTTGTTTTGGTTGGATTATAGCTGCTACCACTTGGTTCATGCACTAAATCTATAAAACCCTAAATTTAGGGCCATTTTCGATTCGCCACATGTCCATTTTAGTTAGAACCTACTATAACTTCAATAAATACAAAATTAACTTCAAACCACCCATTTAATAGTGCCTTCAAGTCAACAGTCACTCCGTAATTACTTCACATGTTAAATAAGATTGAACACAAATCTTAGTGACCACCAATATAAGATAGGTCATAGATTCTATCTAATAGCTAACATTTTCAATCATCCATTAGGTTAATACCTTAATATACTAACATTATATATATAGAGTTACATCAACTCAAAAGTATAATAAGAGTCTCAGTCTCCCTAAAATTGCCAAGTCAACACTAATAGCTTACTAGGAAATCTTCTTTACTGGCATCCTCCTCATAATCCATGATGGCATCGTATCTAGGTAATTACAAAGCTACAGGAGTCTTAACTATACTTGAAAAAGAAAAGAGTAAGCTAGAGTTGAGTATAGTAAACCACATGCACACATACATGATTAGTAGGCATACATTCACATGCAGTCCTACTACTAATGTAACAACTAATATTTTATTATCTTTGTTTTAAGTCGGGCAAGCAACATAGGAATAACTCAATATCCTACCACATATTAATATAATAATAGACATATATATAATTGGGTACTCCCTAACGTCCACGGTCCATGAATCCAAGAGTCCCTAAACTTTATGGCTATATATTCCATTAGTCAATTTAAGATTCTAAACTAACAAGTACAAGCAATAAATAAGCCATACAAGTACTTGGAAATCATTTCGCTCTTAAGACTAGCTAGTATCCACCATCGAAATTACATATAAATAAGTTGCTTAAGAGTCTTTTTTAAATTTGATTCAACTCTTGCTAAATTCCTATTATACTCATCCCTACCCTACTATTATTTAGGTTCTTAAGGTGTCACATTATACTTTAATCCCAAAGGGAAGGTTTAAACAAATCCCAATCATTTTTAGGCAAGAAAAAGATGATTTTGAGGGTATTATAATGTATATAAACTTGTACACAAATGGACATAGAGTAGGGTATCACTTATGTAGATAAATATAAGCCATATAGAGGTCCACTGGAAGGTATAGAGAGAAACACGAGCTCGTGTATTGGCCATGTATAGATTGAAAAATGTTATTTTAACATAGAGAAGTACTTAACATAAAACAATGAATTTTGTTTCAGTTATGTACTTTTGGAAAACCCTTTATTCATCAAATTTTCTAATTTTCAAAGTTGATATCACCTTAGACACTTTCATAAACACATTTCTAAACCCAAGTCTACATGCTTTAGGTTCTCTCTAAGAATCAAGCTTGCGTTCTCCTTTTCTCCTATAGAAACTTGTGTTTTGTTGCAAATCTTCCGGGTTCGTCTAAGACTGGTGAGGGATAGGGAGTGAGGGTCCTATGCATATGGAGAAAAGGAAAGAAAAGTTAGTTAAGAAAAGGAAAGGAGAGGGTGCTTAAAGGGTCTATTTTCTTTTTTAAATGTTTCCAACCATCGTTTCTTTTGAAAGATATAGTGGTTGGATATATTTACGCTTAATAAATTGATAAAATTACCTTTATGCACCTTCCTTTAATTATATTATTTAAATAAAGTATTTTAGGTTATTTCTAAATCCATTTGGCACCAACAAGTTCTTCACTTGTTGTTAGTTCGAATTGGTTTTGCTTTGTTGGTTTAAAGAAGTGTACAAACATAGACATGGAGTAGACTTGTAATTTAGACTTCAATTTTCATAGCTGTTATTCATATTCTACAATCTCAACTCTTGTTTGGTCTTGAAAGTTGATGACTGCACTTTTTAGAAACTAAATTTTGCATAACTAGAGCTAAAAGCCATTAAAAATTCTGCACATTTTGGTTAAAAATCAATAGTTAACGTTTGATATATTCACTGCAATTTTTTGCATTTCTCATAGCAGCAGCTAATATTTCTACTGATACTAGTTTAATTTTTCTTCATTAGGATTGCTCCAATTAATTGAAAAATTTCAATTTATTCAACATCACTTGTCTCACATATATATCCTTACAAAAGGAGTCAATTGCATATAATTTTACACTCATGTAAAAAATTTTTATTGTAAATTTTGTTGTTTAAAACAAATTATTTCAAGTGCTTTTTCTTCAATCCAAATTAAGCCAATCAAACCAAGGAGGCTTAGTTAGCAATTTAAAATTCAATTTTTGATGGGAGATTTTACATCATTGATCCTAGGGTCACAAATTCACGAATTCATAGCATATTTATTCTATGAAATGTTGAAACATCATGAAAATGTGTAAAATATAAGATAAATATGTAATTTTTACACATTTGTCAGTTTTCAACCAAAAAACGTCTTTAACAACACCCCCTACGCCTCCCTCCCCCACCACTACAAGATTCCACATTCAAACATCAGGTTTCACAATATTACTTAGTTTTATTTTAATGAAATGAACATTCACAACATAAAATTTACATTACCTTCTCATAACTTCTCATCTTTGCTTCCCAAATTCCTAAGTAACTATTTCTTAGAGATTTTTCAAGAAGTCTCTTTAAGACTTGTTATTTCAAGAACACATAATTATGTATATCCTTTTTTTTTCATCATGTTTAAAATTTTTGATATAAACAACCTCCAAATCAATCAGATTTATTTACTAACTCTAACACTTAAAGTCTATCATTAACCATACTTAAGTATAGTTAAACTCATTTTTCAAGAATCTCTCGCAGATGTAACATAAAAAACTCAATGTCCATTATTCAAGCTTCATCATATTTCATTGAATCCTCAATCTAAATCAACTTTGAATTATACAATCATTATTGAATTATCTAGATATTAATCAATCGAACATATAAACACATTGAAGATAAAAAAACCTTAATTTCTAGATGAAGATTAATACCACGAAACACACACACACACTCTCCTTCAGATTGTGAATTCTAATTCCTAAACATGCTCTATTGCTTTAATCTTAATTAAAAAAAATCAAGGTAAAAAACATACAAGTCATCAATTCAACATCACACCTACATTCTTAAATTTTTCATTTGGTTATTTTAAATATGATTCACCTCATTAATTAACTTAAGTTAAACTAATAAAGACAAGATTCAATGAATCAAATACTTAATAAGACATCACATGGATACTGCTAACATCATATGCTTGTAAACCCTCCAAAATGGAGCCTATGACTATCCTACTTAAATCTAAGGATTTCAAGAAAACTCATAATCTTTTGATGTGGTCACAAAGGTTACACAATGTAACCACGAACTTAGGCTTCAAAAATGGATTAATAAAATATTAATAACTTTAAAGATTCAAATCATTAATATAACTTGGTATTTAGCAAATAAAACTTGAAGTTTGAATTTTAAAATATGACAAGACCCTAAAATTAAGTTATCGGCATCTAAAATTTATAATATAATGTTACACTTAAATCTGAGGTGCAATGTGTTTCATTGTATATTCGTACCGAGGTTTGAATATCCAAGGTGCTGAAACCTACTAAAAGCACAAAATTACACTTTATCTCTGATAACTATTGGAAGAACTTAATCAATCAATTGCGAGAAATAAGTTTACAATCCTCAAATAGTGATAACATTCTCAAAGAAAACTAGAGTTTCTATATATCATAAGTTGAAAAAAATTCTCCACCTTCTATCCTATAGAAATCATCAAAATTATTGCTTGTTAGAGTAGGTAGCATCATCTTATGACCAATAATC
This sequence comes from Combretum micranthum, assembly GCA_024138025.1. NCBI lineage: Eukaryota > Viridiplantae > Streptophyta > Magnoliopsida > Myrtales > Combretaceae > Combretum > Combretum micranthum. The sequence goes on along the minus strand of JAMXBD010000923.1, from coordinate 283,216 downwards.
AACTTGAGTCACAAGTGAACATGAAATCCATCTCGTTAGCTATACAATATTAATAGGGAATGAATGAAAGCACCTTGTGTGGAACATTGCATATAAGCACTTAGGGCACCATATCACATGCAATTTAAAATAATTAATGAAACAAACACTCAAATAATATCATCATAACCATAAACATAATTCAATAATCATAAAAATAAATAATAAATTTGAACAAGACCTCAAAATATAATTTTAACAAATACGAACCCATTTGCACCCATAAAAAAAATTGTTACAAATGGTGGATCTATAAATCTTAAAAATTTCATGATTATGCCATATCCAATGGATCAAAGATGTAAGGACTCCATGGTTGGACCACACTTAGCAGAGTGAAAAATTCCTATAACTTTGGGGTTACGAACAAGTTTAATTGATATAGCACAAATTTGAACTTGATCTTGACTTGATTAAGCTTGTTTAGACTCATTTTATTAAAAAATATATATTTTCAATTCTAGATAAAATAATATTAAATCTAAAGTTGATTCAACTTGATTAACAATAATACTAGCAAACTCATTGATTTAAACATTATAAAAGTCAAGCTTTATTCATTAAACTACATGAGTAATTTAAGTAAAAATCAATTTGAGTTTAAGTAGTTTGTAATTGGTTGGATTCATTTACACCCTCAATTATGTCACATCCAACTAGTCAAAAGATCCCAAGAACTCTATAGTTGTAGGGCACTTGACAAATCAAAAGATCCTAAACCTCTAACTGTATAAAAGAAACCAAATTTATGGGGATTTTTAAGGAACAATTTAAAAGGGTAAATCACATTTGCAAGCATCAATATTTCGAGGTAAATTCAAACAATTCATTAATGTTTTGAGCGGTAAAATAAATAATCAACTTTTTACAAAATATGTCAAATAATATATAAGCTTTTTAATGGTTAAAAAAGGGACTAGTGTTATGTCATCTACTTAAAACGTTTTCTTTTCTTGTAATCAATGAATATATTGATGCCTTATTTAAATTTGCTCTCATGCCTTCTAATGCAATTGTCCTAATTTTAATAACACAGGTCTATATGGTTTCAAAGGTTTTCATGAATAAATTTTTCATGCCATAAGATAAGATAGTGTGTGATGTTTCATACCCTACAACTATCATGTAACTCATACTCTAAGATATATAGAGTATATGCTTTATGGTATCATATACACACACTATCCAAATTATTAACTAGAAATAATATGCGTAAAATTAAATTATATCTACCTTCAAAATTCTATTATAAGGATAAAAATAAAACATATCAATCACAACCTGCCTACTAACCCTAAGAAATGTTAAGACATTGTCTAGTTCATTTTTCTCCATCTCCCTCTTATCTATCTATATAGTTTTATTTTCTATTTATCGAACTTATTAGTAAACTCGAGGAAGATGTTATATGAGATAGATTTTGATTGAATAAACTGGCAAAGATTTAACTTGAAAATTTAATACTAAAAAATAATTAGAAAATTTTTTGGTAGAGTACCTTGTTGAATCTATATGATACATGTTCTAAGATAGTTATCGCATATTATAAGGTAGACTCATATGTTTAGGAATCGATACCTATATAATAAAAAGTATGGGTGGACGCAAACCCTATCCACAATGTTGTTAGATTTTGTAGATGAGGTGCAATGGAATTTATGAATTTCCTACAAAATTTATCTTAGAATCCATGAATTAAAGTAGTATAAGAAAAAAAAAAAATTATTTTGCTTGAAGCTTATTCCTAACTTTTCTTTCAATCACTATTTAGGTCTTGTTATTTGATTTTTCTCGAGTAAAAATGTTGGGGAATTCGTAAATTACCACTTGATCTTTTACTAAAGTATGGATTTATCCCTTTAATTTTCAAAGTGAGTTTTTGACTCCTTAAACTTTTAAAAATTAATATATTTTAGAACAATTAATATTTTTAATTAATTTGGAGGAAACAAATCTGCACATAGATGAAAGTTTATATGGTGAATTTGCACATATAGGTGGAAGTTTGAGGGGTTCTTTTGCAACTTCCCCCTCTTATTTTAATGAAAAATATCAAATGTCATTAACTGTGCAGATATTTGATAGTTTAAGGGGTCAAAAAACCCACTTTGAAAGTTTAGGGGATAAGTAATCCACATCTTGGTAAAAGTTTGGGGGAGTAATTTGTAATTTTCCTGAAAATGTTTTTCATTATAAATATTTTTGTGAAGATGACATGTTTTCTTGTAATTTGTAAAAATGTGTGAAAATAGCTTTTAGTATTTAATTAAATTTTATGTAAAATATGGTATAGTATGTAAAAAAGTATTATTTATTATAAAAAGCAATTTAGAAAATTGACTAAAATGCACAAGTTGTTTTTCCAAAAAATATCAAAGACTCCTTGTGAGGGAAAATATTTTTCATTAAAATAATGTTTTACCCTTATAAATAAAAAAAAAATTATCTAGAAAAATTTCCCCAAATCAAATAGGTGTAGTAGTTTATATGTTTGCTGTCTATGAAAAGAGTCATAAGCCTCTTCCACACACTGGATTTTAATTCTCCATAAAGAAAGATGGCATTGTTCAGATTGGATGGTTGTTGTTTGCTCAGTCCAGCTCGCAATTCCTTGGCTAACCACAGTTTTTTTACCATTTGCAGGCTTCCTTATTCGCTACTGTAAGCTGAAAAAATGGAATCTGGTGGATGTAGAGGGGAGCATGTTCTAACTCCCACTAGTAGGGAAATCCTAGAATTACGCATATTTTGTTGGACAATCACAACTAGGAATTTCTTACATTCTATCCCATGTTTCTTGGTCTTGTTTTGTTTCCTTAAGCAACAACTACAGGAAAATATTAATATGGATATGGCTTCAAAAATATTTAAGGGATAAAAATTTAATATTTAAATGTTCACAAAACAAAGTATCTACGTTTTCATGTAATTAAATAAGTATTCATTTGACTTTCGAATGGAGCTCTCACTTACTTAAAATTCATTGGAAAATATAAAGTACATAGATGTAGTCTCTATCCCCTGAGAAAGAATTGATTGTACAATTTTTTCAAAGAATGTATTTGATGCATATTTAATTGAGAAAAGTTTTGATGAAATTAGTATCTTTTACCCACGATTTCATTAAAAGGAAAAGTATGTCATGAAAAGACAATATGATGATATCTTAAGTTTAATTTTCAAGTACGAATAAACATAGAAGTCTATTTGCTCAAATTTGGGATAAGATCCCAATAGTAATACAAGCAGTAACGTTGTTATAATGTTAAAATTGTCTTATTGATGGGTTTTGATAACGTCTCAACTCATAAGCTCATAATCACTTGGTGGCTTGTGGTGTTAATCTTTCCATATGTTTTGTGATTTCAAGAAGATTGAAAATGAATAGAAATAAGTTGAAAGAAAAAGAAATGAAATAAGAATAGTAAATATAGTTTTACTTTTTGTTTAAAATTATAGATGGAAAGATACACACACATGCAATATAGAGATAGATAGATAGATATTTTTCCATTAAAACGAAGAAGACGGATTCGGATTTGATCCATCCCATTCGAGAGATTAGTACTTATATCATTTGAAAAGATAGATTAGTATTCCTTATATTATCTTTTCAACTTTGTCTTTTGAGGAAACACTTTGGTAATTTTATGTTTAATTTACTAATAGACAGTAAAAGCTATCATGACATTGATTCTATTTATGATAAGGGATACTTAAATGCTTCAATGGACTTAAAAATAATAGGTATAGTAAATAGTAGCCTTAATATAGACATTAACAATTGGCCATTGTAAGTCACTCTTATTTGAGCAAAGCTACTGTCTCCTTACTTTATGTTTAGTATAATGGAATTTGGATGGAATGATTGGAGGATGAGAAAATAAGGCGAATTAAATCTCATTCCTTCTTTTTTGAAAGGGAAAGGCAAGATTAAAATTCATTTCCTAGTTTGTTTGAAAGAGAAAGGCAAGCGAAAGACAAATAAATGTAATAATTTTCATAGGTCCCACATTTTTTTTGTCCCCATTGAAAGGGATAGAATAAGGAGGGAAAGGCGGGAAATTTTTTAAAATTATTTGTATACCATTCTTTTTTAAATTACTTATCATCTTTTAGGGGTATACAAGTAATTTAACATTTTCTCTCCTTCATATCCAAACATATGAAAGAATTTAAATTTTCAAATAATTCCTTCCCTTCATTTTCTTCCATTCTATAATATTTCCTTCCTAATCCATTCCATTGTGCCAAACAAAGTGTCAATCACAATTCCCTCTATTCATGCTGGTATGATCTTAAGAAGCATAGTGTTTAATAGCTCAAATCCAACATTCCAAACATAGGATTATACAAATGTCTTCAGTTTAGGGACTATTTATACTCAATGATATTAAATATATTTATATTCAATGATATTAAATATATGATATCCTACATTGGCCCGTTGTGTCCAATGTCCTAACTTAATTTAGACCCCCGCTTATGTAATTTGGATATATTTCCTTTAGTCTAGTAGGAATGACCTTAGTTATATAAAACATTACATAAATACCTATGTTACATATCTATCCAATTAATGGCAAATTTTTTATCATATGATGCTATGGAATTCTCACAAATATATATCTTTTTTATTATTCTAGACATGTTTTAATTATTTTTGGGATTTTATTGTAAAATCTATATGAGCTTAAAGTATACAAATACAATAAGGAAAATTCTATGCTTCCTATCTTATTTTGTAATGGAACTGGTTCCATCGCTTATCTAACGACTCTGGTTTTTGGAAAATTCTATGGCCCCGTCATTATCTAACAACTCACACCATATCCAATCATGATCAAAGCTACTAAAATAGTTAATATTTCAAATACTATATTTATTTTAACGGTTAAATAGTTTACTAGATGGTCCCATCGAGACCATAGAAGCTCCCCTGATTTATGCTCAATGGTGATGACACTATCACTAAAATATTTAATAAATTAGTTGCAATATGGTTAGATGTTCCCCTACAATAAATACTCATATCTTCTTAATTATATTTATGAATATATTCAAAAGTGTTTCATGGTGTAACAAATTATTATAGCTGTGTATTCGCTCACTTGCTGTATTAATTGGGAGAACCAATTTGGATCCTTAGTAGAGTAGTTGTCTCTATTTCACTTCAAAAAAAAAAAAAAAAAATTCCCTATGAAATTATTTTGCTACTTTTTAACTACTTTTATCTCTTTTTATGGTAGTCTTAATTGTTTAACATGCTATTAATCCCTTTAACAACTTTCTTTAAATTTTTGACATTCACTAGCATGCTAATTACTAATTTATAAAGGATTAATGAAATACAAACATGCTAAATTAGATTTGTAGATGTACAAATCTGATTACAAAGGCCTTGAGCCTAATTCTTATTTGGATTTAACTCTTTGGGCTAATGTGACAGGGCTTAAAGAGTTAGGCCCAATTCAATTGGGATGATCATGGGAGTTTTGGCATGGAGGCTTGGAGTAGGGCCCGTTGGAATTGGCCTGCCCAATTCCAACCTTTCTCAAATTGGCTCACACACATTACAATGAAGGCCTCATGGGCCTGGGTCCATAAGGGAGCCCACATATCCATAATGAGAGGGACTCATCCTGGCCGTTGGTCGTCTGTCTCATCTGACGGACGACATCGACAGCCAATTCTCTATAAATACCTTAGTCCTTACCTCATTTGGACAAGGTGAAATCTTGGACAAACACCGTTGTGCTGCCGGATTTCCATTTTTGTGAATCGATTACTTGACTCACTCAAGAACGCACACGATATTCGTGGTACTTAGTGAGGTTGATGCTCAATAGCTCCCTCGCCTGTCACACGTGTGTTAGAGCCTATTGAGATTGCCTACTCCTCCTCCCTACACGATACTCTCTTGATCATCCTATCACGTGTTGTTTCCCTAGGTCACGTAGCGCGATAGTCACGACACGCACGTGATCGTTGCATCCGGATTCATACCCACACATTTTTGGCGACTCCACTGGGGACAGGGAAATCAACACTTGTGTGATGGCACCTCCAAGAAAGAGACCTACCGATCCCACTGAGAGTACAACTCAAGAAACTAATGTTAATCTCGAGGCCGCTGAACATGACATGCCAGCACTTGAGGATGTGAACCAACCTACTGGTGCTCAAATCGACAATGCTGATCTTGCGTGCTGTGCAAGAAAATACCAAACAAGTCAATCAATCAATGCAAGAGTCTGCAAAACAATTCCAACAATTCATGACAATATTTGCTCAGTACCTGCCTGGAATAGCTGCTATTGCTGCCACGCAACAAGGTGCGACTTCGTCGACCCTGTTGTTGTTGCGCAACAACGCGCTTCTCAGGCACCTCAAGTTGCTCCACCTGCTAATCCTACCCTATTCCTGAACAAGATCCTACCAGAGTTGGAGAGCAAATCCCTCCATTAGAGCCTGTAATCACACAACCGCTTGCACCTCAGGTAATGAATACTGGAATTCAACTTGGAACACCATCAACTTCCCAGCCTGCATTACATGCTCAACTTGGAGGATCTTCATCCTCACAGGCTACACCACCAATTGTCATTGGTGGACCCACTGTTCAACCCAATGCAACTTTACTCCAAACGGCCACTCCAGCTACACCAGTTGAAGTTACTACTTCAACTCCTAAAGGTACTTTCGTCACGAAGGAAGATCTGGACATGTACCTAAGGGAAATACAAGCTAAGTCTGATGTGGGAGTATTGGATCTCAAGCTCCCATACAATCAACGTATTGCTGCTAAGCCATACCCTCAGGACTATGTGAGTCCCAAATTCATGCTATTCAATGGTAAAAAGGGAAGTGCCAAGGAACATTTGTTGAAGTTCATTGAAACACTAGAGGTTTATGGATTTGATGATGATTTAAAGTTGAAAGAATTTTCTAAGTCCCTCACAGAGAAAGCGTACACTTGGTACGTCAATCTTCCCCCTGGATCTGTAGATTCATGGGCAACCATGTGCAAAATGTTCCTAGAGAAATTCTTCTCCACACAAGAACGAGTGACCTTGACTGATATGGGACGAATCCGTCAAAAGCCCAAGGAAGACTTGATGGATTATATTGAGCGCTTCAGGGAGCGTTCACTAGACATCCAAGACATATGTGATGAAAGAGAGTTGGTGAAAATTTGTATCCAAGGCATGTTTACTGAGTACGCGTGCATCTAGAAAATCTTTCTTTAGCTTCATTCTCCACTCTGGTTGAGAATGCGAAGGACTAACAATTCTGTCGCACGACAGAGAGGAGGAAATATGAAGTTTAACAAGAGAGAACCATCGGTGAATTTGGCTCAAAGTGAAGATTTCAAAGAAGGGAAGAAACCAAGAGTTGAGAAGCCCAAGGGTGAGAGGGCAAAAGAAGCACAACATATCCTTGCTCAATGGGAAAGGTGTACGCTGTGCTAGATCAGTGGTTAAGAGATGGAAATCTCAAACTCCCAAGAGTAGAACGTTTGCCAACTCAGGAAGAAAAAAATAATCCTAAATTTTGTAGATTTCACAGGATTGTGGGGCATCCTACTAAGGATTGTTTTACTTTGAAGAGGATCTTTAATGAAAGAGTTGAGAATGGTGAACTTATCATCGAGAATAATGATGTCAGGAATAACCCACTTCCAGCTCATGGCAATCAACGTGGTGCTGTGAATGCCATTACCCATGATCCTACTATAATGGAGTCAACAGACACACAGCTAGTTGGGGGACATGAAGAAAATGACAATACACTCAAAATTGAAACTCATGGGGATGATAATGTCATCTTTACTTTACTAAAGACTTCAAATTTTAAGAATTTCTTTGATCTCCTTGGATTTGATGATCATGCACGATTTGCAGCAACGACTGTACTTAACCAAATTGCGCAAGGTCATTATAGTGGATGCGACATAGTTCAACCTAAGAAAGGAGTGGTCTCTACAAGGGATTATGCAATTACATTTACTAGAACTGATGCACACTTGAAGAACTTCAATCACAATCGTCCTTTGTATGTAGAGAGTATACTCAATGGTTACCCCATCAAGAGGACATTTATCGATAATGGATCCTCACTCAATATCATGCCCATGTCTACTTTCAAAGCTGCAAGAATAGATATCCGATACTTGATGAAGCATCCCATCGCAGTGAATAGTTTTATCGAATCTTCTACAATGACAATGGGTTATGTCAAAGCAAGTTTTAAAGTTGGGCCCATTCATAGCCTTGCTACATTTCATGTAATTGATGCACCGGTGTCCTATCACCTTCTCATAGGAAGGACATGGCTGCACGAGTACAACATGATACCCTCAACACAACATCAGTGCATGAAAGGTCATTGGAGTGGAAGTGATATCCTAATCCATGCGACAAAGAATCCATTCAATCGTAATGAACTCCACTTTGCTGAAGCTACCTTTTTCTATGAACATGAAAATGAAGCAGATATGACTTTAGTGGAATCCACGCGGAATCACTACCCACAGAGAAGAAATTAAGACTCAGAATTTAAAAAGAAAGAAGCGTGGTTGTCGTGGAGGTGTAAAGAAACACAAGAAGGCTTATGATAGGATGGAAATGTAAAGCAGTGCATGAATTGAAGAAAGAGCTGTTTATGACAAGAGTGTTATTATCATATCTCACTCATTTCCTTTTGTTTCTGTGTAAACAAAGCATTAGATGCTTTTACCTAATGAATGAACTGTATTACTCAATCAGTCAGTATTGTTCGTGAAAATATGATGGTGTCACTTATTTTTTTCCATCGCTATTGTCGCTGCAAAGTAAGAAACTAATCTTCTTAGCGCGCAAAGCTAGTTTAAAAAAAAAAGGGGATCGACATCAAATTGAGTAAGATTACCCTTTAGTAATGAAAGAAAAACAATAACAAATATAACATTTGATTTAGACATCGTTGCTGACGGTCAGAGCTTAGCTCCCAGGCGCACGATGTTGATAGCTCATCACCGCTTTCTTCTTGGTATTTCTAGTTGTCAAGTAGTGGAGATAATCCCCTTGACAACCCCTATTGAGCCAAGTAATCCTTGGCATATGGTATTCTACACAAGTACTATATAGTTGAGTAGTGGGAAATACTACCTTGACTAATAAAAATTTATCGATAACAAATGCTATCGCAGCATGAGCACGATTGATAACAAATGTTACTATCGCTGCATGAGCACGATTGATAACAAATGCTACCATCGCTGTATGAGAGCGATTGATAATGAATGCTACTATCGCTGCATAAGCGTGAATGTTCATTTTCCTTAAATGGATTGTCTAAACATCATTGTGAGGAAGTAGCAGTGCTACTTTAATGCACATGATAATTCCACTCATCCTTTATATAAGATAATATTGCTGCTTGGTTGAAGCTTTGCTCCTAAGTGCGTATGATCACAAAAAAAGAGAGCATGTTTTAAAACTAAGTGTTGTGTTTCAATGACAATCCTTGTTATCTAGACATGCTCTTTATCTGTGATGTCTATAATAACTCTACAAGTGTTAAAGGGATTGAAGTGATCCTACTACTACGTTTTTTATGTGTTGCAATCATATGAGAGCTACTACTCCAAAGTGCATGATGACTAGATATATCGCCAAGGCGAAAATGAGTATCAAGAATATAAATGGATATAGAGCTGATGAGTTGATTTTGTTGTCATGGTCAGTTTCACACATTCGTTACAACTCATATTGAAAGGAAGAAGGGAGACGATATTGCATGATCAAGAGGATTAAAGCAAAGAAAGACATGAGTGGATGCCTATCACAAACCAATAATGTGTAATGCACATTTGTGATGCTTGAAGCGCAAAATGTTTGTTTGTATGTGATCCTCACTTATGCAACAATGCATGAAGTTCATTTGTGCAATATGCTCAAAACATGTACTTGCATGTGATACTAGCCTGCTCATGACACTACATTGCTCTATATCATTCTCCTACGATTAGTTAATTAAAAGTACATGCATGAAAATAATGCTTGTCTTCAAACAAAGTCGATATGTTCCTTCAAGATATTACAATGATGGCCCAAGTAAGTTCAAAGGAGCATAGGAAACGACATACAAACTTGAGTACAAAAAAAAAGTGTCGCATACACTATGAGTTGTAACAAGCATATGTGCTAGATTTATACAAAGCAAGTGGGGCAAGGATATGTTACAGAGTCTCAAGAAGCTCTGGTATAGGATTCATTATATATGGTGATTTATATTTGGAATGAAACCATCAATCATTATCCATATTATTGAAGTGAAAGTCCCCTAGTGTCATTTTCAAAAACACGACATACGTCATCAATAACTTGTCTCCTACCATTTAATTTTCTAACAAAGACAATGATGCATACCAGACAGTTGTCTACTTTGGAGTATTTACTTATTATGATATTGTTCATCTACAAGATGGTGAAGAAAGCAAGTTTAATACAATGAAAATAGTAGATGAAGTTGTTTATGCAAAACCTTGATTTAGAGGACAATTTATACTACTTGTGAACTCAAATTAACAACATGAGACACACACAACAAGTATATTAGCTACCAAAGTATTGCATTTATTCACCAAATGACTAGGCGCACAAGATGAGAAAGAGTCCCCTCTTACAGTGGTGCGGTTCCAAGATCGTCGCATGGGCGAGTGAGACACAGACGAATGAGGAGAGCCTCTTTCATAGTGGTGCGGTGCCAAGATCATCACATGAGGAATGGAACACAGACGTAATGTGCGGTTCCAAGATTCTCACGTAAAGTTTGGGACACGGACGACTGAGAGTGTCATCACACAGTGTATAGTCTTAAGATTGCCATTTATGAGGTCGGAACACGGACAACAAAGAGCCTTGTCTTAAATATCATGAGACACCATAGTCATTTGGTGAATGGATAGAATACGTGATGGACAGGAATGTTTGAACTTGAGTATTCTTTTGGCACATGTTCAAGAATCATTAATGGTTGATGACACTAATATGACCTTAAGTATGCAGTCTATAAAGTGAAAAATCATACTTGTAAAAATGAAGTCAAAAGGATACGTGATGAAGATCCAACACTTCAATCTAGAGCCCTGCATTGCAAGAAAATGAGATGAGTTAGTTTCACAAACAAGGAAAGTTTCACTCATGCAGAATTTTATTACCATGAAGACATACAGAATAAAAAAAAGTACACACATGTATAGAGTGATCATAATTCTTGGGAATAGAGTACAAAGATGATTGAAAGTGTAATGCTGATACCTTCAATACTCCAAGTCAAGCCAAATAAACACTCAACTAAGTAGTGACATCTCCAAAATAGAAGCAGGTTGTCGACATGGACCCCCTTGCTGCTCATTCTACACTGCTGCAGCAGCCAATCGTTTCAAGTACAGAGTTGAGTTCCATGAAAAAGCATGACAAATTTACCACGAGTGGAGGGGAAAAGCAGGCTCCATCGCAGAATGAAATATCTTTGCAGAGTGGCAAGTTGTCTGGAAGGCTACCGTCCCCATCCTCACATAAACCAATCAAACCAAGCACAGAAGTACAAAATTATCTACCCAATATTCCGTACTGCACTGAAAAGAGTCCAAATTTGCCATGTAAGTTGGATACACCAAAACATTTCTGCTCATTTTCAAGTTCTATCATTGCAGTTTCAAAGGGCAATGCATGTCCTACTAAGGTCAAAGTAGAAGTACAAGACTTTGCATGTGAAAAAGCAGAACCTATTACAGTGTTGATGTGCAACCATGATCCTGTTAAAGTCAAAGTGGAAGTTCAGGACTCCACATCTGAAAAGGTAGACTGCAACAGGGAGAGTCTACTATTATCGGCTGTGCAAAACAAGTGCAGTCCTGAACTTGTAAGCTTTGTTAAGTTGAGTACTTGTTCTGTTTCAAAAGGGAACTTGGTTACCTTTGGAGCTGGTGGAGTTGTGCGCGATTCACATGGGAAATGTATTTTTGGTAATGTTCGAAATCTAGGAGACTGCAACAATTTACGAGCTGAGTTGTGGGCTTTATTTGAAGGGTTAATGCTTCTTTGGGACAAAGGTTTTAGAAAGGTTTTTGCAGAATGCGAATCTTATCCAGCATGTGAAAGCTTGAAGAGAGCTCCTACAGAGGATGATCCTAACAAAAATATTATATGGGGTTGCAGAAAGCTTCTCTTACGAGACTGGATGTGCCATGTAAAACATAGTAGCAAAGGAAGCATTCAACCTAGTTGGATGGCCAATCGCTTTGAAAACCTTGATTCTGGACAATTAATCATTTTTGAAAATCCAACTCTAGAGTTGGTTCAGACAGACAAGGTCATTCATGGTACGTGATCCCTATTGTTATCAAATGTACTGACATAGGATGTAGGATTGACCACATTATTAAAGAATTACGCAGGATTAACAGTTCTATATCACCCCAAATTTAGCGTAGAGTTACAGATACACCTGAAATCACAGGGTTGTGATACATATCACTGCTTTTTTTCCCCCCTTATGATCCTTTTCTAATATGCCATTCAGTAAAGATATTCGGAATGCATCCTTGGCTTACATGTTCCTAGGAGCTTGGTTCTCGTTGCAGCCCTGTCAGAGGAGTAGTTAGTTAGAATAGCATGTACAGTTCTGCTATTGTAAATAAAAGGAATAGAGCTCTTGGTTCTTCATGCTCTCATTTCCAAAATACTCGGTATGGCTTAAGATTGTAACTACATTTGAAGCATGCGTGATGTTGTATATTTATTTTGTGATTTGAAGGCAATGCATATGATGGGGACCATCAATACAAAAAAAAAAAAAAAAATGAAGCAACTAACCCAAGAACTATATAAGGAGCAGATGCACTTACTACACCAACAACCACACTAGATTACAAAGATCATCAATTGAAACAGCTGAACAATGACCAAGCACGTTCATAGAAGGGGGAGAGAAAACCAACATCAGATTGGGAAGAAGATAAACAAAGAGAACACCATGAACTATATAAGATTGGACCACCATAATATCACATCAGCATTTCGACCACTCATGCAGCAAATTCAAACAAAAAAAAAGAGAGAGACAGAAACCAAAACATCCAAGAACTATATAAGATTGGAACAACAAGCTAAAGAGGAAGCCCTTATTCAACAACTTAGTAGTGACAATGGAACATCAGGAATAACCAAGTCACCAATTGGTGGTCGTGGAGGAAAGAGGCAAGCTGTTGCCAGTAGTGATGGTGACTATGATGTGGAAGGTGTCGATGAGTGTGTCAACTCTGTCTCATCCAAAGAAAACAAAAGAACTCAACAGATTGATGTTGGTAATTGCCAGAGTCACACCCCTTGCGCCAACCTAGATAAGGAGCAGGCAGAAAAGCCACGGAAGCCTAAAAAACCTCGAAAATCTGCTTCTGCTGATCCACATCCTCCTCCACCTGTTGACATGAATCAGGATGCTGAATAGAGAAACGCTTTACCTCAGGTTGCTGAGCCCTGAAACAAATTTTCCTGATATAAATCACGCGGATGAGCAATTAACAGGACATGTAATAAACCAGACAGAACTGCAGGACACCATGACAGGATTGGGTCCCTCTGATAAGGGTCTTCAAGAATGCATCTAGATGAAGAAGGAAGGCTCAGCTGCAAATGAGACAAGGATTGGTTTAACAAAAAAAAAAAAAAAAATTATTATCCTATGTGCTGCTGAAAAAAAAGAATGGCCTGTATGCATGTTCCAATTAATGTGTGTGTGTGTGTGTACGTACAGGACACATCAACCAGCACAGGACAAGGCAATTAATGAACGTTTCGGCCGTTGCACCGACATTATACAAGCCATACACTATATATACTTGCAACAAGAACTTTATGGTACGATTCACTTAAATGAAAGCTGCCACTCCCACTTTAATGCTGCGTTTGTGCTGGGATATATGAAACAAAGTTACCACCATAGTAATAAGATTGTGACACCTACTCTTGCCAATACGCCTACAGACGCCATGAATCTGAGCAATTTCAGGTTGAAAATGAGTGGTTCTTATGCGCAGGACATGCCATGCGACTCGACCAGTGTGTGTCGTACACGTGCTTAAAGTAGTCCATCAAAATGCTCAAGATTTACTGGTGAATGCGTGAAATTGTGATGCACACAATAACTGCACGTACCCTGTGATTTCAAAGCATATGTTTTTCAATCCGAAGGTACCAGCCCATGATAGAGAAATAGCATACGAGGATATCACGAAAGTTAAGTTTGATGGTGATGTATATGTTGACTGCCATTATTGATATTTATGCAAAGACAGGGTTTCTTTATGGGGTGAGACGTGTTTTCAACCAAGCAAAAGGCACTGCTACATTTTTTATCGGTGATAGGAGCCATTCTCAATTTGAGCAGATATATGAGATCCTTGCCGGATTGATTCGACAAATCAAAGCCATGGGTTATGTTCCACAGACAACCTTTGCACTCCATGATGTGGATGATGAGGAGAAAGGTGATCTTTTGTTTGAACATAGTGAGAAATTGGCTCTTGTTTATGGCTTCTTGACCTCTACTCCAGGGAAACCAATTTGAATCACAAAGAACTTACGTGTCTGTGGTGACTGCCACAGTACAATGATTTACATATCCATGACAATTGATCATGAAATCATTGTGAGAGATTCAAGTCGTTTCCATCATTTGAAGAAAGGATCTTGCTCTTGCAGAGGCTACTGGTGATATAGATAGGACAATCTGGCTCCTCTTTTTGATAATCCCTTTCCAGATGTTATCTGAGGTCATCTGTGCTATTTCTAATGCATGCTACCAAGCTTGATCGAGGATGTGAAGGCAGGACTGTAAGTTGAATTGCCACAATTTAAATTGTTATGATTCATGGCTGTAACGGTGAGACTACGGAGGGTTTAAACAAAGAAAGGATCAATTACAAGTAGTAATGCATCTATAAAAAAAAACACAACCCTTTGAAGATGATCTATAGAAGATTAATAATTTATATGCTGAACAAAATAGTTAGTGGTCTCCCTGCTGTAGGATTTTTGCTATGCTGGATGATGATAAAAAAAAAAAAAAACATATTATGCCCAATTCATGATATTGGGAATTCCAGCCTTTTTCTCAGAACCGGGTGCCTCAGATGCTGATGTATTGAAAGATATTGGGAAGGCATATAGGGAAATAATCTAACAAATGTCTTTACACAATGAATCTAAGATAGAGAGAAGAGCAGTATAGAACAAGACCATGAGAATGCAGATGCAGGTCCTTCTACTGTTTTTGGAAGAGAAAGTGATGATGATGCCAATATTCATTTTATAAAATACCATCAGTGGAGTTAGTATTTTCTTTGGCAAGGTTATCGATTTCATTGATGACATTTTGATGGACAGGCAAGATTATTGTAACCTAACTTTGCTAAATTGCCTTTATGGACATGGAGCAATTCAGTCAGTTCTAACTATATTTGAGGATAAAAAAATTTTGAGGACTCACCCTAGATGCGCAAACTTATTCCATCTTTATCCATGGCCTTGTAAAAGCAGGCAAAGTAAACAAAGCTTATCAACTACTGGAAGAAATGAAGACAATAGACTGAAGATGCACTTCACAAGGCAAGATATGAATTGAGCAGCTTGCTTCATGGTTATGACACACATGTAGGAATGAGAGGTGTAGATCTAACCCCAAGACAGAAACAGAGGATTGTAATTACTCGGGTTGTGTTGAAGAACGCACCTATACTATTGGTGGATGAGGCTAGTTCGTCGATTGAATCAAAGTTAAGCCGAGTGGTCTAAGAGGCTTCGGATACCTTGGCCATGGGTAACAAAACAACCATTTTTGATAGCTCACAGAGCAGCAATGATGAGACTCTCATCTCCTTTAAAAAAAAAGAAGAAGGTGAAGGTAAGGCCCATTTTGTGCATAAGATGGATAAAAATCTAGTTTCTAGGACAACAGTGGATGACATGTTAGAAGAAGTATCCTGGTCTGAAATGAAGGCTAACATGACAGCTCTAACACTATTTTTTAAATTGCGCACATCTCTCTTATATGAGCTCCGTTTCAGGCGATTCAAAATTCCTTGGAAAGATAAGAGGGAGATATAAAACTTTCATGTTTTGAGTTTTCATGAATTAGCAACACATCAATACATTTTTCGTCATGAAATCTCTACAAGTGCAGTAGCGACTTCAAAAAATTGCAGATTTGACATAGTTTTGTAAATTGTGCACATCTCTCTCATAAGAAATCCGTTTGAGGCGATTCAAAATTCCTTGGAAATATAAGAGGGAGATCTAAAACTTTTGTGTGTTGAGTTTTGATGGATTCGCAACACATCAATACAGTTTTCATCTTGAAGTCACTACAAGTGCAGTGGTGACTTCAAAAATTACAGATTTGAGATAGTTTTGTGAATTGTGCACATCTTTCTCATATGAACTCCGTTTTGGGTAATTCAAAATTCCTTGGAAAGCTAAGATAAAGAACTACAACTTTCATGTTTTGAGTTTTGATGGATTCACAACGTATCAATACAGAATTAGCTATGAATTTATGGGATATGTAGTGAAATGCTCTGATTTACAGATTTTATGGGGTTGAGTAAATTGTGGATATTTCTCTCATCCGT
Organism: Combretum micranthum; assembly: GCA_024138025.1. NCBI lineage: Eukaryota > Viridiplantae > Streptophyta > Magnoliopsida > Myrtales > Combretaceae > Combretum > Combretum micranthum. Next base: position 266,499 of record JAMXBD010000923.1, on the reverse strand, counting down.
ACTCCTTTTGAGGTGATTCAAAATTCTATAGGAAGCTAAGGGAAAGATATTTAACTTTTGTGTTTTGGGTTTTGCTAAAGTTGGAATGAATCAAGGTCGAAATTAGCCTCAAAGACACTGCTCTTGCACTGTGACTTACTGATTTGCACTCAAGGACAATAGTAGCAAAAAAAAAAAAAAAAAAAAGAAGCTTTTGGGAGGGTTCGATTACTATATTAGAATGGCAAGGGAAAGTCAGGAGTGCTGCAAAATTCTGGAAGATCATTCAGTTTGGAATTCATTGCTCCTTTGTCAATGCCCAAGGAAAATCGGTCTAACAGCAAGAATTGGCTTGCTATCATAGATATATTGGAGTCAATTTTAAAGACTTGATTCTTCTGCTGCTCTCCACCACTCGACATATCCGTATCAAGAAAACCATTATCAAGTGGTAGTTGCTCGATACCCAATAAATTGCAGTCAGAGTCCAACATTTTTTTTTCAGTTTGTTTACCATCGAGATACGTTTGTTGTTGCTTAACGTCCAATAGAAAATTTTGAATTAATAAATTAACAACATCTGTGAACACATTTACATATTGATCAAGTTTCAAAAGATGTCCACATTTCCATCTTGACAACATAACCATATGACTATTATCTTTGTCATCTACTTGACTCAATGCCAAAGCCAAGCCCCAAAAATACCTACTGAAGCAAGCAACCAAAGAAGCTAATTTACTCAAGTGAGCATAACCACCACCAGAATCCAGTCTCCTGTCATGGAAACTATCCTCTAAAGAGCTAAGCAAATTTTTCAGTTCTTCTTTTATGCCTTGAGCAACAATGTACACACTTTCAGATGTTTCCACACCTTCGGAGGAATTTAAAGCAACCATGTACACTGATCTCATAATCCATAACATGGGAAATGATACGTTTGAGAGAATTGAAGACTTCGAAGATTTCCCAGCTCCAGTGTTCTCGTCAAAAGATGACACGATTAAGTGTTTTAAGGCCTTTCAACAAGATAAAAGCAACTTAATAAGCTCACTAGCATCATCTCCCGGTGATCCACTAGAAAAGTCTACCAAGTTGGAGACTGCAAGTCTCTCTAGATTAAGGACATTAGTTCCATAAAGCATGGATGATCTTGAAGTCAGGTGCTCTTTTGGCATCCAACAAAGAAGATCAAGCAAATTCTTGCAAGAAGTATATTTCATACTATCCTAACGGATGGCCTGCTGCCCATTGCGAATTCTTTATCTAAGTCATTCAATGAATATGGATCGTGATTCACAACATTCATATTTCTTTGCTTTGTTAACAAAACTGTAAATGAGTTCTCAAGTGCAGCTAGAAACACAGACCAATCTGGTGAAGAACTAAGTTCAATAACTGAAGATGAAAGAACATCAAATGTTGCCACAGGTAGCCTAATTGACAGGACATCTAGTGGCTATATGATTTGCTGTTGAAATGGATGAATAAGTATTTAGGTATGTATTTGCTAAGGCTTATTGGAAGGGCTACCTTTATCAGCAATCGGTTCCACTTGAGGTGGACATTCTAGGAAGAAAACAGAGATATCAACACCAACATCAAGATTTGGTAGAGCTTCCATCAACACATCCTCTTGCTGTTGAAATAAATCTATAAAATGTGTATCAGCAATTATTATGACATATGTACACGAAGCACTGCCTGTAGAAGCATAGCATCAACAATTGGTGAATCTTTATGATTGCTACGATTTGACTCTGTCATGCCAATAGCTTGATGAAGTCATCCAAGAGGGAGGCAGAAGGAAACTCATCAGCCAAATCAAAATTCGAAAATGGATCTCAGAGTAACTAGATGTTGCTCCCTTTTCAAGAGGTTTTGAATCCTCCTAGCTAGTCCCAATGATTGACACAATGAGATGGCTGCAGGTTTGGCCCATGGTTTGTTTAAATGAGAATGAAGTGTCTTTGTCGGCTAATTACAGGAAAAGGAAATGAGCTTCTAAATTTACTGATAATAAACATGAGATAAGTGATTTAGTTCCCACAAATCATCAGAGAGTACTGTCTGCTGTCAAAACAGCTGCTTTAAAGGCTTTGAAGATTCTTTTTCTAATGGCCTTGAAATTAGAATGTTGGAGGTCAAAAGTTGAGGAACTCCTAATTTCTGTTGCAACAACTGCCATGGAGGAAAGATGTTTTAATGACAATAATAGGAGCTGCCTTCTTCATGAACCAGCATCTGTATAAGAGGAATTGTAACTTGCAGCTTTGGAAGCATTATGGGCATCTCTACTTTCGTGAGGTGACTGCCACCCATATATAGCTAAAAGTCGTGGCCTTTTTTGAAAGAGGCAGGGGTCAAATTGGGACAGAAGTTGTTGCATGTTGTACCCTTGCTCTTTCATCGCTTGAAATGCTAATACACCTTAGGGTCTTTCCACTGGATAATTCCTCTAGCACACCACAAGACTCCTTTGAGAGATCCTCAGGGAAGTTTCTTGCAAATGGCCATGCTAGCAACATATAAAGGAAACATGCTGATACATTATTGTTTCAGGGATGGTATAATTTCAATATGAGACAATATGCTCATCAGATGATACTATAGGAATATCTCTCAAAAGAATTCAATTATTTGACGATGTTGCACCATATTCCTATGTTGCAAGCCATTAAGAAATTAACACACCAAGCAGCAGTGCAGCTAGTTATAGCGCACATGCACTGGATGAGACTTTTGTCATTCGAAAGGTTTGATTAATGCCCAAATCCTTTCGATATGGCTCGAAAGACTTTAGTCAGGGGGCAAAATAGATAGATGTACAAATCTGATTACAAAGGCCTTGAGTCTTATTCTTATTTGGATTTAATTCTTTGGGCTAATGTGACAGGGCTTAAAGAATTAGGTCCAGTTCAATTTGGATGATCATGGGAGTTTTGGCATGGTAGGCTTGGAGTAGGGCCCATTGGAATTGGCCTGCCCAATTCCAACCTTTCTCAAATTGGCTCACACACATTACAATGAAGGCCTCAATGGGCCTGGGTCCATAAGGGAGCCCACAACCATATCCATAATGAGAGGGACTCATCCTGGCCGTTGGTCGTCTGTCTCATCTGATGGACGACATTGACAGTCAAATTCTCTATAAATACCTTAGTCCTTACCTCATTTGGACAAGGTGAAATCTTGGACAAACACCGTTGTGCTGCCGGATTTCCATTTTTGTGAATCGATTACTTGACTCACTCAAGAACGCACACGATATTCGTGGTACTTAGTGAGGTTGATGCTCAATAGCTCCCTCACCTGTCACACGTGTGTTAGAGCCTATTGAGATTGCCTACTCCTCCTTCCTACACGATTCTCTCTTGATCATCCTATCATGTGTTGTTTCCCTAGGTCACATGTAGCGCGATAGTCACGCGACACGCACATGATCATTGCATTCGGATTCATACCCACACAGATTTAAAAAGTGGCAAATAGATGGAACCAATAACTGGTGCTTGAGTGTATTTACATTATAATTTTCAAGTGAAAATTTTATATGAAATCTTCTCAATTAGAAAATTGTAGTTTTAAGTATTCTATGTGACTTGTTGTCATTTATAAGCAATGAAGATTGTATAAACTTTTGGTATCATATCACACATTTTTTTAGCAAAAATGTATAGTTAAATATAATTAACACGATTACTTCCAATCGAGAAAAAAACTCTAAATCCATATGCGTGCACCTCATAATGTATTCGAGCATTGACAAAGCGGATATACGTATTCCATTAACAAGATTTTGGATCCCCTTCAATATGTCTCACAAATATAGTTTTTTAGTTTTATTTACATCAGTTTATGAGAACAAAGTAGCAAAGACTTAAAAACTATATTTAGCTTTAGCTGAAATTCAATTTACGTTGAAGGTGTGTATACAGCACTATGTCCTAGCAGTAGAGCACTTAATGCATCATTAAAGCATCATTTTGGATACGGACCTCTTCAAGTTATTTTTTTCTGAATTTTGTTAAAGCTGGGAACAATGATTGAGACTGTTTTAATTATTGATTATGTGAGAGTACTTTAGCAAGCTAATTTTAGAAAATATTATGCAAAGCAACTTTATCAAATCCATTTTTATCTCATTAGTGAAACACAATTAATGAAGCACAAATATAAACGAAAAAAAAAAATATTAATAATTTAAGTGGTTAAAAAAGGATATTAATATTGTATAAAATAGTGCAAGTAAAATATGAATGTTTTAAAAAGTTAGAAAAACGAATCAATAGTGGGTAAAAAATGAAAAAAAAAAAAATTCCCTTGTTGGCATTAGTTTATATATATAACATTAATTTGTTTTTTAACTACTTAGCAGTTAATTCCTTATTTATACCATTCCATTCTTATCAGATAAGAAGATGCTATAAAGTGCTATGTGTAAGTCCGCATACATACATATCTATCAATGGAATCTTATCTATTAATAAATCAGGGAAAAAAGATAAGAGAGAGAATCATATATATTTTATTATATATTATTCATATAGTGTATGACCATTTAAAAAATTAATACTTACATGTTTCATTTTAGTTGGTTCGTTTAAAATATTTTATTCTTCTATATTAAAGTAAAGAACTTTTACAGAAATAAACTAGATACCTAAAAATTTAAAAAAAATAAGAAAAAAATTTATGTAAATGTTTTTAAAATTAAAATGGCTAGATAATTGAAAAGAAAAAGTATTAAAATGTTAATATCAAATATTAAAGAACTTGTATGGAGGGTGGCTCTTATTTTAAAGACAGAGACAAACCTCTTTCTCATTGGCCAAAAAAAAAAAAAAAAAAAAAGAAAAACACACCTCTTTCTCCCTTCTCTTTTTTACCCAGCACAAAACAAAAACCCTCATCTCTCTCTCTATATATTTTTAACGAGTGAGCTCGCCTTTTCTGTCTTCTTGGGGTCTTTTTTTTTTCACTTTCAATAGCTAGGGTTTTGCCAGCCAAAAAAAAAAAAAAAAAAGCTAGGGTTTTTAAATAATTTTCCTGGCTAACAGAGAGTCTTTTTTTTTTCTCGACAAAAGTCTCCCTCTTTTAATGATTTTTTTTTTTTTTCCGGCGAAATCAAAACTAAAACATAAGGAGTTCAAACAGAAGCAATGGCTATTAACCATTGTCACGCAACAGACTACTACTAGTGGCTAAGGACTCATCTTTTAATCACTTTCCTTTTTGTTAACTCCACATTCCAGGAGTATATTTTCATTATATAGCAATAGCAATGTGTCCTTCCCCTTTTCATCTGCAAAAACATCACATGTTGGTTCAATTCTCTCCTCCTCCAAAACACATATTATATAAGATTTCATAAAATTATGTGAAAATTACTAAGTACCTTCTTTTTTTTTTTTTTTTCTTTGGTGGGGTTTTAGGAGGAGAAAGGACATAGAAAGAAAAGAGAGGATATTAATTAATGGCAAGAGAAAAGATTCAGATCAAGAAAATTGCTAATACTGCAGCAAGACAAGTCTGCTTCTCCAAACGTAAAAGAGGTTAATTTAAGAAAGCTCAGGAGTTGTCTGTTCTTTGCAATGCTGATGTTGCTACCATCATCTTCTCTTCTCCTGGGAAGCTCTTTGAGTTCTCCAGTTCCAAGTAAGATCCCTCTTCTCACTCTCTTCTTTTCAACGTTAAATGAGATTTAGTTTGATTTATCCTCAGAAAATTAAGAAATCCCTCCAAAGGATGGAGATTTGATGTCTACTTGAGCGATTTAGATTTGATTATCGTATGAGCCCTGGTATCTGAAGCCTGTGAATCTACTGTTCGTGACTTAATGGGATTTTACAGGTCAGAAAAAGGAAGAGGAAGAGTTCGGAAGACGTGATAAGTTGGTGATTTGCGCTAGACGAGCATTATATTCGAGATAATTTGTAGTCTAAGTAGTTGACGCAGCGGAATATGAAAGGGGTTATCGCAAGACGTTGATTCGCACACGAATACCCGGTTTGTGATCTTCAAATACCAATTGATTCTAAGAATACCTTGATATTTGGTATCAAAAATCAAAATCTATTCAAGATGACGAATTCTGGAAAAAGAGAGAACACTCTCAATAAAATTTCAGTCAAAACAATCTGTTCTGTCTCTTCTGTAACCTTAGAATATATAATATGCTATTTTTACCAAAAAAGGAAACTATCTAAATAATACCTAGGGCGAAAACAAATGAACGGACGAGATTAATACCACAGACGGCATATAAAAAAGATTATCCAATGAAAAGATAAGACATAAAGAAAAATTACTAAAAATAGTAAAAACGCGGTTTTGACGGCCTAAACGAAGGAATTTGACCGAAAACCGGCTTGGGTCACGAGCGAAGCTCATGAGTTCTGTTCGTTGGATCGTTTCCCTTCAGAATATGGTCCCGCTCGGTAAAAATCCAAAACTCCCAAATTTACGAAACTGCCATTATCATCAAATCCTGTGCCATTTCTCCAAATAATTATTTGCTATCTTGTCCACTGCATCAGTAGTTATTATGGTGTTGATTGGTTTGACATCTTATCTTAGATTTCTTGATTTCTTATGTTTGTAATTTCGTTTTTGAAGTTATAATAATATATAAAAAAAAAATTGGAATAAGAAGGAAAAAAAGAACATCTGTAAAATATAGAGGAATTTATAAGGTTATTTTATTCGGTTTTACTAACAGGGTTTCTCCTTCCTCACATTCTTTAATTGTTTACCATATATTTATCAATAAAGGAAAAAAAAATTACAAATCATTCCCCAATTTTTAACTTTGGCGTATTATACACTTAGAATTTATAATCCCCTAGACCTTATATTGTGTTTGGTAAGGTGAAAATCATTAGAAAGGCACGGAAATGGATGGAAATCTAAGGATACAAGTGTGTTTAGTTATTTGGTTTGGTGTCGGTTTAGTATCTATTTCAATAAGTCTATCTGTTAAAGATAGATACAGATAAAAAAAAAAAACATTTTTACTTATAAACAAAGCTTATAGATTAGATATAGATAAGATATCAATACATATCAAGTGGAAAAATGGTATTGAATGTGTTTATACTTTACAATTTGAGTAAATTGGTATTTGAATTTTTATTTTCTATGTTTATAGTGTCTCTATTTTATTTTTTTGGTGATATTAGTGACTCTAGAGATGCAAAAAATATAAAAAATGAAAGTTTAGACATAATTTTATCCAAAATGCAATGGGCAGGTACTTTGAATGCTTTCTTTTTTTCCAATCAAATAGATAAAAGACATCCACCATTTTCTCTATTATAATTTAGTGGTAGCACCAAGTTTTTGATAATCTTCTCACTGAAAGGCAGTCTGTGTCAGTAAATGATGATGGATCAACGTAGAGTCAATTTAATGCTTCGTGAACTCACCCACCATTTTCTTGCGCCTTCTACAATGTTTGGGAATTTAAAATAGAAGTAGAAAATGGTGAAAGTTAATGATAGTTGGGGGAAATCTTTTCGTAATTCCATGAAGTTTCACTTGCTATGAAATGATATAAAATTATCAAAATAGTCCTAGAAGTAAGGTTAGAAAAAGTAAAGTAAGGAATGTTTTAACTTTTATAAAATTTCATTTCATTTTATTTCTTTTGTCATCCAACCAAACAAGTTCAAAGAAAATCATTTTATACTCTTTCCTTTTATTTTTATCTTACAAAAATTCAAATAAGAAACATAAACAATATTTCTTTTGTTTCCTTTGTTACTCTTTTCCTTTTTCTGCGTGTTTCTGTCTATTTCTACTCAACACAAGATTGCCAAAAACAGTACTCATGTTAAAAGATTAAATAATTTTTTTTCTCTATATACATATTTTAATAAAACATATAATTTGTATCATAAAACACGAAAAGTTTATACTTTGTGTTTTCAATATATCTTCTAGCACACTAGATTTCAATAAATTTTTTAAAAATGTATTCATCTTTTGTTACCATCCTCATGTTGGGTGTAAATAAATCAAATTTGATTGTAATAAAAGTAAAATGGTTTTTATTTTTATTTGAAAAAAGTATAATAGATATGAATTTCTTTTTGACCATTACAATAAGGGAGATTAAAATCGAATCTAGTATCTTTTACTTGATAGAGTAAGAGAATTATTGCTAAGCTATAACTTCATCAACAAAATAAAGTTGGTTGGATTGTAAAAGCTTTACTATGTAGGGATGGACGCAAAATTGTAATGTTTAAAGGGGGAGGGGTGCTAGTCTTTCCCTCTGGGATTTATCTATAGGATGTTTTACTTATTTATTTATTTATTTTTGCAATTATAGTATGTGTTATAAATTATTTATTTTCATAAGTTTATCAAAGTAAGACACATTATATTGTGAATAATATTTATTTAAATTCTTAATAATTAGCGGACGGTGTACCTGAGATGTGCGTGTAAATATGCTAATCCAAAGTTGAAAGAACTTGGTTGCGAAATATTAAAACCCCATCAATTGTAATAAATTGTCGTGTCATAATTATAGCCTGGGGAAAGAGATCATTGTTTTTTCCCAATCAATTTAATGTTTTTGCACACATATTATAGCTACAACATCCCCTAGATTGAGTATGCAAACATATATGGTTCGGCAGGTGCTGCAATTTTGTGGAGTTGTGGAACAAGTACATTGTTAATAATATATCATAATTTATAATATTTGTTGAACTTAAAAAATTTCAGGTAGAAGGTTAGTTTTGTAAAATTAAATATAGAGAAACTAAAGTTGTACTAAATACACCAAAGGATTGTCCATCATTCTATATGTAATTGATTTATTATTAGAAATGTATGTGTCTACTTTCCTTTATGTGATATCTAATACATGAGGAAAAGATATATTTTTGCAAAACCATTCTATATATAATTGATTTATTTAATTTATTTACCATCTTTTATAGCCCCTGTGTTATAAATGTACTTTCCATCAAATAAGAGTTGTTCCTTTTTTTTTTGGGTAGATTGTACATATGAGATAGGAAATGAAGTAATTTTGGTTTTGAAGGAAATAAATTGAAGCGTAATAAATAGGCAATTATATTCCTTTAATGCAAGAAATTGCAAAGTTTCAATTAGATATATAATTCACCAACTTCTGTCCAAAAGATGGTACTACATAGACATAGACTTTTTGAAAATAAAAAGGTGTGAAAGATGAAAATTGCAATAAAATTAGTGCGAGTGGGAATTACAAACAAATATTAAAACTTTTGAATATATAGAAATAAAGGAATGGGTTATGAAATAATATACACAAGAATTGCATAGAATTTGTGCCTCTCAATAAAAATGCACGTTGATGTTCTTTGTTGAAGCCTCATGAATTTGAGCCCTCCTTTCACTCTCTTCTGTCAATAGGTTCTTCCATTTAAAATCAGTCTACACCAACATGTCTGTCTTACAAAAACATCACCTTACTGAAAAATTAAAAAAAAAAAATCAATGGGATAGCGTTAAGTGAAACAAAAAAAAAAGTATATGTATGTAGAGAAACTTAAGAAACAAAAAAAAAAATGAAAAAATAAATTGCAAATGTAATTGAGCAAATATGTCATTAACAAATAATCATAATAGTTTGAATGACGCCAGATTGCCATATTTGGTATACAGATATAAATTGTCCAAAATATTTTACAAATTAAAAGAAGCATTACCATTGGGAAAAAAGGAAAAAAAGAAAGAAATGAAAATTAATAAATTAAAAGACATGGTAAGAGAAGTTACATATCTCTCTCAAGCATTAACCACATCCTATTTTCATCGATAGAACAACAGCAACAAATATAATACAAACCTTTTTTTTAATGATTTTCATCCTTGAAATAGTAGTATGACGAAAAAGAAATATCCTCAATTATAGGGACGAACTTTGGCTGAAGATTACATTACCGACTTGTAAATATTAAACATCCATGTCTCATTAACCAAGCATGAGACATGATGAATGGTATTGAAATGAATTTTGTTGGGAATATAGCAAGATGGAAGAAAGACATCTAGGGAGCTAATAAAGGATGAAAGAAAGAAGTTCAGATGGATAAGAAATGATTGAAGAAAGATATAATAAAAATTGAAAAAAAGGAAGAAGTGTCAATTATTGAATGACAATTATAGATAGCAATAAATGAGCGTGGGTTGAATAGGAGTTGTAGAAATCACAAATGAAATAACTTCTCTCAAGGTGGGTTTAATGGGTAAATTAGTCAGTAAATAATATAATAATTTAAAAAATAAAGGCTTACTTTAGTAGTATAGAAGATATGTAATATGTAATTGTCCTACTTTATTATCTTATTGTCACTACAAGAATTTTTTGAGGATCAAGGCCCTTTTGCCCCAAATAGGTCAGCTATATTTACTATATATATGTGTATATATATATATTTGGTGATTAAATTTCCCTTCTTATCCTAGAAAATTAAATGAATAAAAAATTATGATTAATATAGTTACAAAGAAAAAATAAACATATAGAATAGGAAAGAGTTTTATTGTAGTAGGAAAGAGTCCTATTGTATTATCATATGTCTTTCAATTTACAAATGGCATAGTGTAATTGGTCATATGATATGGGCTTGATGATCTTATTTTTTAAACCCCTGAGTCAATGAAATCATACACACACGTATGCACGCATGCATGCATGCACTACTAACATGTTTTTCAATTTTCAATAATAAAAAAATGGAAAAATTTAACATCTCAATCTATTTTATATATTTTTCAAAGTCTTTACTATCAATATGGTGTAATTAATTAACATAAATATGTATATAAAAATATAGAATGATCCTTTAAAGAATTTTAAATCTAAAATGGTATTATGATTTTTTTTCCTGACTATGATATTGGAAAGGCGGTTGAAAAATCTATTAAAAAATCCACAAAAAGAGAAAGGTTTTAATCCGGAAATATTAAACGAAAATGATAGGACAAAACGAGTTTTTATTTCGGAAACGGGAACTGAAAAAGCTAAGACAAAACTAATTTCTATTCCGGATACGGGAAATGAAAAAGCTAATAGAGGGCTAATCGAACTCTAACTTGTGGATTATAACAAGGTCCCTCTAACCATTGCACCATTGAGCATCATGTATATTTATCATGTAAATCCCTTTTTTTATATACATGATTTCTGAGGGGCTGGGGGCGGGCCCCTGTAGGTTCGTCCAGCTTACTAATCAAGTTTAATAAGAGTTTAGATATTAATATTATTGAAGATCATGAGTACTTTCATCTAAAGATCCAACATTTTACGAAGAGAAATAAGAACAGAGAGAATAAAGTAAAACGAATCCAGAAACTTCTGTATTTTCTCATATGTTTACTGTACACTCAAAGCTATCCTTTTATATCAAGTACAAGATAACCAGCTGTCAAAAACTAAAACATTACAAAAAATGGAACAAAAACAGAGCTTAATAAATGTCTCTAACAGAAATTGCTAAGTCTAACAGAAGACTAACAGAAAGCTAACAGAAGTCTAACAGGAAATAACAAATACTAATATTATACATCCAATACTCCCCCCTCAAGTGGGATCTTGATTAAGACCCAACTTGGAATAAAGGGTGAGAAAATGATGAGCAGGAAGAGACTTGGTAAACATATCTGCAAGTTACTGTGCTGAGATGAGATGTGAGAGAACCAGAAAGCCCTTGAAAATTTGCTCATGAGTAAAATGAATATCGACCTCGATATGTTTAGTCCGGCCATGTTGACAAGGATTGTTGGCAATCATGATGGCAGACTTGTTATCACAAAAAAGTGAAATAGGTAAATGGACATCAATATGTAAATCTTTAAGGATGTAAGATACCCATAACAACTCCTTAGATGTTGCAGCTAAACTTCGATATTCAGCCTCGGTTGAAGAAGTGGATACTGTACTTTGCTTTTTAGATTTCCAACATACCGTAGGAGAGCCAAGCATAATACAATATCCAGTAACAGACCGACGATCAATGGAACATGCAGCCTAATCAGAATCAGCAAAAGCATGCAATTGTAAAGTATTGTGAATAGGAAAATATAACCCAAGAGATATGGTACCCTTCAAATACTGTAACAAATGCATAAGGGCAATAAGATGAATAGATCTTGGTGCTGAAACAAATTGACTAAGTCGATAACAGCAAAAGACAAATCAGGTCGAGATAAATTCAAATATAGAAGACGACCAATAGTTCTTCGATAAAAAGTAGGATCTGAAACAAGATCACCTTGATCCTTGTCAAGCCGAATACTAGAAGGAAGAGGAGTTGAAACAGGTTTGCAGGCTGACAGTCCAGCATCATTCAAGATATCAACAATGTACTTTCGTTGATGGATGCGAAGACCTAAGAATCCCTGCAAATTTCCAAACCAAGAAAAAAACGTGCCTCACCCAAATCCTTAATAGTAAATGTAGTGTCCAAATCATGTTTCAAATCAATAAGAACCTGCTCATTAGTTCCTGTCAAGAGCAAATCATCAACATACACCAAGGCAACATGAAAACCAAGATGATCAGATCTGGTAAATAAGGAATAGTCATTCTTAGATTGTTCAAAACCTTTGGACAATAGAAATTGAGTAAGTTCTTGATTCCACTGTCGGGAAGCCTGCTTAAGGCCATATAAAGACCTTTTCAGCTTACATACTTGATCTAAGGAAGCTTTAGTGTAACCTGGTGGAGGTTTCATATATATTCTTCATGTAAAGTACCATGAAGAAAAGCATTGTTGATGTCTATTTGATGCAAAGGCCATCGCTTTGCACTAGCAACAGCTAACACAATACGAACAGTCCCAAGTTTTGCCACTGGGGAAAAAGTATCATGATAATCTTCCCCTTCAATTTGTGTGTATCCCTTAGCTACCAATCGAGCCTTATATCTATCTACTGAACCATCGGGTTTAAATTTAGTTTTATAAACCCATTTACATCCAATTGCTTTCTTCCCTTCAGGTAGAGAAGTCAAGTCCCAAGTGTCATTTGTCTCTAAAGCATCTAACTCATTTTGCATAGCATTAACCCACTCATCATGTTTAACAGCTTGTGAATATGTGCGTGGTTCCGGAACAGTAAAAACATTGGCCAGAGAACAAGTGAAATCAGAAGGATAGGAAGCAAAGGTGTTGGGGTAAAAATTGGATATGTAATGGCAGTATGGATAGGAAAAAGATGATATGACAGAATCATTGGCAGTCTGCATGGAATGTATATAGTCATTTAACCAAGAAGGTAAATTCCTTTGTCTAATGGAACGTCTTAAAAAAGGAGCAGCTGTGGTTGAAGTAGTATCAACAGGAAACTCATCAATAGGATCAGAATTATGATCAAAAGACGATGGAGACTCAATGAAATCAGAATGATCAAAAGAAATAGGAGGATGTTGTAAAATGAAATCAGTAGAACCAGTGACCTTGAAAGGAAATTGATCTTCAAAAAATAAAACATCCGACTCACAATAATCTTTTTAGAAGAAGATCAAAAAGTTTATATGCCTTTTGACCTTGTGGATAACCAAGAAAAACACATCTTGTTCCTTTAGGATCAAATTTGTCTTGTTTTTGAGAAGGAATTGCTGTATAACATAAACACCCCATCACACGAAGATGTGTGTAATCTGGTGGTTCATTAAAAAGCAACTCAAAAGGTGTTTTCCAATCTAGAATAGCCATGGGCATTCTATTTATGAGATAAGTAGCTGTTAAAACACATTCACTCCAAAAAATTTTGGGTAAATTGGCTTGCAAACATAAGGCCCTACTAGTATCTAGCAAATGCCTATGTTTACGTTCTACTCTCCCATTCTGTTGTGGAGTATAAACAGTAGAACGTTGATGTAAGATACCTAAAGTATCGAATAAGGACTTTGTAGTAAAAGATAAAAATTCTGAACCATTATCAGTTCGTACAATTTTTGGTGTCTTTTCAAAATGATTATGAACATACTTAAAAAACTGTGACAACACACCAGACACTTGATATTTGTTGTTTAAGGCATAAGTCCAAGTACAACGACTATAGTCATCGACAATAGTCAAAAAATAATTTGCACCAGTAATAGAGGTAGTCCTAAAAGGTCCCCACAAGTCTATATGTAACAAACAAAAGGAGAAGTAGCTCTGCTGGAACTTAAAGGAAATGACATCCGATTTATTTTGGCCTTACAACAAACATCACATTGAAACTTGGACATATCAAAAGATTTACAAAAAGGTAAATGTGCAAGTTTTGAAATGGATGAGTGACCCATTCTAGCATGTAACAAATGAAGCATGCTTGACTTATTACAAGAAACATTAGCTACTGAATTTTTATTGTACTGTCCAGAAAACAAGGAAGTCAAATTCTTAGGAAAAATACTAAGCACATACAATCCAAAATGCACCTTTGCTTCTGCCACATTATCTTTAGTCCTCAGTCCTGAAAAGACATGAATCTTTGTTAAAAGTGATGGCAAGATTGTTGGATTTAAGTGTTTTACTCACAGATAAAAGATTGTGAGTGAAGTCTGGTGTATATAGGACATCATCAAGAGTTAAAACTGAATTCAATCGAACCTGCCCAACAAAATAAACAGGTTTGGCTGTTCCATCGGGAAGTCTAATATAGAGTGGTTTGGATAAGGGAACAACATGAGTTAAAAGGTTAAAATGTGGTGTTAGATGATTGGTGGCCCCTGTATCTACTATCCAAGAATCATGATCAATATTCAAAGCAAAAAAACAAAAACGAGGATTAGAATTAATACCTGCACTGTGCAGCATTGACAACAACATCCTTCATATCCTTATATCCAGATTGAGCTTGCAAAAACTTCATCATTTGCACACATGTTCTGGAACACCTTTGTATCATATGAAATTTGTCCTCCAGCAACCAAATTAGAGTTATCAGGAACACGATCAAAAGGTGTGTCATAAGAATACGTCATTTTTTCAACATTAACTGCTGAAATAACACGTTTTTGCCCTTTGAAGAATCGTTTCCCTTTATACCACTCTGGATATCCAACAATTTGAAAACAACTTTCAATCAAATGTCCTTCACTTCCACAATGTTTACACACTAACTTTCCTTTCACCTTTCGTTTTTCTACTAAAGTTCGAGGAACATCTTTCCCAACAGTAAAGGCTGATCCATCTATTCCACTTACCATAGTAATTTCTCTCTGTTTCTCAACTTGCTGAACTAAGTAATATGCACGATTTACTTATGGCAATGGATCCATTGAAAGAATCTGATTCCTCATGTGTTCAAAACTATCACCCAAACCCATTAAAAATTGCATGAGCTTAGTTTGTGATTCAAAATCTGCTATTCGCTCTTTCAAACGACATGTACAGTATTCCACTCGAACACAAACACATGAAGGATATACATTTAAAGCACTCAACTCATCCCAAACCTTCTTCAACCTATTATAATATGCACTCACTGATATATTCCCTTGTTTTAAACTAGAAATCTCTTGTTGCAATTGATAAACTAGAGGACCATTCGACATTCCATACTGTTCCACAATTTCATTCCACAAATCTAAAGACGAATTTGCATAAAGAAAATTCTGAGTCAAATCAACATTCATTGAATTCAAAATCCAACATCTAACCATATAATCACTTCTAATCCACTTAGGTAAATCAGGTAAAGTATCGCTAGGTTTAATAAGCTTAGCATCTATAAACCCTAATTTACACTTTGCTTCTAAAGCCATCTTAATCGAACGATTCCATGCCATAAAGTTCGATCCATTGAACAAGATATTTCCTAAACACATGCTGGGACTATTTGAACCCGAAATGAAAATGGATCATTAACATTCAGATCTAAACGATTATTATCAGTCATAATCGCCATCGGAAAGTAAAGAAGAATCTTACAATAGGAGAAGAAGCTTTATCAGTCCTTGAACCCGCTCTGATACCATGAAGATCACGAGTACTTTCATCTAAAGATCTAGCATTTTACGAAGAGAAATAAGAACAGAGAGAACAAAGTAAAACAAATCCAGAAACTTCTGTATTTTCTCATATGTTTACTGTACACTCAAAGCTATCCTTTTATATCAAGTACAAGATAACCAGCTGTCAAGGAAACTAAAACATTACAAACAAACAACAAAAACAGACCTTAATAAATATCTCTAACAGAAACAGCTAAGTCTAACAGAAGACTAACAGAAAGCTAACAGAAGTCTAACAAAAAATAACAAATACTAATATTATACATCCAATAATTATACTTAATTTTAAAATAAATGTGTTCATTAAAAAATAAAAGTTAAAAATGAGTTTAAAATTCTATTCCAATCAATAACTTTTAATAGTTGGATGATACACTAAATTAGCAAAGACAGGAAGAACTAACCATTAAAATTTGTAAAAATGGAATGCATATTTATTATATTGCCAACATTTCCATTGATTTTCTCCATTAATAAAAAAATAAATAAAAAAACTCCATAATATATTTATATATAACAATAAGAGCGTTTTTGGCTTTCCTTGTCCCTTAGTTTGTATCTATATTAGTAAAATTTTGGAGTCCTGTGTTTTTTTTTTTTTTTTTGAAAAAAATTTTACATGTATGTTTAGATATTAATATTATTCTTAATTTTAAAATAAATGTGTTCATTAAAAAATAAAAGTTAAAATGAGTTTAAAATTCTATTCAATCAATAATTTTTGATAGTTGGATGATACACTAAATTAGCAAAGATAGAAAAGAACTAACCATTAAAAATTGTAAAAATGGAATGCATAATCATTATGTTGCCAATATTTCCATTGATTTTCTCCATTAATCAAAACAAAATAAAAAAACTCCTAATATATTTATATATAAGAATAAGAGCGTTTTTGGCTTTCCTTGTCCCTCAATTTGTATCTATATTAGTAAAATTTTGGAGTCCTTTTTTTTTTTGAAAAAAATTTTACATGTATGTTTTTTTCCATTTCCAAGTACCTATTTTCCGATGAAGAAAATCACAAAAGAATACAAAGCTTTGAATATCCAAATTACATATTAGCCCGATAAAAAAATTTCAAACTAACAATTCCGGAGCATATATTCTTTGTTTTGCTTCTTAACTTCTATATATCAACCTTCTCCATTTTCATGTTTTAGCATTAACGGTTTTGACTTCATTTGACATGTTCATATTGCGTATAGTTACATTCAAGTATCACATGTTTTTAAAATTATATATTTGTTTGAGGGTCCGTAGGAAACCCTTTGTAAGCTTGATTATGGACCTATGAGGAATGCAAGTATATTAGATTGCAATAACATTATGAATATGGCTTTCAACATTATTGTAAAACTCGAATCTTAATTAAAAATTAATTTTGTAATGAACAGATTAACAACTTCGTCCTTTTTTATGACAAAGTGATGTAGGAGAAATCAAGAAAGAGCTCTGATACCAAATTTGATGTAGGACAATGGAAGCAAAGGATAAAGACATAAAAGGAAAACATATAGACTTGCAAGCTAAACTAAATATAATAAGATGATAGTTCGGTAGCCTCATACCACAAGTGAAAGTTTTAATTTTATGGCTTCATACCACCGATGAATTGTATGGCCTCACAGCACATGATAAATTTTGTAATAGCCTCACACCATCAATAAAAAGAAAGGCATCACACTTTTAAAAAGAAATTATTTTATTCAAAATTTTAATATCACTCATCATCATAATGTTTATTACAAGATTTGTCTATATATATGATAGAATAATATCTAAATTAAAAGATTTGATATCTAAAATAAAATATCAATCCTATTAAATTCTAATAAAATCAAATCTAATAAATAAGATATAATAACTTAATCAAATATATCCTAATAAAATAAAATCTTTCATATCTTCCATATTATTTTCTTGATCTATATCATTCCCCCCTCTCTTGAAAAAGTATTCGTCCTCGAATCTTGAAAAAAATTCCACCTGGATCATAAATTAGGATGTAAAACACAAATATTTCGACTTGCCTCCAAACTAAACGAATTAACAATTTCAAATCTTCATATAATATTTTTATACTACCAAAAGAAACTAAACAACTTGTAAGCAATAAGAAGGAAGAGATTGAATATGTTTTAATAATTGAGTGGAAATATTGATCTTTTATTGTTGGCTCAATCAACGAATCAACTTCTTTGACAATTTCTATCCCTCCATTAAATTCTGAATTAGCACTGATGATTTCAATACTCGAATCTCTTGGAACATCCTTATCTTCATCAATATTAATAATAGCTTCTTTTTGGAACATCTATGATTTCTGATGCATTGCACTCGACATAGATTTCTTTAACTTCATTTTTTTTTTACTTTACCTCGATAATGCCAGCATCAATTAGAATCCCTTCAAACTCATTCTTTGTAGTCCTACAATCTCATCCTGTGCAACCTCTACAATTTCAAATTCTTTTTCCTCATTAACAACCTCCTGTATAACATAAAGAGCATTATTTTGAATTTTTTCAATCTTTGACTTTGTTTCAAGGGAATTGTGCTCTATGATGTTTTATTGGATATCGTGTGAGATTGGAATTGTAGTTATGACATGTTTATTTTGATCTACAGGTAATTTAGGAACTTAGGGCATCAAAATAATTATCAATATATTGAAATTGGCAATTCATTCTATTTAATTTAGCATTAGCTTCTAACATAACCTTTATCTTCTTACATAAATCAAGATAATAAGATTTCACATCATTTGACATTTTGCACGATACAAAGAAACATTATGTTTTTGATCCTAGGAAAGAACATTAAAGTCAAATTCTAAGAAGAATAAGACGGTAGGCTCTAATACCAAATTTGATGTAGGAAAATGGAATCAAAGAATAAAGAGATAAAAGGAAAATACATAGACTTGCAAAGTAAACTAAATATAATAATAAATAGTTTGGTAGCCACACACCACCGGTGAAAGTTTTGATTTGATGGCTTTGCACCACCATTGAATTATATAGCATCACACCACACGATGAATTTTATGATAGCCTCACACTATCAATAAGAGAAAGGCATGACACCTTTGAACAAAAATTATTTTATTCAACATTTTAATCACTCATCATCATCATAATGTTTATTACGAGATCTATCTACGTATAGGATAAAATAATATCTAAATTAAAAGATTGGATATCTAAAATGAGATATCAATCCTATCAAATTCTAATAAAATCAAATCTAATAAATAAGATATAATAAGTAAATCAAATATATCCTAATAAAATAAAATCTTTCATATCTTCCATATTATTTTCTTGATTCGTATCATTGAGGAGATTGGAGGTTGGCACTGGTGTGAGCTTGAAAAAAGTCTCCATCAACTGCACTCAGGACATAGCTTAGCACATCGGGTCTATTATGGATCAACGATTGTCATGTTTACAGCAGCATTAGTAGGTGCTCTAAAGCGTGTTGGTTAGATTGCTTGGTATGGACCTTAATAGATTAGACCTGTTTAGTTGTGTGTTATTCATTCGACTACTGCATTTGTAGGTGCTCAATTTAGTGACAATTAAACTTAAATAAGGTCGATAGTGCATTTTTTTTTTTTGACATATTCATGCTTGAAAATCAATACTTGCAGCCCATTCAATGTTATCAACTAAAATGTTGTTGGTTGGTGCTTTTAATAGTAGCTGCTTGGTATCAAGTTGGCATTGAGGGGTTCAATGTGACAAGTACATTAGCTCTCCACTAGGCTTAGAATTGCTACCACTAGGTTTTGTTAATAACTGTTGGTGACGCATAACATTCAACAAGCATAAGGTCTGTTCTGTTTAGGAATTTCGAGTGCTTACTTTTCATGTGAACAGTGCTTTAAAGCTTTTCTACTGGATGCTCAGAAGATGTGTGTAGCAAATTCTAGTTGGTGCAGCTGGATTATTGTAAAGACCCGATATGCTCAATTCTCAAATTAAGCACACCAAGTCCCCAACCACGTATAACTCTTACGAATTATACGTAAGGTTGTCTTAAAAGAAGGTGTTTATGTTGAACATTACTAAACCGATTTTAGAATTTATGAAATCGTTTAGTTAGATTTCTAAATAACTGGATTCGGCAGCGGAAAATCAAATTTTATAAAAACAACTTATAAACTTCTACTCCCTATAGAGCAAACCAGTTTTCTAAGAAACTAATTTTATAAAAACACTTTATGATCTACTCTTAGGGGTAGATAATCATTTACAATCAATTGAGCATTAACAAGCCCTTAAAAGAAAATATAATTTATAAATAAATCCAGTCTTCATAAAACAAAGCAAAGAAGAAACAAAATACAAGTAATATCTCGATCCTATCACATTTCACTCATTCTCCCATATCGCTCAAAACCCGGGAAAAACATCATCACATCAATCATCATCACCATCACCATCCTCATCAACAACAATAATAAGAACAACAACATCAACAACCTCCACATCATCATTAAGTCATCATCTCATCATCCATCATCAATAACAATAATACCTGTAAAAAGAATAACAACAACAATAATGAGCCGGAGCCCAGTACACAGTAATACAATCACACACGGAGTGGCACATGAGCTTAACTAAATGTAATGCATCAATCTACAAGTTATTATCTTTTCATTAAAATAAACAAATCAACAATGGAGCACTCACACTCCGGAACAAGCCAATGGGAATCTGGGGATCTTGAGTAACGCTCACGACGCTCAGGGGGTTGATATAAACAGCGCGAATACTTATATCTCCTAGATAACGTTACACTGAAAAAGAAACAGTAATCTCATCCAGGACTCATAGTCGCTACTTAACTTCACTTAACTTAATCCATAATATAATTTAATTCACATACTCCCATAAACATTGAATTAAATCATATTACTTCGTCTCAAGATTAAGTAAACGTTACGCAGTTACCACATTCCTTATCGATTACCCGCCGAGCCTAGTCATTGCATCATGACTATTGGCCTAAGCGCCTATTATACTATTGTCATTGCATCATGACAATCCGCCGAGCCAAATCATTGCATCATGATAAGTGGCCTAAGTGTTTATTCTAACATTGTCATTGCATCATGACAAGTTGTCGCTCCTCGGACCGGATTCAACGACTTAAAGCACAATCAACACTCATCAATTATTAAGCCGAGTTTAAGTCTTAATCAGTTTAGGATGCCTACCCTTGCATTCAACACGCAAGTTACTGCGTACCTTTAAATAAAATCCCCAAACAGAGCCTTAGAAGGTTGATCAAAGCCAATCCAAAAGAATCAGAACCAAAACCAAAACCAAACATCTGTTTCAAGAAATTGAACTCACATAAGAACTTAAGCTAGCACTCATTCATATTAAATATAAACCATATCACAACCTATTATTCATATATCAATATATATATACAAAACAACATATATATATATATATATACATATAACAACAAGTTACTCCCATAACTATATATATATATATATAGATACAAAACAACATACTCCTCATGTTATTCAAAGATCACCCTAACACATTTTTTTAACTCTATTATTTGTTACTAACCCATTTTAGTTTAACCTTAGTCAAATTGATTAGAATTAGTCATTTAAGTCATTTACCAAGTCAAATTGATTAATCTTAGCCATTTAATTCAAAAGCCAAGCCAAGTGGATTAAGCTTAAGAAATCTAGTTCATTTTAGTTTAATTGAGTTCATTAAGTTAAACTCATTAGAATTAATCATTTAATCTAATTACTAATCCAAAGTAATTAGACTAACTCAATCTAATTTATTTTAACTCATTCAAGTTCATTTAGTTAAGTTGAACTTAGATTAATTACTAATTCATTATACATGTAGGATCTATGTCAACTTGAACTCACCTTAACTTAAACTTAGCTAAATTAATTAACCTTAATCATTTAGTTCAAAAACTAAGTCAAAGATGGTTAAACTAACTCAATCTAATTCATTTTAACTCATTCAAGTCTATTTAATTAAGTTGAACTTAAGTTTGGTAACTAAGTTCATTTTATGTAAAACTCGCATATTTAACTCAATTATTCATTAAATCTATAAATCTATCTAAGTCATGTTTAATTATATCACTAAATCATCATTACACATCAAATATTACTTATCTATCTCATTTTATGTCAAAAAGATCCATTTACACTTAACAATAACATTTAGAAATCAAAAACAAGTTTTTATGTTGTTTAGGAAAACACAATAGCTGGAAAGATTCAAAATGTAAGCACTGATACGTTTCGAACTTGCAAAAACTCAAAACATGAAAGTTGTAGATATCTTTCTTATCTTTCCAACGCAACTTAAATCACCTCAATCGAAGATCAGATGAAAAAGTTATGGCTAAAATACGAAAGGACGGCGAAACTGGAGAAAGTTGCAAAATGAACGCGGGTGTTCAACGCCGGTAGCTTAAATTGAAAATTTGCCAGCGTTAGAGGTCGACGGTTCTGGTCCCCGAGTGCATCTTCAACACCGACAAATTTTCCAACGTACACCGGCAGCGTATGATTCAACACCGGCAGCGTTGAATGCCGGCGTACATGCATTACGCTGCTGTCAAATTTTCCCCTGTTTTCATTTTGCAAAAACCATTTGTTCCAATTGTTTCAAACTCCTCCAAATTCATTTCAAACTTCTTAAAACTTGTTATTTGATCTTACTACAATCTAATAAACACAAACTCTCACTTCAATCCATCAAACATTACTATAATCATTACAAACAACTTCAAACCCCAATTTCACTATTCATCTTCTTCTTCAATAAACCAACTCCATCAAACATTAAACTAACAAATACAAACTTAAACAACACTTCTCAACTCATGTATAGCATTAATACAACATTTAAGCTCTAATTCATAAAGAAAATAACAATTTACAAAGTATACTTAGCTTTAGAGAACAAAAGAAGTTGAAGCTCATCCTCTAGCTCGGTTTTCTCTATCTAATTCATCTCCTAGTCTTGATTCATCCTCTAGTTGGCTTTGATCTTGAGATTTGTTGAAGAATTTGAAGAGAAAGAAAGAAAAATGAAGAAGAAAGGGAAAGGGAAATGAAAGCTTCGGTTGAGAAAAATAGAGGAAAGAAAGGAAAAAGTGAGGGAAGAGAGAGGCAGAGGATAGAGGTTAAAAAGAAAAGGATAGGGATTAAAATTAAAATAAAGGATTATAGGTATAGGTTTAGAACTATCAGATCAAATATCTATAGTTTCAAGAGTATTTAAAAGTTTGTTTCGGAACCAATATGTTAGAAATCAAGAACTTGCAATAAGAACTTAATTTGAGAATTTATTTTAGATAAAAGATATTTAATTTGAGTTCGGGTTTAAGAACTGATAATTTAAGATAAGCAATGAACTCAAATTTACTAAGATTTAGGAATTAGTGTTTAGGCTAAGAATCAAGGATTTAGGAATTCTCTAAACACTTTGATGACATGTTTAGGGAATTTGAAACTCAAATCTCAATTAATAGCTAATTAAATTATATCAACTTGTCTAATTAAATCCTATAATTCATTTTAGTCATTTAATCTATCTAAACTCAATTTCTAATCTCTAGGTGAAGATTTGGGATATTTTAATTATAGCGGCTGCTACTCAGTTAATGGAATAATTTGTAATGCTCTAAATTTAGGGTCATTTACAACTCACCACGTATCCATATTAATATGGACACGCTAAACTCAAAACCTACTATAACTTTAATAAACACCAAAATTAACTTCTAAGCTCTCATTTAATAGTAACTTCAAGTCAATAATCACTCTGCAATTACTTCACATGTAACACAAGATTAAACATAAATTCTACTCACCACTAGTGTAAGATAGTTCATAGATTCTATTTGATAAATAACATCATCAATCTCTATCAAGCCAATACCCTAACATACTAACATGATATATATATATATATATATATATATAGTTACAACAATCATAAGCATAATAAGAGTCTCTATCTCCCTAGAATTGTCAAGTCAACACTAATAGTTTGCTATATAATCTTCTTTACCAGAGTCCTCCTAATAATCTACTATGGCGACATCTAGATAATTCCAAAGTTATAGAGTCTCAATTGTACTTGAAAATGAAAATAGGGAACTATAACTTAGTACGGTATACCACATACACACATGATCATCAACCACACGTTCATATGCAAACCTATTACTAAGTAATAACCAACATTTTATTATCTTTATTTTAAACCGGGTAACCAATACATGCATAACTCAGTAACTTGCCACACATAAATATAATAATAAATGTATATACAACGTATACTCCCTAACATTCATTGTCCATGAGTTCCTAAATCTACCTGTAATCATTTGTAGATGCGACCTCACTAAGGGATAGCGTCACATAAGGATCGTACGAGAGCTCCATTAGCATTATTAGCACTTTCGGTCCACTAACCACAGTTAAGCACATACAACACAAAAACTTTATGACCAGATATTCGACTAGTTAATTTAAGATTCTAACTTAACAAGTACAAGCAACAAATGAGGTATACATGTACTTAGAAATCGTTCTATTTTGAAAACTAGTATCTACCACCAAAATTACACACAAATAAGTTACTTAGAGTCTATTATACATTTGATTCAACTCTTGATAAATTCCTATTATAGTCATCCCTGCCCTACTATTATCTAGGTTTTCAAAATCTCAAATTATACTTTAATCATAAAAGGAAGGGTTAAACAAATCCTAGTCATTTTTTAGGCAAGAAAAAGATGATTTTAAAGGTGTTATAACTAGTATAAACTAGTACACAAATGAACATAGAGTTGTATATCACTTATGTGGATAAAATTAGGCCACAGAGAGGTCTACGGGGAGGCACACAAGCACAATATGAGGTATATGGAGGTATACATGACCTTGTGTTAATTTCTTGGAAAAATTCTTAAATCATTGAGAGGAACACAACCAGGAACATGAGATCATGTATATGTCGTGTTTTTTCCAAGTTTCTTTTTTTTTTGTTGAAAACACAACAAAAACATGAGCTCGTGTATCGACTATATATTTCTAGGAAAAAAAAAACATTATCTTAACACAAAGAGATGCACAACTTAAAATGCAGAATCATGTTTCAATTGTGTACTCTAGAAAACCCTTTATTCATCAATTTTTTGTATTTTCCAAGCCGACATCATCTTAAACACATTTCTAACCCTAAGATCACACAAAAATGTACATATTTAACACTCATGATCCAATAATTGAATGTAACCATTACATTGTCTTCTTGGAGAGAAATCTGTTATTCCTCGTATGACACCACTCTAATCATCATGCTCCAGGCTTACGTTCTCCTTTTCTCCCATTGAAACTCACTTTTGTTGCTGATCTTTTAGGTTCATCCAAGACAATTGAGGAAGGTAAGTGAGGGTTCTATGCATATAGTGAAAAGGAAAGAAAAGATGGTTAAGAAAAGGAAAGGAGAGTGTGGTTAAAGGGTCTATTTCCTTTTTAAATTTTTCCAACCATTGTATCTTTTGAAAGATATGGTGGTTGGATATTCATAGCAATCATGTGGGCACTTGTGTAACGATTACGTAGGCTAGAAGAACCTTATGTTTTGATTCAATGCTAAAATTAGCACCACAATTTTTAGCTTGTAAATATATAATTAGCTATCAATTTTATTACTTCATAAAACCAACTATAGCTATGGCAAACCATGTTGAGAAATAGTGTTGGCTCCAGTATGCAAACTTGAACTCAACTTGAAATTTCAAAAGCGAGCCTAATTCTAACTCGATTAAGCATAAATTTTATCTCAGACTTGACCTAAAGTGACCTTGAACAAGCTCTAACATGATTTGATCAACCTTGTCTAGGCTTGAATTTTGTAAAATATACATAATATATATATATATATTTCCCTTCAACTAAAATAATATTTACATCTAAACTTCGTCCAAACCTAACTAATATTTGAATTCATCCAAGTCTAATTAGTCTTTCATATTAGTCAAGCCAAACATATAAAAATGCAAACCGACTCAATAAACTATTAAATAATTCAACCAACTCAATAAAGTATCAAGTGAATTTCTTACGCTCTAGAAGGAACCACAAACTCAGAAAAGATACTTAAATTACTGCAATAAATTTATGATAATCGCGGTGGCTCTTCATGGCAATTTCCTTCAATTACTCTCTATTTATTTTTCTTATTTCTTAAATAAAAATGTATTCATCACATTATCTTTAAATTGCACAAACGTCTGTCGGAAACTATCTTCAGTTCACATACCACCCACAAATAGGTGTCATTAATTATCACAACAGCTTTATACTATGCTCATATGGTATGGCGACTTTATATACACTATTTCACGACAGCAAAAAAATTAAGAGGTACCATTAAGACATAAATTTTTCATTTTCTTTTTTTCTTTTTAAATCTAGTCATCAACCTTGAAAATTAAATACAAAAAAGAAAAATGTCTGAAGTTTCTTAACGAATACACAAAGCACCTGTTAACATAATGGATATATGCGAGTTATATACAGAAAAATAACAACATTTACCACGCAGCGATGCACCCACTCTAGGTCATGTTTGGGTTATTCCATGGAATATGATTTCCCTAAATTTTATTTGATCTTAGTTCAATTTAGGGAAAATGTTCTATTTCATATTTGAAATTTGTCCATATTTACAATTAATAGTTATCAATTTGATTCTTAAATTTTGCGGTTTTTTTTTTGTTATTACAACATCAAAGGCAGGTTGTAGTAGATGCCACTAGGTTATAAGGCCATTAACAAATTTTATCTATTTTTATAATTAACAAGCTAAACTTTTCTATTTTTATAATTGACTATATAAATCTTGCCCATTATTTTGATTAACTACCTAAATTGAGAGTTAATCCAATTATTATAAATAGAATAGAAAAGTTTATAGTTAATAAATTGATATTTTTAAACTTTGTATAATTAATCAAAAAATAAGTAAATAAATAAACAAAGTTTAAGTTTCAAATTAGGACTTGGGGAAGGAGGAATATGCACGGAGGGTGGAAGTATATGTTTAAAATTTAATTTTATCGGAATGGCACATACCTTGGCAGCTTAACTTTATGTGGTGGCTTTTAATTGTGAACATTTCTGATGAAGTTTAAATACAAAATAAAGTGGTGCATACCTGGAATGGTGTTAGGAACTAGTATAAATACCATTAGATATTGATAATATAGCAAGTTAAATAAATATATCCATCTTCTATGTGGGTAAACTTTTACACTCTTTTTTAATATTACTATGTTTCTTTCCTATTTGCATTACTTTTAGATATTCTATCTGAATTTAAGGTCAAATGTTTATCCGCTGACTCCTGATGTTCCCCCATACATAAACTACTAATAACTTGGTCACATGTTTGTTTAATTCCATGGACACACAATTTGAGAAGCTAAGAAGTAAAAACAAGAAAGTTCCTTAAAATGAAATGGAGAGAGAGAGAGAGGAGCATATACCTGCAATTCAAGAGATGGCTGTTCGTGTTCCAACTTCTTAAGATTCTTCGAGTGCAAATGATGTCGTTCTAATATCTCCATCATGCTTCAGAAGGACGACAAAAATAATCAAAACCACTAGCATGAAAAAATCTTCACCAATAAGAATGTAATAGAAAACCAACCACACCAAACCTTCGAATCATATAAGACCATCAATATTAAGAAAATTCATAATATATTACACATCAAATGTTTGTACATATGATATGTAAATAATACAAAAATACAAGTCAAAACTGCAGTAATGTTGTGGTGTCCACCTTAATTTATACATTTGATGTCTTGAATTGTTAATTTATACTATTAGATGTTTACACCCAACTCTTTTAGCTAACTATCAGTATCTATGTCATCATGGGCAGTCAATTATAATGCAACACTTGTAAGAATTTATATTATATTATGATGGCAGGTCATTTGCCACATAAAAGAAATACTAATTAATCATAATCATGAGTTAGCATTGGTATATGATATAAAATAAAACATTATAGGTGCTACATTATGATTGGTTACCCATGATGTTATAGATAATGGCAATTAACAAAAAGAAATAGGGTGTAAATCGTAACAACTAAATATCTAATTAAAGGTATAAATTGATAATTTAAAATATCATGTATATAATTACAAAAAGCAAAATTAAGGTGTAAACCACAATATTAGCCCTATTGGAATTTTCACCATGCATATGAACATGCTGCATGTAATAGTCCATAATTTTTTTTTATCATAAATGACAATTTAATTTTTTGGTTGACTTCACATTATGTTTATTAAGTTTAAGACGATGAGAGGTTAATCTAAAAGCTCAAACAACTGCGATGAGTACACTAAACAAGTTAAGGAAGCAAGAAAGTTAGCTCACAAATACCTCAAAATAATAATTTAAGTGATGAATAAAATGATAATTTTGTCCTGAGCTTCCTTTTATATAAAAATTATATATTGTTGCACTGATTATAGAGATTTTAGAAACTTTAAATGAATTAAAGGATCCGGTAATAATCATTGAGAAGTTTGAATTTAAGTTAATCAGTTCTTTGCAATTAGCAATTATGTGGATGATTATAAGATTGTTAAGTTGTGGCTATACATTTTAAAGCCAAATGGGACCAAATTTCAATTAGTTTGAACAAGTCACAATTAAGTCAACTAAGTTTCATTTAGGTTTTTGCTAGTAGGAATCTAGCTAATCCATACTTGCTTCTACTTGATTTGATAAGATTGTTTTAAAATTTAGGATTAGAAATGTGATCCCTTGGTGTAAATGTGATATCCATTGTAGATCATCTAATGTAAGGTTCTAGGTTTAAATATCTAACCTAACAACTATTCAACTATTAATTTATATATGTTGTTTATATCTATAATAGGTTATAACCAATAGTTTAAGTGATTGATCATTGACTAAGTGTTTTTATCCTATTAAGGATCAAATAATCCAAATGAAACGATTGGTACTTTTGATCATCGAACTACCATGAGTGAGCAAATGAATTGGTGGTATGACTAACAACTTTAAAATGGGATTGAATCATTAAGTGCAAAGCTATAAACAAATTATGCTAGTGGAATGAGATGCTACTAAGAAAAATTACGATAAATTGGTTACTAGATGACTAATATAAGCAATGAATCCAATATAAGACAATTTAACTTTTGAAATCTTAGGATCAAACAATTTATATTCATGACTATGAGAACAAGGTGTGTTTTTAATACTCTCATGTGAACAAAAATAATTGCACTTACGTATACAACCAATTATTGTTTTCACTACTTTCATGTGATCGTATTTTAATAATCTCTATACCATTTCTTATCTTCCCATGTTTCAAACATCTTTTTAAAGTGAAGATAATTTAGAGGAAGTTTGAAAATTATAACTATCAAGGATAACCTCAAGTATGGGGGTAGGAAGGAAGATTGACTATATACCATAGGTGAATTTAGGTGAACTTAAGTGTATTGATGGAACTTTAATTGTTTCACATTTATAAACATTACATTGATGACTACAATAATTTAGGTTTTATGTATGTTCAAACTAAGAAATTTCTCTCAAGTATAATCAAACGTAATATATGAGAGTATAGAAGATATAGGTATATATATATTTGCTTATCACATATTAAATTATGCAATTGACTAAAGTGTTAGAGATAGCAAGATCTCTCTATGTTTTTTAAAATTAAGTTGCTTGTTTTATAATATAGATGCTTTTGTTGGACTTGGTCATGTATTCTTTAGAGACGTTTATAGTTCAGTTAATCAGTTTGTGATCCTATATTTTGAATCCAACTATAATTATCAATTTTTCAATAGCACGGTACTTAACTGGTTCATTATAAATGATTAACCATTTTTTTAGCATAGGTAAAATGAAACGAGAAGACAAACCTTTTTAACATTAATTCTTTTTTTTAATCATTTGAAATATTAATATACTAAATAAACTTACTTAAAATGTTAATACTTATGGCATAATTTATCTCTTTTTCTTTTTTTTTTTCCTGACATCCCCAGTGATCCGGGAAGCATCAAATCAAATCGATATCTGCAGGTTGTACGAGTTATTATGCATATGGTACTTGGTCGTTCTGTTCAATTATTGTCATGCCCCTAGGGATGGGCTTGTTCTGTGCCCTTCCTAAAATTATTAAGAATCACACGGCAAAAATCGACGGGAGATCCGGAAAATGTAATCTTACATCATCACATATTATCTTTGGGTCCATTATTGGTAACTTGTTAAGAGAATGGGGGGAAAAGGAAAAGTTCAGAATATCTATTTTGAATAGATTTTCCAGATGCTAAGATTACATTTGTCTGTTTGAATCAAACATTGTTGAAAAACAGACGAAAGAAAGATGAAGATTTAACTGCTTGCAAACTAAAAACAAATACAAATAAAAATCAAATTATTAAAACAGGCAATTATCTCCGTATCGAAACTTTTGTATATTTATAAATAATAAAATCTTTATAGATATGTTTGGATTATTTAATTTTCATCTATATATTTATTTGTATCTGATCTAGATCTATATGTTATCTATATCTGATTTATATCATATCTATTTAATCTATTTATAAGTAAAAATGTCTGTTTTTCATTTATATCTATTTTTTTTTTTTTTTTACAAATAATCTTACTTGAAAAAAAAGTAGCCAAAAGGACCATAACCCAACTAATCAAAGAAGACCTAAATAAAGAATAATAATAATCATCAATGATCAATTAAAACATTTGCCAGACGCATCAAAAAGACATAGGTGAACATTATTTTCTATACCAATTCATATAAATGGATTCCATCTCGACTTACAGATACATGTGTCATTGAATTACCCGTTCGACAAGCACGTGTGACTGTAAATACTAAATATTCCCAAAGCTCTCGCTCCTTCCTGCCAATGTACGTGTATAAGAAGGATCTATCTGACAATTTTTAGTTATTGATAAATTTTCCCCTCTCCTCCTCATTTGTGTCAAAAAGGATTCAGAAAAAGACCATTGTGCCATTTCAGCCACACTCTCATGTTAGCTTCTCATTATTGCAACAGAATTGTCGTTCTACTAATTGATTTCTTTTATTTAATTTGTAAAAAATTTCACCACAAGAAGATGTTTATTTATAGCATGAAATAAATAAGAAAAAATATCATATTTTAATAAAAGAATAGCTGCTATAAGAATGTTTATTCTATGAAATATTCTCTAGTCATCAGTTTTAGAATTTTTCGGTAGCTAAAAATTAAAAATATTCCGTTTATACTAATAGACTAGTAAAAATACAAGGATTCCAAAAACATCAGTTTTAGAATTTTTCGGTAGTTAAAAATTACAGATATCGCATTATTGCGCGTATTTTTATTACTACCGGTACTTTAATTGTCTAGTCTACTATTCATAGTACTTTTCTACTATTCATTACTATTTCACTATCTCTACTTTTTCTTATACCTATTTCTTATACCTACATATCTATTTTCTTAATTTTTTTCATTTCCAATACAACTTTATTCACATCAATTTTACACATTACTTCTTTATTACACAAACAAATAAAATAAAACAATTTCCTCCTCTCTCATAAAGCCAAAACCGGCGCTATCCCTCTCCTTTTCATCTCAATTATTTTTCCTTTTCAATTTATTTTATTACATCTAAAATTCACTCCAAAAATTCTATAAATACCCCCTTCTTCTTTTACTCTTTCACACAATTCATTCTTCTACCAAAACTCTCTCAAATTCACTATATAAACTCTCTCCATAAACTTTTCCTCTACCAAAACTCTCTTTCACCAAATACTCACAAGAATTTCCCTTTATACAATACAACTACCATTTCTCCATAACCACATAACCATACATTCACTACCATCTTTACACCACAAAAATACCTTAGGTGAAGATTTCCTTCGACCATTTAATCATCCATGTTATGTAACTTAGCATGACTATGGTGTTGTTTTGAAACTCATATGAGTAGTAAAAGTAACAACTGTCTAATGATGCATTACATTGACTTAATGATTTGGTTTTGCACTTGTTATTGTGTACTGGGCCTTTGGCTCACTTTTGCTGCTTTGCAGGTATTGGAGACGAGTTTTATGATGATTTGGGCTATGGGTCCGATTTCTAGAGATTTCTGGATGAGTGGGATGAATAGGATCTGATCACCCTGGACTTATGGAAGAATTTTTGCTAAGGAAAAGTTATGTATAGATGGCTTGTTAGTTAAGTCTATTTGTTGTAAAGACCTTAAGATCCCTTAGGTTTTTTTTTTTTTTTTTTTTATGTAAGGAAACATGTAATTTTTGTAGTGTCTTGTATTGACACTAAATAGTGTTGATATGATGTAAATGTATGTATAGATTACTTTTGTCAGCAATCTTGTTTTGTTAAAAGTTCTTTATAAAGTATAGTGATTTTGATAAAACAATTTTCATAAACTGTTAGTTTTAGGACAACCTTACATATAATGTGAAAACGTTATATGTGGTTGGGGACTCGGTACTCTAAGTCTCGGGATTTAGAGGGTCGGGTCTTTACGGTAATATTATTACTCCCACAGCTTGCGCAATGACATGTTCTTCTCAGTTTCTTTCTTCATTACCTTTGCCACTGCCATCTCAAAATCTTCTTGTGTGACGAGTACTCTTCTCTACCTCAAAGCAAACATTCCTGCTTCTGTGCACACTGCCTGCGAGGAAAAGAATACTAGCTTAGCTTAAATCAAGACATACATCAAAAACACGGTTCTACCCTATTCCAAAAGCAGCAGAACAGTGACATTAGATGAGCTCCAGCATGTCGCCATTTACAACAAAATACTTGGAACTTTAAGTCGAAAGGAAGATCCAGAGGCCTAATGTTATCCAGTACCTTCGGTATCAAATCTAATTCGTAGTATAAAATTTACAGACCACTTCTGAGCTTTCTTTAACAGACCTCTGTTGCGTTTGGAGAAGGAGGCTTGTCTTGCTGCAGCATTAGCAATTTTCTTGATCTGAATCTTCTTTATCGTCATTAATCAATATCCTCTCTCTTCTTTCTATCTCCTTTCTCCTCCTAAAACAAAAAAAAAAAAATAAATAAAAGATAAAAAAATAACCCACGACAGCAAAATAAAGGGTACTTAGTAATTTTCACATAAATTTATGAAATCTTATGTAACATGTGTTTAGGAGGAAGAAAGACTGAACCAACATGTAATGTTTTTGTAGATGAGAAGGGGAAGGATGCATTGCTTTTGCTATATAATGAAAATATACTCCTGGAATGTGAAGTTACCAAAAAGGACAGTGATTAAAGAGAGAAATTTCTGTACAGGTTAAAAAAAAAAACTCTCGTTTAGCCAGGAAAATTATTTAAAAACTCTAGCTATTAAAACTGAAAAAAACAGACTCCGAGAAGACAGAAAAGGGAGGGTTTGTTTCTGTTTGGGGGAGAGAGAGAGAGAGAGGGTTTTTCTTTTTTTGCTGGTGAAAAAGGAGAAGGGAGAAAGAGGTGTGTTTTTTTTTTTCTTTTTTTTTTTGGCCAATGACAAATGAGAAAGAGGTGTGTCTCTGTCTTGAAAATAAGAGTCACCCTCCATACTAGTTCTTTAATATTTGTTATATTAACATTTTAATACTTTTTCTTCTCAAGTACGTAACCTAGCCATTTTAATAGTAAAGACATTTACATAAATTCTTTTTCTCAACTTTTAAAAAATTTTATGAATCTAGTTTATTTATGTACAACTTTTTTACTTTAATACACAAGAATAAGATATTTTAGACCAAATAATTAAAATGAAACTTGCAAGTATCAATTTTTTAAATTGGTCATACACTATATGAATACAAAAAATATACATATATAAAAATATATGATTCTCTCTCTCTTTTTTTCCCCTGATTTATTAATATATAAATAAGATTCCATTGATAGATTTGTGTGGATGCGGACTTACACGTAGCACTTTATAGCATCTTCTTATCAGATATCAATTGAATAAAAAATTTGATAGTGTCTTTCTTTTTATTAATATTTTGCCTTTGCATCATCACGTAAGAAGGGACCACGTTAAATTTGAAAGGTGAATTTATGCTGTTTCAACTAGCATCGTGCAGCTTTAGTGCGTTTTTGCTAAGTGCGGCTTTTGCGATTTGCCATATATTTTAATAGAGGTGATGTTTTTAAAATTCATTATATTTTTTAATATATTACAATTATAATTATTTGTAGTTTGCATGTAAAGTTTTTTTTTTTTTTTTTTTCATTACAACAGGGAGAAGATGATCGAATCTAATACCTCTCACCTGAGAAATTAAGAAAGATATTATTAGGTTATAAGATTATTGATGGAGCTTGTATATATAGTTTAGTTTTTTTTTTTTTTTTTTTTAATCATATACGTAGAGCTTGACGACTTTCCTTGTTAACTTTTAATCCTTCAATTTGTATTGTTTAATAATTTGAGTTTAAGGTTTGTGTCACTTGGTGCTAGGGGCTGTATTTTTTTAGAGTTTGGGATTTGAGTTTATATTAGATGTTGAAGCTTTATATTTGGAATGATTTTGAGAATTCGTATATCTATTTACTTTTAAGAGTGTGCCTTAAGAATACTCCTATGATATTTTTGTGTCCAGACTAAATTATATCGAAAGAGATCAATATATTTAAGGGTAAATTCAAATAGGATATCAATATTTAAAATAATTAAAAAAGGGAGATTAATATTTTGTAAAATATTATAAATAAGGAATTAATGTTTTAAGTAGTTAAAAACAAATTAATGTTATTCATATATATATATATATATATATTAAGGCAAACAAGGGAATTTATTATTTCCATTTTTTATCTGTTGCTATTTAAAGCACTCATACTTTATTTACATCATTTTATTTTTATACAATATTGACATCATTTTTCAAGCACTTAAAATATTGATATTTTTTTTCATTTATATTTATCCTTCACTAATTGTGTTTCACTGACGAGAGGAAAATGGATTTGATAAAGTTGCTCTGCATAATATTTTCTAAAATTAACTCCTTAGAGTACTCTCACATATAATCAATAATTAAAACAATTAGAATACTCTCACATATAATCAATAATTAAAACAATCTCAATCATTGTTCCCAGCTTTAGCAAAATTCAGAAAAAATATCTTTGAGGGGATCCGGATCCAAAATGATGATTTAATGATGCATTAAGTGCTCTACTGGTAGGACATACTGTATAAACACCATTAACGTAAATTGAATTTCTACTAAAGCTAAATATAGTTTTTACAAATCTTTCTACTTTGTTATCACAAATTGATGTCAATAAAACTAAAAAAGTTATATCGGTGGGACATATTGAAAGGGATCCAAAACCTTGTTAATGGAATACACATATATCTGCTTTATCAATGTTCAAATACATTATGAGGTGCACGCATGTGGATTAAGACTTTTTTTTCCCGTTGGAAGTAATCGTGTTAATTATATTTGACTATAGATTTTTGTTAAAAAACGTGTGATATGACGCCAAAAGTTTATGCAATCTTCATATTATTTATAAATGACAATAAGTCACATAGAATACTTGGAACTACAATTTTCTAATAAGAAGATTTCATATAAAATTTTCACTTGAAAATTATAGTATAAATAAATTCAAGCACTAGTTATTGGTTCCATCTATTTGCCACTTTTTTTAATCTAATTTGGCATGTTTGTGCTTTTTTTATCTTTATAAATTAGTAATTATTATGCCAGTAAATGTCAAAAATTTAAAGAAAGTTGTTAAAGGGATTAAGATCATGTTAAAAAAACTAAGATTACTATAAAAGAAATAAAAGAAGTTTAAAAAGTAGCAAAAGAATTTCATAGGGAAAATTTTATTTGGAAAAAAAAAAAAAAGTGAAAACAGGGGCAACCAAGTATCCAAATTGGTTCTCCCTATTAATACAACAAGTGGGAGAATACATAGTTGTAATAATGTGTGCACCAAGAAACGCTTTTCTATATACTCATAAATATAATTAATACGATATGAGTATTTATTATATGGAAACATCTAATGGTGACCATACAGTAACTGATTTATTAAGTATTTTAGTAGTAGTGTCATCACCATTAAGTATAAACCAAGGGAGCTTCTGCTATCCTGCAGATAAGATTGTCCAGTCAACTATATAACTGTTGAAATCAATATAGTAATCGGAGTATCAACTATTTCAGTAGTTCAATTACGGCCAGGTATGGTATGAGTTGTTCAATAATGATAGAATTGGATGAGCGATGGAATTGGTTCCACTACAAAATAAGATGGAAAACATAGAATTATACTTTAAGCTCTATAGTTTGTATAATTAAGTCCCTCAAATAATTAAAACATCTCTATAATAATAATAAAGATGTATATTTAGTGAGAATATTGTAGCATCATATAATAGAAAATTTACCCTTAATTGGATAAATATGTAACATAGATATCTACGCAACGTTTTATATAGGTAAGATCATTCCTACCAGACTAAAAGAAATATATCCAAATTATATATGTAGGGGTCTAAATTAAGTTATACGCTAGACATAATCGACCAGTAGAGAGGATATCATATATTTAATATCATTGAATATAAATAGTCCCTAAACTTAAGACATTCGTATAATCTTAATTATAGAATGTTGCACTTTGATGCTATTTAACACTATGTTTATTAAGATTGAAAAACAAACTGGTTTGTGAATAAATTGTAGATCGATAGGATCCATGATATACAAAACATTCACGACATCAAATAAATCTCAAGATTCAAACAACGGTGTTCGCCACAATTCTATATGACAACAAGAATTGATAAGAACAAAGATTAAAGAGATGAAAACCAATCTCAATAATTCAAACAAACCACAATAGGGTTCTCACACACAAATATGCTCTCAAATATCAAATGATAAAAAAAAAAAAATTGTTCAAATAAACTAACAAAAGATTATATATATTACACATAAGAAACCCTAAAGACTTAAAAGACATCAAAAAGTCGTCTAAAAGTAAGCTGGCGGCCTAAAAACACACTTGGGTAGCTTAAACACGAAATAAGAAAAATAGAATAAAACTCGTCAAAAGAAGGTTAGCAAGTAGGCCAGGAGCTTTGAAGCTTAGGCCGGAGGCTTAGGAGCTAGCCTATCTCCCCTGACTGCCCATTTCGCTTTTTGAACTCACTCCTTGTTGCTTTTCCTTGTGCTCATTTTTCGTAACTTAGGACAACTTGATTCCTATCATTACTCCCATTTTAAGAAGATTTGTCCTTAAATTTTGATTCTTCTTTTTCTGAACATTTGGGGTGGTCATCTTACTAGTCCAAGAAAATAATCTTTTCAAACTCTTGGTCTTCTTAACATGGATCAACTTAGCCTACTATAACTCTTTAGAACTCATAGCCACTGGCTTGAATGTCTTCCGTTGGTGATGGATTATGTACTCATTTTTGTACCCATCATATAAAGCCCATATGTCATATTGCCATGGCTTCCAAGAATTAGATGTGTAGTATCCATGGGTAATACATCACATAAAAGTTCATCAGAATAATCACCAATTGAGATAGGAACACGAACCTATTTATAAACATGAATAACTCCTTGATGATTTAGCCAATGAAGAGCATAGGGATTCAAATGTTGTTCCCAACTGTAAGCCCAATTTAGAGACTATTCCTATAGAAATAAGATTAGCACAGCTGACTGTATCAACCACAATTAGGCATGTTTTCCCTTTGACCAAACTTTGAATATAAATCATATTGGCTCGTTGTTCTAGAATCACATCATCTGGCTCAAGTATTAAATTAGTCAAAGGACCGTTAGGCACATCTATTTCAATCCCCCCCTTCCTCACTACTCTCCTGCTTCTCTTCCTCACTCTAAATTTTATCATCTTTCAAAATCATAACTCGCTTGTTAGGACATTGAGAAGCAATGTGGCCATGTCCCAAACACTTAAAGTACTTAATTTCTTTACTCTTTTTTTTGTTATGAAGCTTTCTCTTAAACTACTTTTCCCTTGTTCTTGTTCTTTCCTTCCTCCTTCTTTTCCTCATAATCAGATTTATGGTAAGAATGAGATTTATAAGACCTCCTATGTTGTTG
Organism: Combretum micranthum; assembly: GCA_024138025.1. Classification (NCBI taxonomy): domain Eukaryota; kingdom Viridiplantae; phylum Streptophyta; class Magnoliopsida; order Myrtales; family Combretaceae; genus Combretum; species Combretum micranthum. Next base: position 228,240 of record JAMXBD010000923.1, on the reverse strand, counting down.
TCTTTTTACCCTACAAGCCAATTTGATCACATCCTCTAAGGATTAATATTGCTGAGGTTCAACAACATTGGCTATATCCATCTTCAGCCCATTAATAAACTTGGCTATAGATTCAAAAGTTGATTCTTGAATGTCACATCTAGCCATCAAGATTTCAAATTCTTTAACATACTCCTCAACACTCCTTTTTCCTTGCCTAAGGGATTGCAAATCCATTAGTAGTTCTTGTTGGTAATAATTAGGAACAAATCTACGCTTCATCATTCTCTTCATTAGTGCCCAAGAATGTACTTTTTCTTCATCTGTCCTTCACCTTTCAAGTTGTAGTTTATCCCACCAAAAACTAGCATAATCAGAAAATGCTAGTGATGCCATTTTTACTTTAGTTCTCTCATCCTATTCATAACATTTGAACAATTTTTCAACCCTAAGCACCCAATCTAAAAATTCTTCAGGCTTACTACTTCCTGTGAATGGCATTATCTTCAATTTTGTATTCTTTATCCCCTTTCATCTTTCATCTCTATCCTCACATCCCTATTCCTTCCACTATTCCCATCAGATTCTGCACTAGATTGTCTTCTGTGACAATATCCACTCTGACACCTCCTATCTCTAACCTCGAATCTCTCCAAAATTCTCCTAACATCATCTTGCATTCGATTAACACTGGTTTGCAATTGTGTGAATTCTTGTCTCGTCACAACATTTCCTTCACCACCACCATCCCTTCTAGCCCTAGGGTTATTCCTATTCACGCTGTTACTATCATCCGATGACATCTCCACAAAAACCAACAACCAAAATACAATAGCAACCCAGCAAAAACAACCACAGCGGAATTTTCCAAAAGATAATAAAAATCAAGATTTTTTTTATACCAACTTAAAAACAATCCGCGTCAAACAATGATCTCTGCACAACCTTTGCTCTGATATCAATTAATATAAATCCGATATGCTCTGACGCCATCTCCTCAAATGATCATGGAATAATAATCTGAACTTGATTTAAAAATTTGAACTTTCTCTTTTAAGGTTTTTGTTTTGGTATGAAATTGCAGCAATAAAATGGATATGGATGAAATCATTGCTTGATTGGAACCATGAACAACAAAAACAAATCGGTTTCTGAATAAATTATAGATCGATAGGATCTACGATCTACAAAACACTCATGGTGTCAAATGAATCTCAAGATTCAAACAATGGTGTTCGGCACAATTCTATATGACAATAAGAATTGATAAGAACAAAGAGTAAAGAGATGAAAACCAAACTAAATAATCAAACAAACCATAATAGGGTTCTCACACACAAAATGTGCTCTCAAATATCAAATGACAAAAAGAAAACTATTCGAATAAATAAATAAAAGATTATATATGTTAAGCCTAGGAAACTCTAAAGACATAAAAGACATTAAAAATTTATCCAAAAGTAAGCTGGCAGCCTAAAAACATACTTGAGTGGCCTAAACACGAAATAAAAAAAAAAATTAGAATAAAACTCATCAAAAGAAGGCCGGCAAGTAGGCCGTCGGCTTAAACACTTAGGCCGGCGGGTTAGGAGCCAGCCTATCTCTCCTGCACTACCCATTTCGCTTATTGAACTCGCTCCTTGTTGCTTTTTCTTTTTGTGTTCCTTTTCTGTGACTTAAGGTAACCTAATTCCTATCATGTAGGACCTACAAAAAGTATTACGTTCATTTTTCTTTCCCATACACTCCAAGGAATGAATTTTAATCCTTGCCTTTCCTTTTAAGGAATAAAATTTAATTCCTCTTATTTTCTCATCCTCTTAATCATTCTCTCCAAATTTCCCAATACCAGACATAGAGTAAGGAGTCACTATATAGTAGCTTTGCTAGAATACGAGTGACTTACGATTGCTGATTATTAATGTCATTACTAAGGCTACCACTTACTATACCTTTTATTTTTTAATATTAAGTTCACTAAAGCATTTAGGCATCCTTTTGTCATAAATAGAATCAACGTCATGATAGTTTTTATAGTTGGTTAGTAAATTAAACATAAAGTTACAAAAATGCTCTCTCAAAAAAACAATGTTGAAAAGATAAAATAAGGAATAGTTTAATATATCTTTCAAGATGATATAAATACTAATCTCCCAGATGGGATGGATCAAATTCGAATCCACCTTCTTCACTTTAATGGAAAAATATTTATCTATATGTCTCTATTAGGTACCTAAGCCCAGATGGAGAGCCCAACCAAAAAGACTAGTTTATTAAGTAGAAGAGTCTCTCTAGCTGAAGTACTATTCCCCAATTTCTTATAGAATTGATGTGGGATTACAACATTTACCCACCCTTTGAGAAATCAATGCCCTTGACAGTCTACTCTAGGTAGCTTACTCTAGACGGCATTTACTCTAATCTTTTCTACTAGGTTGCCTTTTCCTAGGTCACCCCTTCCTGGGTTGCTAACACTCACAATAAGAGCACCAAATATTAGGTATCTAAGCCTAAAAGGAGAGTCCAACCTCAAAAACTAGCCTATTAGATGGAAGAGTTCCTTTAACTTAAGAACCATTATCCAATTTCTTATAGAACCGACGTGGGATCATAACGATGGATAGAACCAAATAATTGGTGCTTAAGTTTATCTACACTACAATTTTCAAGTGAAAATTTCATATGAAATCTTCTTATTAGAAAATTATATTTTAAGTATTTTATGTGACTTATTGTCATTTATAAATTATGAAAATCGCATAAACTTTTGGTATCACATCACACATTTTTTAACAAAATTGTATTATTAAAATTAACACGATTACTTCCGATGGGGAAAAAACTCTATGTCCATATGCGTGCATCTCATAATTTAATTTATTTCAACATTGATAAAGTAGACATGTATGTATTTCATTAGCAAGGTTTTGAAGCCCCTTCACTATGTTTCACAAATGTAATTTTTCAGTTTTATTGACATCAGTTTATGAGAACAAAGTAATAAAGACTCATAAAAACTATATTTAGCTTTAGTAGAAATTCAATTTACGTTAAAGGTGTGTATACACTATGACCTATCAGTAGAGCACTTAATGCAACATTAAAGCATCATTTTGGATCCGGATCTCCTCAAGTTATTTTTTCTGAATTTTGTTAAAGCTGGGAACAGTGATTGAGATTGTTTTATTTATCGATTATATGTGAGAGTATTCTAAGAAGATAATTTTAGAAAATATTATGCAAAGTAACTTTAGCAATTCCATTTGCATCTGATCAGCAAAACCCAATTTAGTGAAGCACAAATATATGAATGTTTTAAAGGGTTAAAAAAGGATGTCAATATCATATAAAATGGCGCAACTAACATATCAATGTTTTAAAAGGTTAAAAAAATGGATCAGTGGTGAATAAAAAATGAAAAAAAAAATCCCCTATTTGCATTAATTTATATACATATATATATAACATTAATTTGTTTTTTAACTACTTAAAACGTTAATTCTTTATTTATATCATTTTACAAAACATTGATTCCTTTTTTTAAATAATTTTAAATGTTGATATCCAATTTAAATTTACTATTAAAAATTGATCTCTTCCAATATAATTTAGTCTAGACATGAATGTATCATGAGAGTATCCTTAAAAGTACACTCTTAAATACCAATTATCAAAATCATTCCATATGTAAGCTTTAACATCTAATACAAACTCAAACCCCAACTGCCTCCATCACCAAACTACGCAAACCTTAAAGTCAAATTATTAAACAATACAAATTGAAGGGTTAAAAGTTAAAAGGAAACCCCAAACTCTATGATACAAATTCTATCACTATACTATACATACAAACCCCGCCAATGGCCTTGAAACTCAATAATGGCAAAAAAAAAAAAATAATAATAATAAATAAAAAAATTAAAAAACAAAAAAACAAAAAATAAAAAACAAAAAAACAAAACCATACATATAAACTCCAAATATATATAATTGTAACATATTCAAAATTATAATGAATTTAAAAAATATCACCTCTATTAAAATACATGGCAAATCGCAATAAAGTCGTACCGAGTAAAATCGCACTAGAGCTGCATGATGCTAGCTAGTTGAAATGGCATAATGGGATTTTCTGGAAGCTGTTTTACTCAAAATGGGATTTGGACAACCTTGGATTACTTGGACTATGAAGTGTGTTAACAGTGTGTCTTTCAATATTGTTGTGAATGGGAACATTACAGGTTCTGTCAAACCCTCTAGAGGTATCAGACAGGGGGACCCCCTTTCCCCATACCTCTTCATTCTTATAGCTGATGTCTTATCGAAAGGAATAACAAAAGCTGCCAACGAAGGCCAGCTGAGAGGGATGAGAGTGAAACCTACGAGTCTTGAGCTAACCCATCTTTTGTTTGCAGATGATTCATTATTTTTCTTGGAAGCAGGACAAGGGGGTTTGCATAATTTAAAGAGGATTTTGGCTGATTACTGTAAAGCTTCGGGACAGGCTATTAACCTCTCCAAATCCTCTGTTTTCTTTAGTAAAAATTCCACTGATAACTGGAAGAATGAGGTGAGGTGTGGCCTAAACATTTCCAGCACTGAAGACCCTGGTTTTTACCTTGGTCTACCTACCATTTGGGGGAGATCTAAGTGTGAAGCTCTAAATTTTGTCAAGGAAAAGGTGGTGAGGAAAATTCATGGTTGGAAACAAAACCTACTAAATGAAGCAGGTCGCGAAACCCTGATTAAGTCAGTAGCATATGCTATCCCCACTTATTCAATGGGAATTTTCAAATTTCCCATCAAATGGTGCCACCATGTAAACGCCCAAATTAACAATTTCTGGTGGGGGCAAAGGCAGGGAGAAGGAAGAATACACTGGGTAAGAAAAGAGTGCCTGTATAAAGCTAAGGAGGAAGGTGGAATGGGCTTCAGAGATCTACATCTTTTTAATTTAAGCCTCCTAACTAAACTAGCCTGGAGAGCACATCATAATCCACATTTCTTATGGGTTCGCGTCCTGAAGGGTATATACTATCCTAGATGCTCTTTCAAGGAGGCAGGGAAAGGGAGCAGAGCATCATGGGGGTGGAGTAGCCTAGTGGAAGGTAAGAACATCCTATACAACAATGCTAGCTGGGTTGTGGGCAAGGGGGATAACATTATGGTTGGGACGGATAGGTGGATTCCCTTTCTACAGAACAAATGTATAGAGCAAGGAAGCAAGATTGATCATAAGATGCGAGTTAGTGATATCATGGATACTAATGGGCGAGAATGGAACTTGAGGAGTCTGAGACACTTACTATCTGATGCCGAGCTTAGAGCAATCAGGAGCATGCCTTTTCCTTGTCGGGAGGTTGAGGACCGGTTGGTGTGGCCATTTGATAGACGGGGTGATTGCAAGGTGAAATCTGTATACCATCTTTTGTATGATCTGAACAGAGACAATATCAAAAGTAAGCCATCATCCTCATATCAAATTCAAAACCACACATGGAAACAGATTTGGAACAGTAAGAACATACCAAAGATCAAACACTTCATTTGGCGAGTGATGTCGAATGCAATCCCTGTCATGAGCAACCTCTACCATCATCGTGTCATATCCTCCCCCCTATGCCCGTTCTGCGAGGAGTATGAATCTGTTGAACATGCTTTGTTAGGATGCAATTGGGTGCAGTGCGTGTGGTTTGGAGTGTTAGGAGTGCGGTATGATAAATGTCAAATCTCATCTTTCGATGAGTGGTGGAACAAATTGGTGGGAGATCAGGGGATTCTAAGGAAAGAACGCAATCAAAAAATCATTGACCTAAGCGAGGTGGCCTGGGGCATATGGAGAGAATGATGTGATGCAATTTACAATCATAGAACTCAAAACCCTAAAGCTACGGTCAGACGGACTCTAACTAGCTTGGGTGAGAAAGCTTACCTTTATAATCCAATGAAGCTGGCAGCCTCTCCTTCGGAAGATCCGAGCGGTGGTGAACATGATGATTCTGCAGTAAGATAAAGAGGCGTGGAGGAGGAGATAGGAAGAGAAGTGGGTCGGGGTAGGATCGCTTCTGCTCATGGTCCGGAGTTCCAGCATCAAACCCTTCCCTCGGTGCAGGAGGTTCCATATCTAGATCTAAATGAAGGAGAAAGAATTGTACGGGCTGAGATCGGAGGTGAATGGGCCAGAATTAACACGGATGGGTCATGGGTGGGCTCTAATGAATGGGGGGCAGCGGCAGCTGTTGGGAGAGACAATAAGGGCAGGCTTATTGGAGGGGCCTCATCGTGGGGCTTATTTCCCTCAGTAGAAGCTAGTGAGATTGTAGCCGTATCCCTTGGTGTACATTTAGCAAGGGAAAAGGGATGGTCAACAATTTTATTTGAATCAGATTGCAAACAGGTGACCCATGCTTTCAATGGTCGGCGGGAGGGTCTTCATTGGTCTTCTCAACCTTTTTTTGAAGAAGCTTTATCGGCTTTGTCTAGCTTAAGAAATGGTTCTTGTTCTTTTATTTTTGTAAGACGAAATGCAAATTGTGTTGCTAATTGGGTAGCTACGTCTTTCCGAAGGAGGATGTGTCCGATGGATTGGTGGATCTCCACCCCATCCTCCCTTCAAAAGCTACTAGATCGGGATGTTTTGAATCGTACTAACCTTTCATGTGTTGTCCCAGATAATGGGTAATTTTGATTAAATATAATTATTTCTTCTCGGCAAAAAAAAAAAAAAAAAGAAACGGCATAAAACTTACCTTACAAATTCAATGTGTTCCCTTCTCATGTGATGATACAAAGGCAAAATAATAATAAAAATAAAGATACCATCAAATTCTTTGTCCAATGGATATCTGATAAGAAGATGCTATAAAGTGCTAAGTAGGTCCGCATCCTTATACATCTATCAATGGAATCTTATTTATTAATAAATCAGGGGGAAAAAAAAAGAGAAAGAAACATATATTTAAATTTTTTTTTTCATGTAGTGTATGATCAATTTAAGAAATTGATACAAGTGTCATTCTAGTTAGTTTGTTTTGACTATTTTATTCTTTTATATTAAAGTAAAGTAGTATAGGTCTGTTAGGATTCTTTGATTTTCATCTGTATTTATATTTTATCTACATTATATTTGTATCTGATTTGTTTGGTTAGTTTATGGCTAAAAAAAAAAAAGATGAAACAAATAAACCTAAGTAAAGGAGATCGATAAAATTTTTTGAAATAATAAAAAGAATTTGTGTAAATGTTTTTGCATTAAAATGGCAAGATACTTGACAAGAAAAAGTATTGAAATGTTAATATCACGTATTAAAAAAACTTATATAGAGGGATGGTTGTCATTTTCAAGACAGAAACACAACTCTTTCTCATTGGCGCAAAAAAAAAAAAAAAAAAAAAAAAAAAAAAAGCCCTCTTTTTTCCCTCTTTTTCGTCGGCACAAACAAAAACCTAATGTCCTCATCTCTCTGTCTCTCTATAAGGAGGGAGCTTGCCTTTTGGTTAACACACACACATATATATAATTAAAATCGGCCTTAATTAATAAGTAAATTTAATAAATATCCGCTGACTCCGATCACGAGCTCGATGGGCCTTGAAATAAAAAATAATGCAAAATAATAAGCCATATGGATTATTATGAGAAGCATAATAACGCAAGGTAGCAACTTAGGGTTCGTCTCTTTGGCTGACCTCTGGATCTGCCGGATTGTCCATTCTTACCTGGTAAAAGAAAACAGGAAACCAACTGATATTATTCTAGTGTATATAATTTAATTTTGATGAATTTTAGTGCTTATTCATTAATTTCATTTTTAAATTGATATATTATTTGAAAATTTAAATGAAAGTTACGTATAAAATTTTTTGACAATTAATTGTAAATGTTTAATTGATGTCAATTTAGAAATAAAAATAAAATTTTTTATATAGAATAATTTTTATCATGAATAACATTTTGCATACGATATTTGCTTTGGATAAAATCTTATATCACTATAACGCTCTTAACATCAATTTTATTTCAAAATAAGATCTTAGTATGTGTTCCATGGTTAAAAAACTAGGTAAAACTTTCAAATGGTTATGATTTGTAAATTAAGCATCATTTTCCTAATTACATAAATTTCTAAACTTGCTAAATAATACACTATATATCATAATATTTCTTTAGATTTTTTTTTTTTAGTTGTTCCAAGTAGATTTTGGTTGGTATACTTAGATCTCTTAGCATTGTGGTCCACAGCACTCCAAGCTTGGTGGGCCTATAAGGCTGGCGATTCACAAATTTTCAAGACAAAAACGGGTTAGTACGTGTGAGGGGGTATACACAGAGTGGTTACTTCAATGCTTAAGTTAGAGAGTGAATAAAGTTATGGAGTATTAAGATAAAGAGAGAGTGGAGAGAATGAATGTAGTGCCTAGCTGGTTTGATATTATTTATATAGCAGTGCTTCATTCCTTTATTAGGAAAGTGAATCTTCCATATAGGAGAGCTTCTCTTCATTTATCAAGGAAAGTGCTCTAATCTTGTTTAGGCAAATACCTTTCAATTATTCAAGGACTCGTCTAAGGACATGTTCCCCTTTAAGAAGGTAGCAATCTCTCTTTCATTATGGTAATTGTGGCATTCAATCCTATAAATCTCTTTTTATGTCATGTAAAGCAGTAGATAAGCTATATGGGGCTTGATGGCCGCATTGGGCCTACTAGGCTTTGGGTCATGGAGGTTAGTCCATGTGGATATAGGATTGGATCGGGTCTTATGACTTCTAGAAGAAAAACAACCATCAATAGTAGTGTCCACAAAAAAGCCTTATAAAATTGTTAAATTAGTCTGCAGACACATAAGCCAATCAATATAAATCTCTTAATTTGAAGGTCAATATAGGATTTTTTTAACAATCTCATAAGAAGTTTTTGGGGAAACTAAAAAATAATCTAAAGAAAGGTTCTAATATATAGAGGAGTATTATTCAATAAGTTTAGAAATTTATATTATAAGGCAAATGACGCCTAATTTGAAAATTATAGCCATTTCAAAAATTTATCCCATCCATGTAATCTTAGAGCACATTGTATGGTCTTATTTTCAAATAAAATTTTTTTAAGAGCTTTCTAATGACATAATATTTAATTAAAATTGAAAATTGCATGCAAAAAGCTATTCACAATCAAAATCACTCCATACAAATAATTTTCTTTTTATCTTTAAAATAATATACCAATTAAAAATTCACATTTAGATCTCAATGAATTATTACATAACTTTCATTTAAATTTTAAAATAATACATCAATTAAGAAAAGTAAAATATTTATTTTTAATTAATTAATTAGTGAATAAACACTAAAACGCATCAAAATTAAAGTATAAGCACTTAAATACAATTAATGCTAAAGAATAGGCACTAAAATACAAAAAAAATAATAATAATAATGATTGTTAATTTCTCCATTAACGGAGACACTATATTTAAACTAAGTTCAAAAGACCAATAATAAATCGCTAAAATTGAAAATTTTAAACACCAATTCACCAAAAATGAAAGGTATAGGTACTTATGTTGTCATTATCCAAAAAATAATTACCAAATTACAACAACAAAATCGCATTTGATAAATAGGATATTGGCTAACTATATACAAGATGTGATTTTAACCCTCATTTTGGGGTGTGTGTGTATATATATTTTACATGAGGTAAACATGTTCACTCTTTATACATTATTTTATATATGGAATTCTTACAACCATATAGTTTGAATTAATATAATTATCGGTGATTTTTTTATATTCATATTCTAAAAAAAAAAATAGAAAAATGTGACTCATAAATATTTGTTTTGTTTCATTTGAGTTTTTGAGTATGAAAAGGATAAATTATAAGTTTAAAATTCCAAAAGTGGTAACCATTTGGTTTTAATAGGTTAGCCCCCGAATCCAATGGTTTTAAAAGTTTGGTTTTTAAATCAAATTTTCGCAGACTAGTTGCTAAGTTGGGATCAACCGACCCATTGATCCTAGTTTTTTATTTTTTCCAGATTTATATCGGATGGCGACTCTAAAAAGTTTTCAAAAATTAAAATTTCTTTTAACCCCTAGTTGAGGATTCATGTTAAATGGGTTCGGGTTTAATGTGAATTGGGTTAGGAGAAATAAACCAAATAGTGGGAAAATCCAAGCTCGACAGCTTGGCGACTCCACTGGGGATACCTAAATTTTTTTTAAAAAAAAAGAGGGCTAGCCACTTAGGAATTTTAAATTTTAAATTTATCCTTTAAAATTGCTCGATTGTTTGTGAATATATACATTATAATTCTTTGTACATTATTTGGATAATTGTTTTGTGAATATTATACTAATCTTGCAGATAAAAAAAAAAAAAAAAGAAGAAGGGGCAATAGTCTTATTTATTTATTTATTGATTTTTTGTACATATTTTGTCTTGTAAATATATTGTATACTAATATTCCAGGCATAAAAAAGGGGGGCAATAGATTATTCATTTGCATTTGCATCTGCATATTATTATAAATGTGTGCTAGATACGGTCGGACCCAGGCCGTCTTAAGAGCCTAAGCGAGGAGGAAGAAGTAAGATCCGGGGGCTGTGGCTTTCCACCCTCTAGATCAAGAAATGTCCTCCCACTCCTGTTTAGTACCACTAAACCAGGGGACCTATAGAACCCTACCAAATCATGCATTTCAACATGGGATTTGACCAAATTTTTTCAAAAAAAAAAAATGGAGTTGTATCATTTATTCAAAAAAAAAAAATCAATCAAATAAAACAAAAAGTTTTTAACCAATTCCAACAAAGTCTTAAAAAAAATGTGGAGTAATATTCTTTTAGTTTTAGTTAGCCCTATAAGATAAGTTGAATAAATAAAAATGATTTGATGAAGGTTTTTGAAATCATTGTTTTAAATATAACTTGGGTAAATATTCTTCAAAATCCTATTAGTCATTATCCCCATTTGCATCCGTGTGCGGGCATATTTGCATTCTTGCATATGTATATATTTTCTTAAATAAAAATGAAATGTGTAGAGTAGACTTGTATATATTCATAGAATATATTGTCCACCTATAGTTATAGGTCTTTCCAACAAAATTATCTTTGTCATAAGTATTCCATTTCATTGTCCTCAAATCAATCATTTTGTAAATATTTGCCCCCACTTAAGGGGAGAGGGTCATTTGTTTACCTCTATTCTTGTAAGTTAGTTTTTGCCTAAAGAAAAAACTTTGAGTTGTAAATAAATTTCACTTTAGATTAGAAACATTCATTTTCCAAACCTCTTTTGTAAATAACCATTTTTTCAAAAAAAAGAAGAGAATAACAAGTTTTTAAAATTTCTTTTCTAAAAAGAAAGAAAAAAAGAAAAAAGAATAAAAGTTTAAAAAAAATGTATAAATAAATGAAGAAAAAAGGAAAGTTGCCAACAGGAAAGAATATTTCAAAAAAAATTGTTATCCCAATGATCATTCAGTAAAAAGCAATTGAAATCAAAATTAAGGGCAACCAAAAGGACTTTACCGATTAGGGGCATTTGATAAACCCAAATGGGGCATTTAGTTAAATATCTTGAGGCAATAAAAATGGATGATTGAAAGCCAAGAGAAATATCTCACTAAAAATAATTGCTTAGGATGAAAAGAGGCAAATTTAATCCCAAACACCAACCCTACACACTCGAGAGAGGAGTGAATTGTGAGAGATAAGGTAGACTCATTCCTTAAAGGAGGTCTGTCTTGAACTTAGTACATGGGTCAAAATGAAATTAGGCATTCATTTCAAAATCTTAAACACATTTACCCTTTGTCAGCCCATTTGAGCCTATCAAGGAAGTGTCTTAAAAATAAACCCTATTAGGAACCACCCCACAATGGGGCAATCAGGAGGTTAGGGTCATTAACAAGGAGAAAAAGGATTAATTTGTATGCACTTATCCTAGTTGCATCAATTCAAGAGTAGTCAATTGACACAAATAAATCATTTCCTTTGAAAAAAAAAAAGTCCCAAATCATACACAACACATACACTTTGAGCTATAAGCCATAAAAGAAAAACAAATCACCTTGGATTCATGTCCCAAAAAAGAAAAAAAAAAGAGAAAAAAAAAAAGAGGCAGAAAAAACAAGAAAAGAAAAAGACAAGAAAAAATCAAGGAGAGATCAACAAAAGAAAAAAAAAAAAGAAGAAGAAGAAGAAGCAAACAAGGTGATAATAAATCAATGATTTGCAAACACAAATAGAAACACATAGCTCAAAATCATCAAAATTCATTCTATATTAAGCCCCGCCTACAAATTCCACCCTTTGGAGACTCTTTGGATCAAAGGAGTTGATCTATTAATACCCTTGAAACTAGGGACAAGTGCATCATCAAGTTTTCCTTAAGGGTTCTTGACTTGTAAACCCGAGTTGTGTTGAAAATTTTTTCAGAAAAAAGCCTTTATGAAATATCCTTTTTGATTAAAGCCAACAACCAAAAGCCCACATTATAGTCCAAAGAAGACCTAATAGATTGATTTATGTGTATTACTTGCAAGCCGGACCATAATTTTTGGAATCCGAGTCAAAAGTGAAAATGAGCCTAAGAGAGTGTGAGGCAGTCCTCTTTAACTAAGCAATCAAAATGAAATAACCAATCTTAGTATATAAATTGTCCACAGGGGCATAAAATCATTTGCTCCAATTTGAAAGGTATATGCCTCAAGTTTAGCAATTAATTGCCCCAAAATTAAAAACAATGCCCCAATAGTGAATTGAAGTCCTCAAAAGTAAAATTTTTTGCCCCCAGTGATTAAAATTTTTCAATGAGAAACCTTAAGTGGTTAAATAATCAAGCCTGAGGCTGAACTGAAGTGAATGATCAATGGGCAAACACAATTCATATTTACCTGTTGGTAACTTTCTTTAAAAGTGAAAGTAAAAAAAAAAAAGGAAAAAATATATAAAAATTACTTTTGGTTCAAATCTTTGGAAATAAAAAAAGACATTTCTAAGAAAAGAAGGGATTGTAAGTCCATCACTTTCCCAAGAAAATGAAGAAAAATCGTCACTGGGTACAGAGAATAAATGGTTTGTGGTTTCAAACTCTTCTTCCTTCCATTGGATGATTGAATCAGCAGGACCATCTCCTTTACTCAAAAACCTTTGAGTCGTGAGATAATGTGTGGCCCATGGCCTGGGAAATTGAAGGTTGAAACCGGACTTGGATCTCTTCAACTTGATCTCAATACGTACTGCCTTGTCGTTTTTTTTGCATTCTCTTCGTTGCCCAGTGAACCCATTGAAACCTTCGAGCTTCAGTTTGTGTACCTTAACGTGGTACTTGCTGCTTTCTTCTTGCTGCCATGGACGCCACTTTCCCATAATTTCTCTATTATTTTCTTTCTCCCTTTATTTTATGGATCTCTTCTAAATTTTCTAATTCTATGTTTGTGGGGTATGCACGAAAAAGTGTGTATAGAGAGAAACGGAGACCTTAAGAGCCAAAATAACATGTAAGACAGAGGGAGGAAAGCAATAGGGAAGATACGAAGACTGCTTCAAAATAACGTATATTTATACTATAAAGAAGAAATATTTTACCCTCCGGTCGTAAATCTTGATTGAATTATTTAATGATTCTTACCATATATAATTCTAGTCAAATTAATAAAAAACCAATCAATCCATTTCATATAAAAGAGTTATTTTATTATGTTGACGGAATTTTCAATTACGTAAAGTTTTGATCTTGATATTATAAACAGAGACCCCATATTAGATTCAACCCACAAATATATCATGAAATTATGGCAACATAATGCATGATAATAATATTAAACAAATGGAAATGTAATCAATGATAATATAAGGGTTCTAAATGCACATATGATGGGCTCTATATCACACGTAAGAATTTTCCCTAAATCTCATATATAAATTTAGAATACCACACTATTAATTATTTTTATAGCATACATGTATTGATTGCACCCATAATTATCTTCTTGTGTAATGTGTGTGTGTGTCCCCAGGTCTTCCCCTCCTTCTCCTACTCAATTGATGGCTTTCAATGAGATTAGGCAACTAAGGTTTCTTGTTCTTACTCTTATATTAGGAGTGGAGAAGAGACCTAACCTATTTATAATAATCTAATAGGGCCCTCCTATTACGGGCTAACTATTGGGCACAAAGCCTACACTAGCCATCAAACTACATCTTTTCAAATAAGTTATAAATGGGCTTAACACATAATGGATTAAATAACTATATAAATTTAACCTAATTAACTATTATTATTTAATCATAACTCTAGACAATTAACAATAGTTTAATATATTAGAAATTTTCCAACAAACGTTATATATATTAGACCAACTTCATTGGTTATGTCGGTAGGATATAATACCTAGGTGGGGTGACGCTGGAGGGTGTCTGCTTTCTTTTACGGTTTGTTTTTTAAGGGAAAAGAAAATAAATGTAATATTTTCCCTAGATCTTACTTTTTTTTGTCCCACCAAAGGGGATAGAATAGGCAGGAAAAGGGGAAAAATTTTTGAAACTACTTCTACACCCTTCCTTTTTTAAATTACATATCATCTTTTAAGGGCATAAAAATAATTTAATATTTCCCTCCCCTTCATATCCAAATATATGGAAGAACTCAAATTATCTAATAATTCCTTTGTCACAACTCTAGTAGGGGTCTACTGGGATTATTTTGAAGTTATCAAACCACGTGTGTATCCGTAATATGAAAACCGTCTTACAAGTAAGAGATTACAAGACTTTATTTTATCTATTTACTGCAGATAATTTCACCATACATATATAAGATCTATCTATTAAATTTACCGAGGAATTCGTATTTCCCACATTCCAACAAGATTGTAGATAATTGGTATCTCTTACCAAATAGTAAAATTGGGTTTCAATCCTACGAAATACAAAGTCTCAATTGTTTGTACAGTTTATTTAAATTGTATTTTAAGTTCATAGTAGCCTATCTTTCTAACTTCAAGAAGGTTTGATGGAATATCACAATTCACACATTCTTATCCCAATCCTAGTAAGCATTATCCCTGCACAAAAACTGTTAGGGGGTAAGCGAGATCACAGCTTAGTGAGTTCATTCCTCAATAGTATCAATCATGCAAGTTATCAAGTATTAAATGAACATTCATGTAGATCTATCTATAGTCAATATGAATGCACACGTTATGAATGCAAGCAACACATCTATGCGAGTCTGAAGACATAGACGATATAGAATTATGTTGTCTACACATCAGTTATCTCTCATATTTACTCGCATAGGACACCCCATCTTACTTGAATAAGGCTGCCTAGTGGTAGCGTCAAGCCAGACAAACCCAATGCTTCCTTGTCATTGGTAAAAAGTAAATATTCCCCAATACGTGTTTTATGCTGGTTAATATTTAAAATTATCTCAACATCCAATATTGGTGATTATAGCATGTAGACCCCAACAAGCGACATCTACTACTGCTCAATGATGGTAATTATGAAAGGTAGACCCTGACTCAGACAACAGCTATCATCACCACGATAAGTGGACCCTGACTCAAGCAACATCCACTATCGAAATATTACTAGGAAATGTTTCTTTGAGATACATCATAGACTCTTTTAGTAAAACTCAGCAATTTCTAAAGACTATAAAAGCAACAAGGAATACTTCAAGTCATGTTTCTTTGAGATACATTTTGAAAATACTTTCGATTATAAATCTGGGATGTTTCCTATAGGAGGTTCAATCACATGCGACGAGCAGAACCGTTTAGTTTAACTGAGCAGTTAAAGGAGGAATGAAACCGGGATAGGTATACTAAAACCCGAACCCGATACCTAATAGGATTCCCAAAACCCACTAGACAAACCCTATAAGATACCCGAACCTGAACCCGATATAAAATTACAATCATTACATAATATAATATTTCAAAATGTCATTATAAATGTTTTTTTTTTTCATCTTTTTCTATTTCGGATCCGTTCCCACTTCACAAGCCAAGAAAAAAACTCTTATCATTATTCATACAATCCTCTTTATAAAATCCCAACCATTTTTATGGGAAGAAAATCATTGAATGAAATAGTGTAGCAACGGGAGTGAGAGGCTTGAATTTGAGGAGACTGACCCAAGACCAAGACTAAAAGTGAAGATCATAAAGTACTGATCTACTATCCTAGGGTTTTTACTTTTTCTAAATGATTTAATGAAAAAGAAAAAAATAAGCTTTACAATTAATGGAGCACAACTGGTTAATTTTAGAGATTGAGGCTAAACATAATATATGTTTATATATTTTAATAAGTTCAGGTTTCCCAATGGGTTTTATGCTTATCCCAAAACCCATCCCAAAGCCTTATAGGGTTTTATTATTGATCCCAAAACCCATCAATTACCCTATAGGGTATTTATCAGGTTGGGCGGGTCGGGTACCCTATAAGAACCCGCCCGCTTATATCCCTAGTTAAAGCTATCCATTTATTAAAACGATCATGCATATGATGGCATCACAACAATCAATCATTGAAAAGACAAGTAACACAATCCACATAACAACAGGCAATAGCAAACACAAGCAAATAGCAGATCATCATAACTCCCTCACCTGAGTATTGTTGTTTATTTAATATGACCTTTGGAATCACTTGGGGTTTGAGAACTCGGACTCAATATCTTCGATGAAATGAAATAAAAATTACTCATTACCATACATATAGCTTTGTAATGTGTTATATTGGTATTTAAGTATCCTAAACTCAATTTTTATTCTTTCTAGTATCGTTTTATTATTTCTAACCCAAATCTAGCTTATGAATGGTTATTTTAAAGCTCATAAAGTCTTCTAATTTCTAATATTACTATAAGGTTCGCATAGGTGGATTTTTCTTGTGGCAAGTGACCTAAATGATTCTAAATACCGATTTTAATTGCATTATCTTAAACTACATCTATTGTATTGATTTTAGCTATAATTTTAGAATATGAATAGACATTAGAAAGCTTGTTTCGAGTACTATATGATAGTTAACTTAATTTATTCAATTTTTAGATTTTATTTACTGTATGAATATTGATAGGTATATTAGGGAATTTTTTTGTTTTATTTTGCTTAGTAAAATTGCTACCAAGTTTTAATTATCTATATGAGTCTTTTAATATAACCAACCGAAGGTAGTTGAATATTTACTATTTATTATTTATTTTCATTGTGTTTTCTGTTGATTTTAATTTATGTTTATATTTATCTTTAGGGTGATTTTCTACACTAGGCTTTAAATTCAGCTAGAATTCACATTCTTTAGTGCCGTGTTAATAGTGAAATTTCTAATTATTATTTACTTTATTTGTCAATGTTATCTGTATATGTAGGTTGAAATTTCAATTATTTATAGGGTCATACACTATAATCTAACCTCTTATTCATCTTTCTAATATATTAATGAATTCATATAGATCTCATTATTCATTTAAGCATATTTAGCTAGTCTACTTCTCATTTTCACTTATATTTTTATTTCTTATATTTATGGGATTAGATATGTATCCAATATTATTACACATAATTTCCTCTTCAATGTGTATATGGGCCATGGCATATAGGGTTTAGATTATAGGATTGTTATAGCTTGCTTAAGTATTCTATTCTCATTTTCATGTATGTGTCTACATTGTAGTGAGTTTAGATTACATAATTATACAATTTAGTATATATTATAGCTATAGGGTCGAGAATGGCCATAAGGGTTCTAAGATTTTTTTTAGTAAGATTTCACTTCATAAACCATATCATAGGTGTATTTTATTAAGTATAAGATTGGTTTGGTCATACTACATACATGATAAGGCCTATTCTTTGTATGTGTCGAAAGCTTGGTTTAGTGTTCTTTAGGATACAAGTTAGTTTTTCATGAATTCTAGTTCCATAAGTGTATTTTAGCTAAAGTAGGACAAGTAATAGTCAACGTTCCATGGATATAGTATTTTTGTTTGCATGATCCTAGGAGAACCAAACATATAAGGCTTCATAGACATTTCAATCCATCAATTTTCCTAGTCTTCTACATATAGATATGATATATGATATAGGCTTTAAAATAGTATGGAGATTACCTTGTTTGGAAGGAAAGCAAAGTGGCAAACTTTCCCCCTTTTAGAGTGGACCGAACTTAGTGTTAGAGAATATGATTATGAGTAGTTGAAGTTCTAGAATTATACTATTCTAAACAAGACAATTCTTACCTTTAATATTTGACTTTTGAAGCTTGATTTTTCTTAGTCTAATGAAGACTTTCCATTGAGGACTCATGGTTGAAAGGTGTAGCTTTGAGTGTAGTATTTGACGTGTTATTTGTTCTTTGTTGTGGGTTTTTTGGTTGACAAGAAAAAGAAAAGGTGATGTTTTGTTTGTCATTTTTTTCTTTAGATTAAAGTGGCTTACAGTGAGGAGTAAGGTCTATGTTTTTTTGTCATTTATACTCCTTAAACACCAAGTTGTAAGTGAATAAGTTGATGTTAATGGGTGAGTGCAAGTGGGCTTGTTTCTCAATAATTTGAAGGGGAAAAAGATAGCTTTGTTTGTTGTTCTTTAAGGTCATTTATTGACAAACACAAGTGGATATGTAGTGACCGATGTTGGACTTGTTCGAGGGAAAATTCTTATGGTCAATAAGTTGCCATTTAGTAATCTATTTGGTTGGTTTTTATTAGAGTTTTAGGAATCAGTTTGTTTAAGCTTGTTGACTAAGTATAATTCTAGAAAATCCTAGGTTATAGAAGAGGAAGAATTTATTTGTGTTTGTTTCTTGTATTTTATCTAGTTTTTCCCTTGTAATTCTCGATGAAAGAAGAGGAGATTAATGAAAAGGCTAAATGGGAACTTCTAATTTGTGAGATTCTCACTTTCACTTTAACTTGAATGAGCTAACTTGTTGCAAGTGTAAATGGCAGTGATGCATTTCCAAGTGGAATGGTTAATCATTGAGCTTTGATATTTACCGTGCATCACATGTATAGTTAGAAGAATTACATATATAAATAGATATTTAGGTTTCATCGTAGTTTACGAAGCTAAACATGTATAATTTTATCAGTTATATAGGATTTTTACTAAAATTTCATCTAAGACTTCTACTATATTCCTAGATTATCCTTAAGTTCAAATCTTAAGTGTAAAGTTTACGCGATTGAGTATTCTTGGAGTTTTATCCTACGCGATTAGGGTTTCTAGACCCGATAGGTCATATTAAGATATTATACTTAATAGACTCAAAAAATTCTGAATTTCATGACTACATGTTCAAAATTTTTATTTGAACCCTAGATTTATAGATTTTCATCGTTTTTAGTTATATCCCATGCATTTCATCTTTAGTGATTTATCTAAAAATTTCTTTTCACTAACTAATGAATTCTAAAAATTAATCGTCTCTTATTTTTCTTGATTTTAAGGTCTATTGTTTTTATTTAGTGAGTTATGATTCTTTTATATGTAACCTTGTCTTTGGTATCTCTTACTAGTCGGAAAAATTACTTACCCTATTATAGAACGTATTTGTGAATATGCTATAAGTGATTTAGTGCATACTATCTAAATATCTAATTTTTATGTTGTTTACTTTGTTAAATTTAATTTCTAATTACTTAATTCATAATAGAAAATTTTTTGAGTTTACATGTCTTAGTTGTGGTTGCGAAGGCTTTGTATGATTGCATGAAAATTTGTGTTGTTTTGTGCATGTGTGTGGAAACTTGCGATTTTGGCATGAAGAAAGAGATCAAACTTCTCCAAGTGTGTATTCATTAAATGCATAAGGTTATAATGTGCGTGTGAACACATTAAATGAAGAAACTTGATGCATTTGTGATCAATTTTAAGTTGTCATACGGTTTAAGTCCATTTTGTAGGATTTTGCAAACGTTGATATTATTTTTAAGGATTTAAACAGTAAATATCTAGACTTTCTTGTTATTTGGAAATATCATCTTTTAAGACTCATCTATCGCCTCAACATTAATCTTTTATTATTTTGTATTAAATCTTGAATTTATGGTTTATGCGATAGAGTATTTTTAGGGTTCGATCTTATGTGATTAGAGTTTCCAAGTCCTATAGTCAAATTAGGGTTTTAGTTTCCATGGACTCTGAATTTTCTAACTAGAATGTTGGCATAATCCAAATATTTAATTGAGGTCTAGATTCTTATATACTGATTTGTATTTTATCCTATTATGTATTTTATAACCCTAGTGATTCATCTTTGAATTATTGTTTTACAACCAATAGGCTCTACAAATTAATCATCTTCTATTGTACTTGAAATCTATGGCTAATTATGACTACTTGTAGAGCTATCAAATCATGAAATCCCATCTTTTATTGCTTAAGAATTATTTATCTTGATTATTGATGACTATAACTTTTCTAAGGCCACTTTATGATGATTTAAAATGCAAGAGTCATCTCGATAACCATTATATCGTCATCTAATATGTGTAAATTTTATTTTCTAACTGCTGAACTTTAAGGTAGATAAATCTTGGGGTTTACAATAACAATCGATTCATTATCAATCATCGATTGTCCAAGGTCATGGAATTTATACTTTGCGTTTCGAAATTTTATTGGCAAGGATTCTAATATTTTTAAGTACAATCAAATTTATTCACACTTTAATATTCTTAAATTGAGAAAAATCGGAAGAAACTTTTTTGACTTTTTGTTAAAGTTCCTTAAGATTATGTATTATACATTTTGTAATTATCACATTTAAGTTATACAAAATTAGGAGGATTACATCCTTCCCTCAATTTTCTTTCCCCCTACAATATTTCCTTCCTAATTCATTCCATCATGCCAAAAAAAGGTGTTAATCATAATTCTCTTTATATTTGATGCTGGTACAACCTTAATTAACATAGTGTTTAATAGCATCAAAATCTAACATTCGATACATAGTATTATATGAATGTCTTAAATTTAAGGACTATTTGTCCTCAATGATATTAAATATATGATATACTCTATTAGTCGATTGTGTCCAATGCACCAATTTAAATCTAGACCCCCCACTTGTATAATTTGGACATCTTTCCTTTAGTCTAGGAGGAATGACCTTAATTACATAACATGTTGCTTAGACATCTACGTTAGATATCTATCCAATTAAGGGACAATTTTTTATGATATGATGGGGAGCTTCTATGGTTCGTTGACGAGACTGTCCCACCATTTATCTAATCATTAAAATAAATATTGTAAATGGAATATTAATTATATTAGTGATTCAATTACGGTTTGATATGATGTGAGCCATTGGATGAAGACGAGACCGGTTCCGTTAAAATTAATGGTGGGACTATAGAATTTTCCAATATGATGTAACAAATTCTCACTAAATATATATATATATATATATATATTATTCTAAAGATGTTTATATATTTATTAGACTTTATTGTGAAATATATATAAACTTAAAGTATACAAATACAATCTGAAAATTACTAAGTTTCCATCAATTTTTTAATGGGACTGGTTTTGTCGCTTATTTAATAGCTCGGATTCTTACTATAAAACAATCGCACCATAAAATACTTAATAAATCAATTACTTTATGATAATTAGATGCTTCCATATAATAAATACTTATATTTTATTAATTATATTTATGAATATATCAAAAAGCTTTTCACGATGTAGAAATTATTATAGATGTTTATTTACTCACTTGCTATATTTAATAGGGAGAAACAATTTGGATCCTTAATAAGTAGATGCCTTTGTTTTCACTTTTTCTTTTAAATAAAATTTTCCCTGTGAAATTCTTTTTGCTACCTTTTAACTTCTTTTATTTCTTTTTATCATCGTCTTATGTTTTAACATGCTCATAATCCATTTTGCAGCTTTCTTCACATTTTCAATATTTATTGGCATAATAAACACTAATTTATAAAGGACTAATAAAACACAAACATGCTAAATTAGATTTTAAAATGTGGTAAATATATGGAATCACTAACTAGTGCTTAAGTTTATTTACCCTATAATTTTCAACTGAAAATTTTATATGAAATCTTCTTATAAGAAAATTAAAGTTTTAACTATTCTATGTGACTTGTTGTCACTTATAATAATGAAGATTATATTGAAAACGCTCTAGAAAATACTCAAGAGGGGAGTAAATTAAGTATTTGAATTAAAACAACTATTTAATAAATTTTTTTTGCAAAAGATCAAATTAATCTTTGATAGTAGTGGTTATAGCAATAGTAGTGGTTATAGCAATAATAATGTACTGAAAAATATAAAAGTGATAGGGAAAAAAGATTCAAGCCTATATATAACGTAAAGTTCAGCCTGCTTCCTAATCTCCAAGATCATACAATGCACCTCTAACTGAGGACTTTACATACTTTATTAATTACAATCACTAATGCTCAAATAGAGCTACACACAAACTATAACATTCAAGAATATATAATATCCTCACTTTAATAGCTCTTTTTACACATGACAAGTGTAAAAACAAAGCACTAATTTGATTTTTCTCTCTCCAGTTTTTTTTTTTTTTTTTTTTTGCAAAAATAATGAGCAAGCGTATAAAGTAAGAGTTGATCAATGGGCTTGTTTGTTTGTATGTGAAAGCTCTTAGATTTTTTTTTTTTTTTTTTTTTCAAACTACAAGGGACATGTATTTATAACTCTTTAAAAATTTAAACACCCATTGGAGAAAACGTCTGAAAAATGATAAGCATTAAATGCACGTAATAGCTACTTTTATCTTGCTAGCTTGCCCATGTAAAGCTCTATTGGATCATCAGCGTAGCATTCATGCCCTTGGATGAGCTATTTGTGCTCATGGATTGAAGTCGTGATATAACCTACGACTAGTTTACTTTGCACTAGCTAAGCGATGTACAACCTAAAAACACAAAATCCAAACACACGCGGATACTCCTTTGATTTGAAAGATCATAATTTTTCTTATTTAGTTTGTCTTCTTTTGATCAATCTAATATGATCTATTAGTTTCAATCAAGTACGGTATGTTTAGCATATGATTTACATAATTTTGTTCTCATCAAAATCACATTTAGAATTAATCGGTTTAACATTTTCTCCCATTTTGATCGGGGCAAAATTATGTGAAGGGTACTTGCTCCTCCTCAATTTAGTACTCCCCCGCAGTTTTGTTTTTTGTGAAAAAGAGTTTAGCATGTTTAAGTTATAGCAAAAACATTTAGTGCAAAGCAAGTAGATTTCAATCCTAAGTTTATAATGAGTTCAAGGATGGTAAAATCATATTTTGCCATTATTTCTCCCCCATTGACCTCATCAAAAATTCTATACATAATGAGACAATTCAGCATATTACGAAAGGTATAAGACCAAGAGTTCATTCATAACATGAAAAACTATAAGGAGATCAACAAATAATGGAAACCATGATAATCCAACATAGAAGTTACTAATAGGCCCATTAAGAGAGCATCACAATAGTTCATTACAAAAGGTTAGAGAATATAAGATGCAAGCATAACAAAAAGAAGGAAAAGGATCAAGCTGGAGGTGGGTGAGGATAAATGCTATAGAAGTGCTCCATGAACCTACGAATACCAGAGTTAAAAGATTGGAACTCAGAGCGAAGGCCATAAATCTGAGTTTTCATGAAAGCAAACTTGGAATCCATTTAATCATGAAGCTCCTAAAGGGAAGAGGCTGACGAACTAGAAGCTTGAATAGGAGGTTCATATGCATTAGAAGCTAAGTCCATACTTGAATTGGGAAGAAGAGCACCACCACCAATCAAAGGTTCTAAAGGTTTCTTGCGCACTCATCTACCATTTTGTGTCTTCGAGGTGCCTAAACTAATAGTATCGAAGGAGAAGGTGGGAACCAAAATAAGGTAAGTCTCAGTGCTGAACTCTACTCCTTTGCTCCTTTACAGATGACTAATCAACCTACTTCCATGAAGGACCACTTAAGCAGGCTTGTTGGTCATGTTCTTAAAGTTTCTAAGCATAAGATCAAAGAAGCGTATCCTATCCCCCTTTCAAGATGTGTACCATAAACCATAAGTCTTGTTAGGTCACTTGAGTTTGTTGTCCCTTACATGAAATATAATTATTAGTTAAGAACTGGTGATGAACCTAACGCCTAAGGGAAAGCTGGAAGGAATACAAATTACACAGCTCGCACCAATTATGACCCATATTAGAGACAGTGAAAAGCTCTTCATAGTATTAAGCTCCATCAAAATTATTTGACATTATAACCTCAGTATTATCAACACCAATTAGACTATAAACATCATGATGAGAGATCTCAATTCTCCTTCATACTGTAGGTGTCAAAATGATAAACAAGAAGAGGGGGGAGGGGGGAATGGGGATGATGGATTATCTGTTAAAACTTTTTCTCGAAAAACTAATTAAAAGGAATACTTTTTATATTTTTGTTTCTTTTTATGATGAATGCATGTGATGACCAATAAATAATATAAGAGAAATTAAGATGCAATAAAATAAAGGAGATATCGATTTATAGATATTTCTCCTTATGAGTCAATCCTCTCTTTTAGCTCTACTATTGGGGATTCGATCTTCCACACCGGTCGTTCTACTAGTCTAATTGTAAGAAGAATTACAAACACCAATAGCTCTTACTCTACCTACCATTCGTTAAGCACATACTACAAGACTTTTGTAATATAACTTCTATGCTAATCATCAATAGAAAAGTAAAGGAATAATTTGTGTAAGATGAGAAAATATAAGTTCTCTACATTAAGCTCGAAATCTAGAAAGAACTGTATATAAAAGATGATGCTTATAGTATCTATCCAAGTGTTTGTAGGAGTGCTCAGAGGGCCTTTTCAAGGATGTAAAGAAACTCCATATGTGCTCTTGTTGTTTTTTCTCATATCTACTTTTGAAACTTGAAGAGTGTTGATTATTTATTTTCTTCTTGAATGGTTCTTCTTGAAAGAAAGCTTCAAACGTTCATAAAATCTTATAGCGGCTTATTTGTTGCCTACGTAAGATTGATATCCCTTTATTTGTGGGATTTGGATATCTTATCCAAACATTCAAACTTTGAACTGATAGAACTTATCTTATACTACCTGTTTCTTCTTGAAATACTCTTGATATTTATCTTTACCTAATTCTTCAAAAACTTGGTTAGATAAGCTTTAGTTTGAATTTAAAGATCCCTCTAATTCCGAATAAGCTTAAGCTGATAAACCATATCTTTTATACTTATTCTTAACTTGTTTTGCAATAGTTGATAATTATACCTACATAAAAGAAAAATCTTGATCTAACAACTTTCAAAGATCTTGATAAAACAACTTCATAAGCTTGTAATGGACGTTTCTAGCAAATAAACATACTTGGAGAACACGAGAAACAACTTAAAGAGCATCCCCATAGATTATTATCCTCCTTATGTGAAACGAATTAAATGTATTACTCAAATACACTTAATTAGTAGAGCTAAGGCTTTAAATAAATCTAGCTTGTATTTTGATTTTGATTAAAAAAAACTGTATGACATTTATTTTGAGAACCGAAGTATCATTCATCCAACTGTCCATTTACGTATCTATCGAAACGTCTATTGGATTGTCTTATTAATTTTCTGATTAAGTGTCTATGAATATGGATATCTTTGTTCTACATGCTAAAAATAGATTCATTAGATATCTTATAAGCTTTTTTTATCATCAAAACTCATTTTGGAGAGCTCAACACATACAAATATGAATACAACTGATTTCTCACAAAATGAAACTACTAAACCCCATCTCTATTTCAACACCCAGACTACCATCATCTTCTAAGTAATTAGTCAAATTACAATAAAACATCCCAACAATCTCTTCATTCACTTCAGTAGGAAAAAGCTTAATATTCAAAATATTATTTAGTGCTACACCAAGTAATTGAGGAATATGAAAACACTCTATAACATCTTCTTTATAATTCCTACCAACATCTATAGGAAGGTCACGGAATAAGGCATACCTATGCAAATGCTTCTTAAATGGGAAAAGGAAGGCATCAAAGATAGGTGGAGGAGGCGAAGCACAACCACGAGCAATCCTTAGAGACATAGTGGGAGACAGGAAGTGAATAGAGTGTTTTAGAGATGGTGAGGAGAGTGGTAGAAGATTTAAGTGGGTTTATAGAAGATATGGGAGAGGTATTAAGAGTAAAAGGAGATTAAGTGTTAAGGTTTGGGAAAGAAAGGTTGTAGTTGAAGAGAATAAAGAAGGAAATGAGCAAAGAGAGAGAAGATAGTACTTATATTTGCATCTAAAAGACGTGTACCAGCAAGCCAGTGATGTAGTATTAATAAGCCAATGAAATTATTTTACTTTTATTGGAGAACAGAGGCTATCGCGCCTCTTGACCATGCCTACAAAAAGAGTACCAACAAGCCAGTGTCAATCATAACAGCGAGCCAGTGATTTTTATAATTTTTATCAAAAGCACCAGACAAACAAAAAGAAATTTTTGTGGCTTGAAAACTTATTTTTATGTGAACTTACTTTTTGATCAAAAAAGACTTTAAACATGTAGAGCATGGGAGATGCACTTGTTAAAAAATGGAAGCAAGCTTAAAAAATATGTTACATTAGGACCATCAAGAAGACACACATGATACAAGCATGTCATGTGGCCTTCTTCAAAACATATCATAATTAAGCATAGTTGATACATAATAGCTTGATTATTGCAAAATCAAGTCTTGGATGAGCTGTTTTGAAAAGGTAGCTTATTTTATACTAACTTGGCTCCATTACATTTAGCAATCATTTTGTGTGATCATGCCCAATTCTCTACGTAAAGTGCAAAATGATCCTCACTGAAGGGTTTGGTAAAAATATCAGCAATTTAATTGTTTGTACCAACAAATTCTAATATAATATCATTATTTAGAATATGATCTCTAATGAAATAATGTCTAATTTTGATATGCTTAGTACTTGAGTGTTGTATTGGATTTTTTTGTCAAATTTATAGCATTAATGTTCACATTGAATTGGGACATTTTGATGCTTTAATCTATAATCTTGCAAAGTTTATTTCATCCACAAAACTTGTGCATAGCAACTACCAGCAGCCACATATTTGGTTTTGGCAGTTGAGAGTGCAACCAAATTTTTTTTCTTTGAGTGGTTAAGATATTAGTGAGTTTCCAAGAAAGTAACATGTGGTTCTTGTGCTTTTCGATCAACTTTTCATCTAGCAAAGTCTACATCGGAGTATCCATCTAGATCGAAAGAAGTAAATTTTGGATGCTACAAGCCAATTGCAATAGTACCCACAATATACTTAAAGATGTGTTTTACTACACTTAAGTGAGATTCCTTCAGGTAAGATTGAAATCGTGCACATAAGCACACTAAAAACATGATATCATGTTTAGAAGCACTTAAATATAGTATATTAATTATCATGCCTCTATATAAATTCTTACAAATATTTTTTCCATTTTCATCTTGATCAAGTTTTGCACTTGTGCTCATATGTGTAGCCCTAGGTTTGCTATTGTTCATTTTAAATCTTTTTAAGAGTTCTTTGGAATATTTAGATTGATTGATGAAAGTCTCATTTTAAGTTTCCTTTACTTAAAGACCTAGAAAATAATTGAGTTCTCCCATCATGCTCATTTCAAATTCACTCTTCATAAACTCAGCAAATTCATTTACAAGACTCATGCTAATAACTCCAAACACGATGCTATCTACATAGATTTGCATAATCAATGTCTATGACTTGTGATATTTGATAAATAATGTTGTATCAATTTTTCCTCTAGAAAATCCTTTGTTTAATAAGAAGCTACTAAGCCTTTCATACCAAGCTTTACAAGCTTACTTGAGTTCATAAAGAGTTTTTTTCAGTTATAAACGTGGTCAGGAAATTCATTATCTTTAAAACCCAGTACTTGCTCTACATAAACTTCTTCTTTGATGAAGCCATTTAAGAAAGCACTTTTAACATCCATTTGAAAATGTGTAAAATTTTTTAAAGCGGCAAATGTCAAAGCATCCTAATGGCTTTTAATCTAGCAATCAAGGCAAAATTCCCATCAAAACTTATGCCGCCTTCTTAATTGTAACATTTGGCTACTAACCGAGCTTTGTTCCTAATTACTAATTATGTTTCATCAAATTTATTTCTATAAATCCATTTGTTTCTGATGACCGATCTACTACTACGTCTGGGAACTAAGTTTCGAATTTCATTTATTGTGAATTGATTTAATTCTTTATGCATTGCTTTTATCCCAAATTCATTTTTTAAAGCTACTTCTACCTTTTTTGGCTTAGTTTGGATAAGAAGACTATATTACTTATGTTTCTTAAGGATGATCTTGTCTGCACCCGATTTAAAGGTTTACCTATTAATAGATCCCTAAGGTGTGATCTAGCATATTTCTGTTCCTTAGGAAGGTTGTAGCTAATTGATTCATTCAAATCATCCATTCTATATTCATTTATTATTTCCATTTCTTTAACATTATCATTGTTTTCAAATGAAAACTTATCTAAATTTGCACATACATCATCACTGGAGCACACATGATGTAAGACATCATAAAAAATAACATGAATTGATTCTTCCACAACCAAAGCTCTATTATTGAAAACTTTATAAGCTTTACTAGTAAAGGAATAGCCAAGAAAGATACATTTATCATTTTTTGCATCAAATTTAGCTAGTTGATCTTTTCCATTGTTTAAGATGTAACATTTACTTTCAAAAGGATGAAAGCAAGATATGTTAGGTCTTTTACCTTTCCAAAGCTTATAGGGAGTTTTTTTAAGTATAGGTCTAATGAACACTCTATTAGACATGTATCATGCGGTATTGATGGCTTTGGGCCAGAAAAATTTAGTTAGATTGTCTTAAAAAAAATATTGTTCTATCCATTTTAATTAAAGTTTTATTTTTCTTTTCAACAACTCCATTTTGTTTTCATGTTCTAGGTGTTGAAAAAATGTGTTCAATTCCAAATTTGCAACAAAAATAATCTATTTCATAGTTTTCAAATTCTCCCTCATGATCACTTTAGATAGTTTAAATGTTAAAACCTTTTTCATTTTGGACTGTCTTGCAATATGTGGGGAGAAAAAGACATTATTTGATATGTCTATAGATGCAAGGAAGAAATTCTATGTATATCTAGTGAAGTCATTGACAATAACCAAGGTATATTTTTTGTCACTTAAACTTAAGGTTTGAGTAGGTTTAAATAAGTCCATGTGCAATAGTTTTACCTAGAAGTGAAAACTGCATCTTTAGACCTAAAGAGAGTCTTAGTTTGCTTTCCTTGTTGGCATGGTTGATAAATCTTGTCCTTTTGAAAGTTTATTTTTGGTAATCTCTTAATAAGATCATTTTTAACAAGTTTTGAAATTACATCCATACTTGCATGCCCCGGTTTTCTATGCCATAACCAATTATCATAATTTTGAGAGTATAGACACGTCTTATTTGAAGATTTGAAATCATCTAGATTGATTTTATAAATATTTCTTTGTCTATACTCTTTAAAATGAGGTTGATTATTACCAATTCTCTTAATAGAGCATTTATTGACAAGAAATGTCACTTTAAACGCATTACCACACAATTGGCTAACATTAAGTAAATTATGCTTTAAACTATCAATTAAAAGCACATTCTTAATACTTAAACTTATATTTACTAGAACATTACCTTCATTGAGTATGGTTGACTTGGAATTGTCTTTGAAGATGATACTCACTTGATCCTTCAAGATCAATGTCATGAATTTGGATGCATCTCTAGTTATGTGCCTTGAGTTACCACTATTCAAGTACCATTTGTTGTTTCTTGAAAATTTATACAAAACAGAGGATTATTTCTCTAGTTGAGTTTGGGTCTTTTTTTGTTAGGAGCAACAAGAGTTTCTCTCTTAAGAACTCATACTAGCTTGGTTTTATGATTCAAATGCATGGTCTTCCTTATTGCACATGTTAGGAGAGGAGGAAGCCTTTAATGAGGAGAAATTATTCAAACAGACATTATAAAGGGTTACACAAATAAGCTTAACACAATCTATTAACCAAAACCTTAAGATATTAAGTTAATTGATTTTCTTTCTTATAAACCCTTCACATAAGTCCAATATTTCCCATGTAGGATTTTTCTAACCTCACACTTGCACCCTAACAAATCTCCCTCTCAAGTGTGGATCTCTACAATAGGCTAGGTCATATTCTCCCTCAACAAGAGTTTGTCAAATGACTCAATTAAACCACTTTTCTTGTGAGTGGTCTGCTCCTCACCAAGTCACCATACATGTAGGGTTTCATAAATGAGTCATACTATAAAGCTCTTCTTTCCTCATAGAGGGTCAACCATGGGAGTTTTCTTGCCGAACCATTATCTTTGATACCAATTTGTTAGAGTACAAGTGTGACGTTAGAAAAATCCCACATGGAAAATATGGGATGTATCCGTTTGAATACTTTCTCCTCGTTAAAGGCTTCCTCCTCTCCTAACAAATTGGTATCAGAGTCGGGAGATTTGGTTATTGATTTATAATGGCAATAAAGTTTGAGATTGAGAAATTTGATCTTGATTCTAGCTTTGCTTTATGTCAAATCAAGATATATGATATCCTAGTTCAGTGTAGATATCATAAAGCTTTATTAGGGAAGGAAAATATGCCAGAGTCACTTACAAAGGAGCAAAAGAATGATTTAGATGAGAAGGTTGTGTCTACAATTCAACCATGTTTGTTTAATCAAGTTTTGAAGAAGGTCACTAAGGAAAAGACTGCTACCGACTTATAGGCTAAATTGGAGTCACTTTATGTGGAGAAATCTCTCACTAGTAAGCTTCATAAGAAGCTTTAGTTCTATAGCATAAAAATGGAAGAAGGTACATCCATTAAATCTCACATTGATTCTTTTATGTCCATTATATTGGATTTGGAAAATGTAGGCATTGAAATTAGTGATGAAGATCAAACCCTTAAGTTATTGTGTTCCTTGCCACCCTCATACTCAAACTTTAGATAGACCCTACTCTATGGCAAGACAAATGTAACTCCAGAAGACGTCAACTCCACTCTTCTATCTAAGCATCTTATTGATAATGAATTTTGATGTAGCAACAAAGGTGATAATCAAGCAGAAGGATTGATTGTGAGAGGAAGGGCACAAGAGAGAGGTGCATGTAGCAGCAATGCAAAGTGAAAGTCAAAGTCAAAGTCCTAATATAAGAATTTGACTTGCAACTATTGTCATAAAAAAGGGCACATTAAGCTCGATTGCTTTAAGCTAAAAAATAAGCAATCAAAACATGACAAGAAAGGAAAATCCGTTGAAGCGAGCATTGTAGCTGATGAGTCTACTACAGATCTTCTTATCACTATTGATGCCAATAGTAGATCCAAAGATGAGTGGATCATAAATTCTAGTTGTTCGTATAATATGTGTTCCAATTGGGATTGGTTTTCAACATATAAATCTTTTACAGGCGGATCCGCGCTAATGGGCAATAATGATGCTTGCCAAGTTGTGGATAAAAGAACAATCCATATCAAAATGCATGATGGCATTGTGAGAACACTAATTCATGTTCGTCTTGTTTCAAACTTAAAGAAGAATCTCATTTTCTTAGGTGCCCTTGATGCTAATGGGTGTAAGTATTCAGTTGAAGATAGAGTTATGAAGGTCACCAAAGGTGCTCTAGTTGTGATGAAAACCATGAGGTCCACAAATTTATATGTGTTGGATGGACATATAATTACCGGTGTTGCTACCATAAGTTCTTCATCGCTCTCTGACTCCGATATTAGGAAATTGCGGTGTAATGGTTGTGCTATGGATGTATTGGAGAGGCTTATATGCATGTAAAAAGGGTTGGGTGTAAGTCATGTGGGCTTCCCCAGCGTTACCACTTCACAGTAGCATCGCCCTCATCTGTAAACTCCGGAGTTCCTACCGGGAGGACTCTCTCGCTCACAGCCTTTTGGGGACCACTGCTACACATGGCGTGAAGGATTGTCCCACATGGGTTTGGCTCAACCCTTTTTACATGCATATAAGCCTCTCCAATACATCCATAGCACAACCATTACATGAAGCCTCTCCAATACACCCATAGCACAACCATTACATGCGGCATATGAGAATAAAACATATGAGTGAAAAGCATATGTCCTTATTGAGTAAAAGAGGCTTGTTGGGTTAACTTCTTGAACCACAAGGATCAATTTTTCACCATATTCAAGCAATAGAAAACTTTGATCGAGAAACAAATAGGGAAGTATATCAAATGGCTTAGAACGAATAATGGTATGGAATTCTATAACGGTAAGTTTAATGACTTTTGCAAAAATGAGGGGATTGTTCGACACTATACTGTTAGGAATACACCCCAACAAAATGGGGTTGCAGAACGTATGAACCAAAATCTCATTGAGACAGCACAATGCTTGCTCTCGAATGCCGGTTTACAAAAGGAGTTTTGGGCTAAGGCCGCCCCTATGGCTTGCCACTTGGTAAATCAATCTCTAATAATCCTGATGGTTGGAAGACTCTAAAGAAGTATGGTCCGACCACCTTGTAGATTACTTTGACTTGAAGATATTTGGCCATCTAGCTTACATGTACGTCAACGATAGCAAATTAGAGCTACGTGTTAAGAAATGCATATTCATTTGGTACCCTTCTATTGTGAAGGGATATAAATTATGGTGTACAAACTCCAAGCCGCTTAAAGTTGTAATAAGTAGAGTTGTAACATTTGATAAGTATTTAATGCTCAAGCAAGAAACAAAGTCTTCTAAAGAAAATTTAATAGAACAACTTAGAGAAGCTTAAGTGGGATGTAACCAAACAAGATGCTACTCTAAAAACTTCTTGATCAAATGGGTCATCTCATTTAGGTGGGGTTGAGTAAGAAGTTCCTTACAGCATAGCTAAAGGCAAAGGACGAAGAGAAATTCAACCACCACCATGGTATGCTGATTATGCTGAGTTGGTCGTCTATGTTTTATCAGCAGCAGATGAGATTAATAGAGATGGTAAACCATCCATATTTTCAAAAGTCATCTCTTTGTGTGGATTTGGATAAATAAATGGCGGCGATGCAAGAAGAAATGGAGTCTCTGCAAAAATAATGACACTAGGGAGCTAGTCAAACCACCATAAGGGAAAAAGTTTATTAGCTTCAAATGGGTCTTCAAAAGGAACAGGTCTTCTCTAACAAATAAAGGAATCAGGTATGAGGCTCACCTGGTTGTGAAGGGATATAGTTAGGTGTCAGGAATAGGTTTCAACAATGTTTTCTCACCTATTGTAAAACACTATTCCATCTGGCTATTACTTGCATTAGTAGCCATGTATGACTTAGAATTGGAGAAAATGGATGTTAAAACTACTTTTCTAGATAGCGATTTAGAGGAACAAATTTATATGTAGCAACTAGAAGGCTTTATTGTTGAAGGCAAGGAAGACCATGTTTGTTTACTAAAAGAAATCTCTTTATGGTTTAAAACAATCTCCTAGGTAGTGATATAAGCGGTTTGACACTTTCATGATCACCCATGGTTATTTAACTAGAATATACGATAGTTGTATTTATTTTAGAAAATTATCATTTAGGTCTTTCACATATTTGCTCTTATATGTGGATGACATGCTCATTGCTACCAAAAGCCTCACTAAAGTTAACAAATTGAAGATGCTTTTGAAAGATGAATTTGAGATGAAAGATTTAGAAGCTGCAAAGAAAATTCTTGGCATGGAGATGCAGAGAGATAGAAAAACTAACAAGCTATTTCTATCTAAAAAACATTATATTGAAAAAGTCCTGGAGCATTTTGGGATGAAAAATGCAAAGCCTGTTAGTACTCCACTAGCAGCTCATTTCAAACTTGCAGTAGCTTTATCTCCTAAGATAGATAAAGAGATTATGGACATGGTACGTGTTTCTTATGCAAGTGCAGTTGGTAGCATGATGTATGCTATGGTGTGTATTTGACTAGACATTTCACATATTGTTAGTGTTGTTAGCAGATATATGGCTAATCCTGGTTAAGTACATTAGCAAGTAGTGAAATGGATTCAAATATTTATGAGGTTCAACTAATACATGTTTGGAATTTGGAAAAGAGAATGCAAGCTTAGTTGGTTATGTTGATTTAGATTATGCTAATGATCTTGACAAAAGAAGATCACTTACTGGATTCATGTTTTGCTTGAGTAATTATGCTATCAGTTGGAAGTCATCTTTACAGGCCATAGTTGCTTTGTCTACAACACGAGTGATCATGAAAAATATACACAATAACAAATATCAATTCTAGTGTGAGTGTCTTTAGAGTGAGAGATTGGGTATATTTGGGGTTTGGGTTTGATTGATTTCTCTTTTGTAAATGGCTTGTCTTCTTTCTAGTAGGCTTTGCTTTCTTTTTCTCTTGCCATGATATTTCTCAATCTTCTCTTTATCCTTTGCCATTATTTTCTATAAGCACTCAATCTTCCTAAGTTGTAACAGCATAATTGTGAGAAATATGACTAAATGTGCCGCAATAGTTGCAAGTTCCATAAGTAGCTCTCACAAACCAAGTTCTATGGGCTTGCAATTGTGATCTCTATCATAGTCAATTCCATATTTGCTTAAATCATATTTTTTACTTCCAAGAAGTGTGTTTAAGTTTTCTTTTCTTTTTTTTTTCCTTTGGTGAACTTGGTTATAGTTGTTTTTGTATCATCTAAGCTAGCTTTTAGCATGACATTTTCATTTCTTAGTTCCTTTAGCTTTTGAGCATCATTATCACAATTATGGGTATGATCATTACCTTTTGAGGTCTTGTTTTTTATTTCTAACAAGTCAACTTCAATTTTTGGTTTCTCATTTTCTTAATTTATCTTGTCATTTTCTAGTTTCAAATAATCATTATCTTCACTCACTCGAGTTTTCATTTTCATCCTTCGATTTGTTGTATTCCTTTTTAAACACATGCATATCTTTTCCTACATTTGACATCATCTTTATGAAATTTTGATTTTTCTTTTGCAACTTTATTACTTCTTTGCATAGAATATTATACATGATTACAAGTTTATCATAGGAAAGGAGAGGATAAAGAACCTACCTTATCATCAAATGCCATAAAGCAAACATTTTCGTCGAGTCACTTGAATCATCATTACTCCAAGTGTCAATAAGAGCTTCCTTTTTGGATCTTCCAGATGCTTTCTTGAGCATTGGACAGTATTGTTGGATGTTTCCCAATTTGTGACATTTGAAGCAAGTTATCACATTCTTCTTTTCCTTTTTATATCGTAAGGAGCTATCATCATCATCATCATCCTCTTTATTTTGTTCTTGAATTTCATGAATTTTTTGAACTTCTTGGCCATCAAAGTAAGTTCCTCATCATCTTCATCACTAGAATCATGATATGTAGCTTTTAATATAATGCTTTTTTGCTTGATTCCTCTCCTTGCCTCTTCATCAACTCATGTGAAGTTTCTCTTTAATCATGGTATTTAAATCTCGTGCTTCTTTAACAGCCATTCTCTTAGCCTCTCGATATTTGGGCAAGGATCTAAGAAGTTTAGCGTTAATTTTCACATTAGTAAAATTCTTTCCAAGCATACTTAAAGGATTTGTGATGTTGATAAATCAAACATGCATTTCATCTATGGTTTCATTAGGTTGCATTGAAATTTTCAAATTATCCACATAGAAGACTTATTTTTGTGTCTCTAACTCTTGATATTCCTTTATAAGTCTTCTCTAATTCATCTCATATATCTTTAGCAGTTTTACATATGAAGATTCTATTAAAATCACTTTCATTCAATGCAATACATTCATAGCTATTCTATTTACATCTAATCCTTTCCAATCTTCTTCACTATAGTCTCCTGCTTCTTTTTCTTCAATAGTTAAAGGGCCAGTTTCTATTACGTTTCATATTAGCTTGTTTTGTGCTTTTAGGAAGATTTTCATTCTACACTTCCAATAAAGGTAGTTTTCCCCACTTAGAAGTGGTTGCCTATAGATAGCTTGTCCTTTTAGAATTCTTAGTGAATTTAATGTCATAATCTTTACTCTAAATGTAATTAAGCACAAGAAATTAGAGACCTTACTCTGATATCAAATGAAAACATAGTAGAAAACACTCAAGAAAGAGGAGAGGTTGTGAATTGAGTATTTGATCTAAAACAATCAATGATTAAATTTTTTTACCCAAAAGATCAAATTAATCTTTGATGATAGTAGTTATAGCAATAATAATGCATTGAAAAATATAAAAGAGATAAGGAAAGAAGATTCAAGTCCAAATATAACATGAAGGTCAATCTGCTTCCTAATCTTCACGATCGCATAATATGCCTCCAACCAAGGACTTCATATAGTTTATTAATCATAATCACAAATGCTGAAATAGATCTACACACAAACTACAACATTCAAGAATATATAATGTCCTCACTTTGATAGTACTATTTTACAAATAACAAATGTAATAATAGAGCACTAAGTTGATTTTTCTCTCTCTAGATTTTTTACAAAAATAATGAGCAAGAGTATAAGAGTAA
Organism: Combretum micranthum; assembly: GCA_024138025.1. Classification (NCBI taxonomy): domain Eukaryota; kingdom Viridiplantae; phylum Streptophyta; class Magnoliopsida; order Myrtales; family Combretaceae; genus Combretum; species Combretum micranthum. The sequence goes on along the minus strand of JAMXBD010000923.1, from coordinate 191,623 downwards.
GAGAGGATCAATGGGTATATTTGTTTGCAAATGAAAACTCTTTTATTTATTTATTTGGTCTTCAAACTAAAAGAGATGTATATTTTAAGTCTTCAAAAAGCCAAATACCCATTGAAGAAAATGTCTTAAAAGTGCTAAGCATTAGATACACATAATGGCTTTTTTTGTCCCACTAGTGTAGCATTCGTGTCCTTGGATGAGCAATTCGTGCCAACGAAATGAAGCCACAATAAGAGTTATGGCTAGTTTATTTTGCACAAGCTTGCCAGTGTAAGACCTGCAAACACAAAATCCAAACACACACCCACAGACTCCATTGATTTGAAAGATTATAACTTTTCTTGTTTAGTTGTCCTTCTTTTGATCAATCTAATATGATCTATTAGTTTCAATCAAGTACAATATGCTTAGTATATGATTTACATAATTTTGTTCCCATCACTATCACATTTAGAATTAATCAGTTTAGCATACATAACTTTTGCTATCATATCACACAAAAGTCTATGGTTAAATATAATTAACACGATTACTTCAAAAGGGGAGGGGAACTATAAATCCAATTGTGTGCACCTCATAGTGTATTTGAACATTGATAAAGCGGAAAAGTATGTATTCCATTAAGAGGGCGGCCATTCCCCTTCAGTATGTCTCACAGATAAAGCTCTATTGATATCAATTTATATATAATTGTTACATATTCAAAATTATAATGAATTTTATAAATATCACCTCTATTAAAATACATCTTCAATATTATATTCTTTATCATTCTTTATGGCAGCTAGTTGAAACAGCATAAACTTACCTTTCAAATTCAGTGCGGTCCCTTCTCTTGCGACGATACAAAGGTAAAACAATAATAAAAAGAAAGATCCTAATATCTGATAAGAAGATGCTATAAAGTGCTACGTGTGGGTCCTCATCAATACATATCTATCAATGGAATGTTATTTGTTAATAAATCAGGAAAAAAAAAAAGAAAGAAACATATATTTTATACATATATATTTTTCATATAGTGTACGATCAATTTAAGAAATTGATACTTACAAGTTTCATTTTAGTTACTTCTTTTTGGATATTTTATTCTTTTATATTAAAGTAAAGAGGTTGTATAGGTCTGTTAGGATTGTCTTTTTTTTTCATTTTTATCTTATCTATATTTAGTCTGTATATGTATTTCATCTGTATCTTATCTATTTGGTCAGTTTATGAGTAAAAATATCTATTTTTCATTTATATCTATTTTTTAGACAAATATCTCTTTGAAAACGAAGAAAATAAAATAATAAACAGACAAAAAAAAAAGAAATGGAAGTGGAAATGAGGAGAAATGAAAAGAAGTAAAATTTTTATTTTATGTTTAGTAAATTATAAGAGAAATGAAAGGAAAAAAGGAAAAATTGAGTTAGTGATTAACAAAATTATCCCTAGACTACTTTTATAAAATATTAGTATAAACTATTTTACAAGGATATTTTTATCATTCTAACGTTTTCCTTCGTTTCCATCCTTTTCATCCCAACATTGGACAAAAAAGCTATGGCCTTCGATTTCCCTTCACTACCCTCCATTTCACCACAATTTAAGATAGCCAAATGGACAAAGTTCATCCCATTTTCTTTCTCTTTCATTGGTTTCAGTCAACTTCCTCTAATCCAAATCAAGTATTACTTTCAATAGCTAGGGCTTTTGGATAATTTTCCTAGCTAAATTTAGTAAACCAAGAGTCATGTTTTTCCTCTATAAATATCTCTCTCTTTAATCACTTTCCTTTTTGTTAACTTGACATTCAAGGAGTATATTCCTTATATGGCAATAGCAATGTATCCTTCCCCTTTTCATCTACAAAAACATCAAAAGTTGGCTCATTCTCTCCTCTCCCAAAACACATGTTGCATAAGATTTTATAAATTTATGTGAAAATTATTAAGTACCATTTTGTTTGTTGTTGGTTTTTTTTCCTTTTTTTTTTTTTTTTTTAGGTTTTAGGTGGAGAAAGGAGATAGAAAGAAGAGAGAGGATATTAATTAATGGCAAGAGAGAAGATTTAGATCAATAAAATTGCTAATATTGCAGCAAGACAAGTCTCCTTCTCCAAACATAAAAGAGGATTGTTTAAGAAAACTCAGGAGTTGTCTGTTTTTTGCGATGCTAACATTGCTACCATCATCTTCTCTTCTGTGAGGAAGCTCTTTGAGTTCTTTAGCTCCAAGTAAGATCCCTCTTCTCACTCGCTTCTTGTTTGTTTCAAACTTAAATGAGTAAGATCCCTCTTCTCACTGGCTTCTTGCTTGTTTCAAACTTAAATGAGATTTATATAGTTTGATTTATCCTCAGAATATTAAGAAATCCCTCCTAAAGATGGAGATTTGAAGGCTACTTAACGATTTAGATTCGATTATCGTATGAGCCTTTGTATCTAAAGACTGCGAATCTGCTGTATTTGACTTGTTAGGATTTTACAGGTGAGAAAAATTAAAAGAAAGAGCTTAGAAGATCAAATGAGTTGATGATTTGAGTTAGACAAACATTAAAATTAATCAAGATGATTTATAGCATAAGTAGTTATTATGGTGTTGATTTGTTTAACATCTTAAGTTTCTTAATTTCTTATGTCTGTAATTTCGTTCATTAAGTTATGAAAAAGAGGAGGAGGACAAAGGAGCATCCCGTTTATTTCAATGAAAATGTTTTTTAGAAAAATGTCTTTTCATTTTTCTATGTTTGTTTAAGAAAAAAAATAGATCATTAATGGAAAACATCTTCCCTTATTTTGAAAAATATAGACTTTTTATAACTTATTTTTTGGAAAATGACTTATAGAATATAAATATGTAAGTCATTTTTTCATCGATTTATGAGTCTATCTACCAATCATTTCTATCTAAAATATTTATTATTAATTTTTTAAATATTTTTTTAAGTAAATTTATTTCTCATTATAATATATGGATGGAAATCTAACACTATGTGTAGATCGGAGGAAGTTGAAGGAAAGAGACTGGAGGTAAGAGAAATAAGGTGAAGTATTTGTTTGATAATTTGTTTTTCGAGAGAAATGGGATGACATGAAGGGAAGTAGAAGGAAAGTGGAAGGAAAATGGAAGCTGCATTCTTTCTTTCCAAATTTAGGAAGAAATTGTATGTTTATCGATCTACTAAATAAAAATTACCAAATACAAATTACATCAAATTAATTACATAAGTACCGGCGCAAAATCATGTCTTAGACATATAATTTACTTTTTAGAATTTATTTGGACATAAATTGCATTAGTGAGATGCGACTTATGTTGTAATATGTGAGTCCCCACTTACACATGCAATTCTAGTATTCGATGCCAGGTTAACTGGAACATCAGTGAATCTGACATTTTTTAATTCTTCTGCACCATCCCATCCAACTACTACTTATGATATACACCACCACCAACATAACCAAAACTTGAAACAAAAACCCACAAATCAACATCAGGATCAAAAAAAAAAAAAAAAAAAAAAAGCCAATAATTTTTTTACTGCATGAGAACATATTGTCTGTTGGAGGATTAGTGAAGGAAGTAAACAAATCCATACTCCGTGCCACTGTCGTCCCTTTCGAAGACATTAAGGATGTCTAGACCCCGATGGACAAGGCCACTCAGAAACATAGAGCCTTTGGTTTCGTCACTTTCCTCGAACAGGAAGACGCCACCATAATGGATGACATGGGATAAATGATGGCTCTAAAGTACGCGAATCGCCTTTGTTATATGCTTTTCGTTTGATGTTGAATCCTTTTCACTAAATGCGATTAAGTGGCGGTCTAATATTTGGAGGTGGTGCATACTTGAATCACTTTCCTTAAATGCAATTCATGATGATTTTCAGTGTGTAGCCCCTACAAGATACAATTCAGTACTGTACAACTTTCATTATATCACATCTTTTAGACACGCTTATTTAGTAAAGTAGTAGCTCACAACTACAAATTGTGATTTAGAGTTGATGATTTGGTAATTAATTTATCTTATTTGTATTTAAGTAATTTTTTCTAGAACATTGGTAGACATGTGTTTTATCTCCAAATTTAGGTAGATAACAAGACAAGTGGATGGAAATGATATGCAAATATAAAATACCCTTACACAATTACTTATCAATATTTCATAAAAATAATACAGGAGTAATTTTATCGATCACTATTTCCATTTCTCTCTCTTATTGTAAAATTGAGTTGAAATGATGTAAAATTATCAAAATATTCCTAAAAATGTTTGAAAAAGTAAAGTAAATGTTTTAGCTTTTAAAATATTCATTTCACTTTATTTCTTTAATCATCCAATCAAACAAGTCCAAAGAAAACATTTTACCTCGTTTTCTTTTATTTTCATCTTACAAATTCAAATAAAAATATAAACAATATTTCTTTTTGTTTCCCTTTCTACTTTTTTATTTTTTCTCTTTTCGCTTGTTTCCGTTTATTTCTTCTCAACCATGGATTGCCAAAAATAGTGTTAGTCAGGTATGGAGATACTTCAAACCATATGAACTTTCACATTAGAAAAGGTAAATTTCTTTGAGTGCAATATATTTATGAGAATTTAAAGTATCTAATTGCAATTTTTTTATGAATTAGAGATGTATTTGCCCCAAATTAGAAAGTTTAGCTATTTTTGCTACTTTCCTATTAATATTATTGAACTAAAAAATGGTATAGTCGACGTACATTTATATACTAGGAATTAAATTATTAAAGTATGGAGTAACTTGTCAACCTGATACATCAAGTTAGTGAAATTACGGATGGCAGGTTGGTCCATTTTTTAATGCCTGGATATTGGATAATACATTAAGGTCTATTGGAACGCTGAACCTCTTCGGAATGCGTTGACAGGATAGGAGACTGCAATTTTATGTGCTACATCGAAGTTTCCCAGTATTTTCAAAGAGTATTTGTGCTTCTACTATATAACTTCAAATACGGTTTAGAGGGTTAAAATGTTGGTCTTCTATTTATACCTCTTTGATAATATTTACTTTTTATTTGAACTCTAAAATGTATCATCACCTACTTAAATTTGATTCTAGACGTATATCACAAAAAAAAAATTTATAGGTTAATTGAACACCTTTATGTAAATCTTTATATCAAGAATTGTATGATCATTTTGTCAAGGGAGCTTCCAGAACTTCAAAAGAGTATATGTGTGTGTGTATTTATATATTATGACTTCAAAGATTTACAGGCATAAAATGTAATAAAGGAATTAGATGATATCACAAGAAATTTCATATTTGATACGCAAAATTTTTAAGGAAAATATATCAACTAGGTTACTATAATTTTGAGGAAAAAAATAAGAATACGAGTGTGATTTACAATGATATTAACTTTTACACTCAATTGCTATTTGAATTTGTAGAGCATTAAAAAGCTAAAGGAGACATCAGTTTGGAGTTTTTTTTTTTTTTTAATTTTACATTCATTATATATATATATATATATATATATGTTTTTGCATTTCTAACTAATTCTTTGGATCATTGGCTGACCTCTGGATCTACTGGACCGTACATTCTTGCCTGGCAAAAGGAAAACAAGTAAGCACCCGATGCATAATCCGTAATCCATCCGAAAGCAAGGTTATTGAGCTGGCACGTGGCAATGTTAAAACGTGCTCCAACTGCCACTTTCGCGAGATTGCCTCATGTGATTAGTAGGTCAACGTCGCTTGATGCTCGAATTTTGTCAAAATTTATAATTAAGTTACCAAAAGAAATTTTCCGAATATGTGAATAATGCCTTACACCGCCATCCTATGTGACATATATTTATTCAATATTGATTAATTTCAAAGTTTATATGTTAAATTAATCAATTTAAAAATTTATATGTTTAATTGAATATTCAGATAAAATTCAAATATCATTCATAATATTTATCCTATTTATTATAACCATGATCAAACCCTTAATATTATTTTTATATTAATGTTTTTATAATTATTTTAACAATAGCATTACAAATTGGACGATACAATGAGATGACCGTGCTTGATAAGAGTGTCACTGCAATCCGTGTGATTTGTGATGGCTTTTGTACTGTTTTGATAATGTTTTGATAATGTTTCGATAAGTATTTTGAAACCTACATCAAGGTCTCCAGGGCTTATTACGGAATGTCCAAAATCCATATGAGCTATCAGAACACCTGCAACCCCTCCAAAACCTGCTTCATTTTACTATTTTATAGGGTTTCTTTATGCCAAAAATATTAAGAAATTCTTTCCAGAGATCTTTTAACAAGCTTCTATAATTAGGTTTGAATGATCTTCCACATTTTCGTTATTACGTCTATCATTATAGTGAAGATGGTGATTGAAAAATGAGAATTAAAAGTAAATGTCCGTTTACTTAATAGAAAAACGTGTAAAAACTAGCTAGGGTGAATCTCAAATTTAATACCTGAATTTTATACAAAAATTCAATTTAGTATCCAAATTTCGAAATACTAAATCAAACTTTGTATGACTATTTTTACTATCTTTGTAATACCATTTATTTATTTACTAATGTGAAAAACACAGCATATTATTGAATTTTTACTAACTCTTTTAACACTGTCTACCATTGATTGGTTGCTTTCTTCACGTCAAGAAATAAAATAAGTAAAATTAGTAAGGTAGTAAAAATAGCCATAAAAAGTTTGATTGAATATTAAATTAACCACTTTAAAGTTCAAATATCAAATTGAATTTTTGTGCAAAATTCATGTGCCAAATTTGACATTATAGAAGACTTGATTCTATGACATATGGAGGGATATAATTAGATAGAAGTATAGAGAAGGAATAGATGATCTTAATTACTCTCAAGTGCTTGTTATAGTTGAAGGAGCTTATATTATAGACTTCATTAATCTTAACTGGAAATCAAGTGCTCTTTCACTCTTCACATTACACTTGGTTTTGCTAAAACAGAAAAAAGGATAGAAACAAAGAACTAGTTCTCTCTTTTATGAGTGGTAGTTTTTTTTTTTTTTTTTTTTGGGGGGTTAAAAATAAGTTTCATCATATGGAATAGGAATAATTCTACACTCTTGTCATAAGACCGTCAAGCCTATTATCCTTCCACTAATTTAATAGTTTGATTATGGTTAGTTACAAATCTAATCGTTATTATACAAGATTGGTCCCCTTAAAGAAAATAAAGCATGAAATCCTAGAATTTGTCGTAGAATAAATATTTTTATGATAGCAATTAGTGAAATGAATGAATATATTTTCCTTATTTATTCTACACTATCAATATTAATTTCTTATTATAAAATTTTCTATCAATAAAAAAAAAAGAAAGTAGTTATTTAAGCAAAATGAAAATTATATTCTAATAAATTAAACATGGAGTGAGTATGCTATTTTCCTGAATCCTTCTCATGTGTCAAGAGGAGGAAATTTATGAATAGATCTTAGAGTTGGTCCCCATACATTGAATAACTAACAATTAGCGGATTTCTTTTACGACATCTGCTGAATGGTTCTGGTAAGCAAAAGGTGAGGTTTATCCTTCTTATATAACTATCCTTTATGGACATGCACCAGTTTCAACTTCAAAATGTTTGTCTTTTTAAAAAGCTATTCAAATTATAAATTCTAAGTATTTTTCCTTTTTTTTTTTTTTTTTTTTGCCGTGTTCTTAATAAATTTAGGAAGGGTACAAATCGAGCCCGTGGCAATAATTGAATAGAACCATCAAGTACAATCTGCATGGTAAATATGGCACAATACAACCTGCACATATCAATTTGATTTGATACTTCCCCGGTCACATGACCAACAAAAGCATCTACGTTAAAAAACAAGCAACTTCTTCTTAAAGTACAAAGATATTCCTATCTCAACCACTTAATTACTAAGTTGTATCTTTTAATACGTGATAAACAAATATATATATATATATATATTCTTCTATACTCCCACATATGACATCTAATTATATTTGAGGGAAATATATTAATTTAAATTCACATCAAACCTAAATCATTGTAATCTCCATAGTGATGTTGATAAATGTGAAACAATTAGAAATTCAATCATCCACTAAGTTTATCGAAATCACCTATGGTCTAAAGTCAATTTAATTTACTATCTTTGTTCCCACTCCCACGTTTGGGGTTGTGTTCGTGATAAATATAATTTTCAACCTTCTTCTAAGTTATCTTCACTTAAAATAAGATAAATTACACTAAAATGTCACAACGTTTGGACTGTTTAAAAAGAGGTTACAACGTTTGGAGGTAAATTCATTTTGGGTCTTAACGCTTGGAAAAGTAATTCAATTCAAGTCTCTATGGACATGTCTCAATTTCTTCTATTAACACGTCAACTTATCCTGATGACACGTATCCATTTAGACTTAAATTGAATCAATTTTCCAAATGTTATGACCCAAAATAAATTTACCGCCAAACATTATGACTTCTTTTTAACCACTTCAAAGTTGTGACTCAAAATGAACTTCCATCAATCGTTGTGACCTTCTAGTGTAATTTTTGCTTAAAATAAGATGTCTCGAATATGGGAAAGATGCGACACAATATAAAGATATAACAATTAAAATACAATCACATGAGCATATAAAAAGCAATAATTAACTATATACATAAGTGTAGCTAATTATTTGGTTCACATGAGAGTAGTAATTGTCCCTAGTAGCATTTCAATCCACTAGTGTAATTGGTTAATAATTTTGCATTTAATGATTTCATCCCATATTAAATTTATTAGTCATGTGGAAAATTTACCTACTTACTCATAGTAGTTCAATGCTTGAAACTACAAGTCATTTCATTGGATTATTCGACCCTTCATAAGCAACCAACACCTAGTCAACAGTCAGTCACTTAAACAATTTGTTATGACCAACTGCAAGGACCCGCTATCACCCTTAAATTTGAAATAGGCGATAACAGTTCCTCAACCACATATAACCTATAAGATTATATGTAAAGTTGCCTGAAGGAATTGTTTGAAAAATTGTTTATCTAATTCCATATAGATAATATACAATAGGAAACATAGATTTTTTTTTAAAACCTTAAACAAAACTATACTCCTACACTACCAACATATCTTACAAAGGAAGCAACTTAATTCCTACATAGCTAAGTACATATATATATATATATATATATTACATCCAAAGGCTTCTTACAAGCCTTAACAAAATCTTCCAAACAATCTAAACTAGCACTTTAATTACATCATAAACAAAAGAAATCACTTCTAATCTATTGCAAGTTATAGGGTTCCATTGAGTCCAATATTAACTCTAATCCCCCAAACCATCAAGAAAATCTTCAAAGTCGGTTCCGTACCCCATACTAGCGTAGAACTCATCGGAAACATCACTTGAAATGGATAAAATATGAGCCAAAAGCCCAGTACACAAGTAACAAATACAAATGCAAAGTGGGTCACACATTCTTCAACTAATGCATTATGTAACAATCAATGGTTTATTGTTAAGTCTTTAGTTAGTAAAACAACACGGGAGTACTCAAACTCCGGACAACAAGGATCTAGTATTACATCCGCCTCCCTGAGTGGTCTCTACTGTCCATACAAACTAGGCAGCCCCACCTTCAGGAGTAGCCCGTAATACTAGAGGATCCTGAGTAACGTATCACGATGCTCAGGGGGTTGATATGAGCAGCTCGAATACTCACATCTCCTAAATAATTCTATCCATTAACGAGAAAGTATCCTACCCCCAATCTGAGCAGGGTACCGCTCTCCGAACCAGATTCAACGACAAATAAGGACAAGCACCACTCATCAATTAATAAAGTTTTCTTAATTTAAAGTAGTTTAGTTGTGATGCCTACCTTAACAAAGAAACAAGCAAGTTACTGCGTACCTGATATAGCTCGGGAATTAACGGGGCTAGCTGGGCGATAATCTATTACTATTTAAAACAATATTAAATTTCACATTTAGCCTAAGTACTAATTAACTAGTTGAAAATACAATTAAACAAAGAAATTCAAATAAATTAATACAAAGTCATAATAAAGTGTTTAAACATCCTATTATATCCTAAGACACTTAACAAATACTTAATTGATCATATATCAAACTTCGAAAAATTTTGAAGAAAGTATTTTTTTTTTTAATTCAAAAGTGCAGGGGATACTCTGGCATTCAAAGCCGGCGGCTTTGAACCAGCGTTCAACACTCTGAAAATCAACACTGCCAACACTGGTAGCGTTCAAGAGTACGCCGGCTGCCTTCATTCTACGTCGGCGGCTTTGCGCTGGTGTAGAATGCAAATCCAAATTTCCAAAATTTGCCGAAAGGTACACATCGGCAGAGTATCCATGTACGCTGGCAGCTTTTGACTCTACGCCGACGGCCTTAGGTCCGGCGTTAAAAATTATGATTCCGTTCCCATTCCACACCGCCCCTAAGCCGGTGACTTTAGAATCCCAGTAGCCGGCGTACATTTTGAAAAAATGAACTCTGGCAGACTTTTCCAGCCAAGCCGGCAGTATTTAAACGGCTTTAAGAAATTTGATCCTGTTCGCTTCCAACACCGCCTATAAGCCGGCAGCGTAGAAGCCCTAGATGCTGGCGTAAGACCAAATTTTAGCCTATACGAAAATGTTTTTTATTTCCCCTGTTTTATTACAACTTTGTTCACTTTCAAAAATTCCCCAAACTTAATCCAAACTTTCCAAAGCTTGTTATATGATCCAAACACTATCCTAACAACGTGAATTCTACTTCTAATCATCAAAACACTAATCACACTTCAATCTACTCCTAAACTTCTCAATTCTTCATATCACTTCCACAATACATAAACAATACTCATACACTAACAAAACACAATCTAACCTAATTTCAATGCATAAACAAGCAATTTAGATAACATTTAAACTCATTTCATCCAAGATTTCACAAAGCTACTACAAGAAATGAAAACAAAACAAAGGTTATACTTAAATCAACTCACATGTATATGCCTTGTCTTAGTGAGAACTTTGATTTTCAAAGCTTGATATTGTTCTTGATTTGGATTTGGAATTTGGAATGAAGGAAGAAGAGAAAAGAAAGAAAGAAAAAGAAAAATTCGGATGAAAAGGAGGGCTGCCCAAAAAGTAGTCCAATTAAGCAAATTTGGGTCTTATACCTATCTACAAGTTGACTTTTAAGGCTTATATAAATTTAGTTTGCATTTTGGGTGAATTTGAGTCTCATTTGAGGCTTACTTGAGCATAATTACTAGCTTAACTAAGGGGAATTTCTATTAACTAATCTAAAGTAAAACCAAGGTTGATTTTATAAATCTAAACTTAACTTAACACCTTAATGTATAAAAGACACAATTAATAATTATACTATACACATACAAAATAACACATGTCTAACACATTCACTAATTATATTAACCACACACACACACACACACACACACACACACACACACACATATATATATATATATATTTCATTTCAATAACACATTAATATGTAATTTAAGGAATTCATGGCTATTTCATTAATAAAGTGGATAAGTATGTATTCCATTAAGAAGGTTTCCAATCCCCTTCAATATGTCTAACAGATATAGTTTTTCAGTTTTATTGATATCAATTTATATATAATTGTAGCATAATCAAAATTATAATGAATTTTATAGGTAGCACCTCCATTAAAAAACACCTTCAATATTATATTCTTTACCATTCTTTATGGCAGCAAGTTGTAACAACATAAACTTACCTTTCAAATTTAATGTGGTCCCTTCTCATGTGATGATACAAAGGCAAAATAATAATAAAAAGAAAGATACTAACAAATTCTTTGTCCCATGGATATCTGATAAGAAGATGCCATAAAGTGCCACGGGTAACTCCACATCCATACATATCTATCAATGGAATCTTATTTATTAATAAATGAGGAAAAAAAAGAGAAAAAAACATATATTTTATACTTTTTTTTCATATAGTGTAGATCAATGTAAGAAATTGATACTTACAAGTTTGATTTTAGTTAGTTCATTTTAAATATTTTATCCTTTTATATTAAAGTAAAGACGTTGAACAAGTTTATTAGGATTGTCTAATTTCATTTGTATCCAATTTATATAAATATTTTATCTGTGTCTGATCTGTTTGGTCAGTTCATAAGTAAAAAAGTTGTTTTTATCTATTTCTATTTTTTGATAAATATCTATTTAAAAACAACAAAAAATAAAATACTAAACCGATAAAAAAAAAAAGATGAAACAAACAGACCCAAATAAAGAAGATCCATAAAAAATTTGAAAAATAATAAAAAAATTATATAAATATTTTTGCAATTAAAATGGCAAGATACTTGAGAAAAAGGTAATAAAATGTTAATATCATGTATTGAAAAAAAAACTTATATGGAGGATGGTTATTATTTTCATGGTAGGAACATGCCTCTTTCTCATTGGCCAAAAGAAAAAAACAATCTCTTTCTCATTGGCCGAAAGAAAAAACACACCTCTTTCTTTCTTCTCATTCTCATTGGCCAACAAAAAACACATCTCTTTCTTTCTTCTCCTTTTTCCCCAGCACAAAACAAAAACCCTTTCTCTCTCTCTCTCTCTCTCTCTCTCTCTCTCTCTCTCTCTCTCAAACATAAACAAACCATACCAAAATTGACAAGTGTTGTTTTGACATTCGTTTTCCATTTCACACCCCCAATAACATATCCTCTTCTCTCTCTCTCTCTCTTTCTTTAATGAGTAAGCTTGCCTTTTTTTATTTTCTTGGGTCTGTTTTATTCTCTCTCTATCTCCCACTTTCAATAGCTAGGGTTTTTGGATAATTTTGCTGAGTCATGTTTTTTCTCTACAAAAACCTTTCTTTAATTACTTTCCTATTTGTTAACTTCACATTCTAGGAGTATATTCCTTATATAGCAATAGCAATGTACCCTTCCCTTTTTCATCTGTAAAAACATTACATGTTGGTTCATTCTCTCCTCCCTTAAAACACATGTTCCGTAAGATTTCATAAGTTTATATGAAAATTACTAAGTACCCTTTTTGTTGTTTTTTTTATTTATTTATTTATTTTTTTTTTTTTTGTGGGGTTTTAGGAGGAGAAAGGAGATAGAAAGAAGAGAGAGGATATTAATCAATGGCAAGAGAGAAGATTCAGATCAAGAAAATTGCTAATACTGCAGCAAGACAAGTCTCCTTCTCCAAACGTAAAAGAGGTTTGTTTAAGAAAGCTCAAGAGTTGTCTGTTCTTTGTGATGCTGATGTTGCTACCATTATCTTCTCTTCTGCTGGGAAGCTCTTCGAGTTCTCCAGCTCCAAGTAAGATCCCTCTTCTCACTTTCTTCTTGTTTGTTTCAACATTAAATGAGATTTATATAGTTTGATAAATCCTTAGAATATTAAGAACCTCCTAAAGATGGAGATTTGAAAAATACTTAAGCGATTTAAATTCGATTATTGTATGAGCCCCGATGTCTGGAGCTATAAAATATACTATCTTTTACTTGTTTGAATTTTGAAGTTCATAAGACAGGATAATAAGCTAGTTATTTCTACTAGACGAACATAAAATTAATCGAGATAATTTATAGTATATAAGTAGTTATTATGGTATTGATTTGTTTGACATCTTAAATTTCTTGATTTCTTATGTTTGTAATTTCATTTATGAAGTTATAAAAGCATATAATATATATATATATATATAGAAGAAGGAGGAGGAGGAAAAAAGGAAGTTAAAAGGTAATTTTATTCGCTTCTTCTACCAAAGGTTTCTACTACGTAACACTCAAGTTTAATATCTACTTACTTATCAATAAGAAAACTTTAAAAAAATTACAAATAATTCCCCAATTTTTAACTTTGGTGCATTATACACTTAAAATTTATAATCCGCCAAACTTTATACTGTGTCTGGTAAGGTGAAAATCATCAAAAAGGCATGGAAATGGATGGAAATCTGACACTATGTTTGGATGGAAGGAAGTTGAAGGAAAGTGACTTAAGATAAGAGAAATTGAGTGCAATATTTGTGTATGATAATTTGTTTTTGATAAAAAATGATATGATGCGAAGGGAAGTGGAAGGAAAGTGGAAGCTACCTTCTATCTCATCAAATTTATGCAAAAGCAGGAGAAATAGAAGGAAATGATATGCAAATACAAAATACCCTTATAAATTACCTTGCTAATATTTCATAAAAATAATATTAGAATAATTTTGTTAATCACTAACTTCATTTCTTTTTTTTTTTCCCTTTCATTACTTTCATAACTTACCAGATATAAAATAAAGATTCTACTTATTTTCATTTTCAGTCATTTCTTTCCACTAATTTCACAACATAAGGATGTATAATGTTTGGGAATTTAAAATAGGAGTAGAAAAATGGTGAAACCTAATTAAAGTGATAGGAAATCTTTTCATAATTCCATGAAGTTTCTCCTACTGTGAAGTGATGTAAAATTGTCAAAATATTCCTAAAAGTAAGGTTAGAAAAAGTAAAGTAAGGAACGTTTTAGCTTTTTAAATATTTCATTTCATTTTATTTCCTTTATCATCAAATCAAATAAGTTCAAAGAAAATCATTTTATACTATTTCCTTTTATTTTCATCTTTAAAAAAATAAAGTAAGAAATATTAACAATATTTATTTTGTTTCCCTTGTTACTCTTTTCCTTTTTTTTTTTTTTTTTTTGCTTGTTTGTGTTTTTTCTACTCGACACATGATTGTCATAAACAGTATTAGTCTAGGTACGGAGATACTTCAAACTATATATACTTTGACATTAGAAAAGGTAAATTTCTTTCAATGTAGTATATTTATGAGAGTTTAAAGTATCTAACTGCAATTATTTGTGAATTTATTAGAGATGTACTTGCACCAAACTAGAAAGTTTAGCCCTTTTTGTTATTTTATTTTTAATATTATTTAACTAAAAAAGTGTAGATGACGTATATTCATATATAGGAATTAAATAATTAAAGTATGGAGTAACTTGTCAACTTGATATATCAAGTTTTTAGTGAAATTATGGTCACTGGTTGGTTCATTTTTTAATGTCTGGCCTGTAACAATCTGAAACTTGGCCCATAAAGGTATTGTCTACTTTGGCAAGATACTGCACAAATTTGTTCTTGATGCCAGCTGTTTTCCAAGAGTCCTAGAAGTGCTCCTCACTATGTATGCTTAAGTTTAGATTTCTAATGAATTCTAAACCATTATACCAAAAACCATATCGATGATTAGAATTTCGCCACCTTATATTTGAGGATATTACATATTCCCCACTTACAAAACCGACGTCCTCATTACTTTTCTTACATAGGTCCAAAACCTTACCAGGCAGGGAGGATAGGGATGTAAACGGGGCAGGTCTGGGACGGGTCATTCAGTCCCAAAACCCGACCTGACTATAAAAGTGTGTCCCAAAACCCGACCCAAGCCGACTTTTAAGAAACCCGACCTGACCCGGGTTCAATTAATGCAAGTTGAAATCTTTTTTTTTTTTTTTATTTTATATTTTAGAGAGAAAGAGAGAAAGTGAAGACAATATATATACACACACACATAAAATAAACCTTTAATAATACATGCTCATCACTTATCAATATTTTAATTTTTTTAATTAAAAAAAATTATATCAGGTGACGTTATTCTCAAGTAATTGTAGAAACACCAAATTTTTGGGATTAAAATTGATTCCCATAATATCATGTTTTGAATCACCATAAAATCCCCACTCAAGCCTTCTTAGATTTAGAAAATATTTTTCAAAATCTCCGATTAAGTAGATGCTACCCATTTGGAGGAATCTCAAATTTATCATGGCCTCAAAATGTTCGCTACTCCAATGCTTATGGGTAAGCCTATAAAGAACAAGGGCTTTAACATTGGGAGTCCCCTGCCAAACAAAAGTATATGAGATAAAAAATAAATAAATAAAAGAAAAGAAAATGGAAAGACAAAGAAGAACGAGGGAAAAAAAGAAAAAGAGATGAAATAAAATATTTAAACCAAATAAATACGAACATATTCAGTTGAAGAGAGAAAATAAGAAACCAAGATAGAATGGAACAAGAAATGGAAATCAATGGATGATGGAAAGCAACAAATATTTGTCAAATCATTGTTAAAATAATTTTGAGAAGTGAAGGACTACAAAGTCAAAGACCAATAAGCATCATTCAACTAATGAACAAGTAGATTTCTTAAACTAAAATTTTAATTTTTTTTAATTATATCAGGTGGGGTTTTCTCAATGGATTATAAGTACAACCTAAAACTCGACCTTAAACCCTATAGGGTTTGACCCTATAGGGTTTTTAACGCAGCGGGTACCCTATAGCGACCCGCCCCAGTTGCATCCCTAAGGGAGGATACTAGAGGTGCTCCATACAGGCTCAAAAGGTATCCCACTCTAAAGTACTTTACCCTGTATAGCACTTAGCTCTCCTACTTTCAGCTGGTGAGCTGCTTTGATACCATCTATAATAACCTGAAAATCCACTCACTAAGGTATTGTCCACTTTGGCAAGATATCACATAGTTTTGTCCTTGGTGCTAGCTGCTTCTCAATAGGTCATCCATCCTGAAAGTGCTTCCCAGTGAGGCAACTTAACTTTAAAATTCTAATGAACTCTAAGTAATTACACTAAAAGACGCTTTGTGTTTCTGTTATACAACTTCAAATAAGGTTATGGTTTGGAGGGTTAAAATGTCGGTCTTCTATTTATACCTCTTTAATAACATTTATTTTTATTTGAACTCTAAAATATATCATCACCTATTTAAATTTGCTTCTGGACGTTTATCAAAAAAAAAAAAAAAATACAGGTTAGTTGAATGCATTTATGCAAATCTTTATATCAAGAATTGTATGATCAATTTATCAAGGGAGCATCTGGTACATCAAAAGAGTATATGTGCGTGTGTGTATTTATATATTATGACTTCAAAGATTTACAGACATAAAATGTAATAAAGTTTTTTAGAAAAAAAATATTAACTAGGTTACTATAGTTTTGAGTAAAAAAAAAAAAACAAGAATGACTATAAGTGTGATTTACAATGATATTAACTTTTATACGCAATTGCTATTTGAATTTGAAGAGCATTGAACAGCCAAAGATGACACAATTTGGAGTCTTTTTTTTTTTCTTTTGTATTTTACATACATATCTGTGTGTGTGTTTTTTAATTTCCAACTAGCTTTTTTACGACGAAGAAAATCATAAAAGAATACAAAGATTTAAATATCCAAATTACATATTAGCCCAGTAAAAAATTTTAAGCTAACAATTCCGAAGCATATGTTCTTTGTTTTGCTTGTTAACTTCTATAAATCAGCCTTCTCCGTTTTGATGTTTTAGCATTAATTGTTTTGAATTCATTTGACATGTTCATATTGTATATAGTTACATTCAAGTATCCCATGTTTTCAGAATTATTTATTTGTTTGAGGGTCTGTAGGAAAACCTTTGTAAGATTGATTATGGATCCAAGGGGAAAGCATGTATATTAGATTGGAATAACATTATGAATATGGCTTTCGATATTATTGTAAAACTCGAATCTTAATCAAAAATCAATTTGGTAATAAATTAAATAAGTTGAAATTTTCACTTAACTTATTATAGGATGTCATTACATGATACATAATCAAATAAGATTTTTTTTTATTTTTTGATTTCTGTAATTTAATGGATGCTTTTGGTTAACAGATATAAATATATATATATTATAATTAAAATCGCCCTTAATTAATACGTAGATTTAATAAATGTCCTCAAACTCCGATCACTAGCTCGATGGGCATTGAAATAGAAACATAATGCAAAATAATAAGCCATATGATATGAATAATGATCCTTGACTCCGGAGTGTAATAATGGAAAGTAGGGACCTAGGGTTTATCTCTTTGGCTGACCTCTGGATCTGCAGGACAAAACAAACAGGAAAACAAATAGATATTCACAAGATGCATAATCGTAATCCATCTGAAAGCAAGGTTGAGCTGGCACGTGGTAATGTCAAAACGTGTTCCAAGCTGGCAGTTTAGGTTCTCATCCACTGTACGGGTTTATGGGAAAATGGTATGGTCGAATAATTAATTTCAACTGGAGTCGATTTCATCATTATCGAATGGCTCACATCATATCCAATCATAATCGAATAACTAAAATAATTAATATTTAATTATTATATTTATTTTAATGGTTAGATAAATAACACACAGTCCTATCAAAGAGACCGTGAAAACTTCTGTGTTTATTTTGATCATTTTGAACAATTTATATATATTAGAGTTAATATCATGAATAGTACCCGAATTATGCCAAAATGTATAATCAGATATCTAAACTTTAAAATTAACCAATTTAGTACCTGAATAAACTTTTTGTGCATCTAATAATACTTTCATCAAATCGATCATATCGTCATTATGCGTGATGTTTTCAACTAAATAACAAAGATACTACTAGTGCACATGAAAAGTTCTTTTAAACATTCAATTGATCGAATTCAAAACCCATGCACTAAATTAATTAATTTAAAAATTGAGATGTTTAATTACATATTCTAATAAAATTCAAATATCATTTGAGATATTTACCATGTTATTATAATTGTCATTGAATCCTTACTATTCTTTTAATTTTATATTAATCTTTTATAATTAAATTAGCAATATTAGTATAAATTGGATTATTCATGGAGATGACCTTGCTTAATGATACTGCCACCGCAATCCGCATGGATTTGTGATGGGTTTTTTACTGTTTTGATAATGTTCTCATAAGTACTTTGAAACCCATATCAAGGTCTACAGGGCTTATTATGGAATGTCCAAAATCCATATAAGCTATCGGAAAAATTTCAACCCTTCCAAAACTTGCATCATTTCACTATTTTATCGGGTCTCTTTATGCCAAAGAAATTCCATCCAGATCTTTTAACAAGCTTCCATAATTAGTTTTGATTGACTTTTTATGTTTTCTTTATCATGCCATCATTATAGCGAAAATGGCGATGGAAGAATGAGAATTAAAAGTATAGGTCCATTAACTTCATAGAAAATGGTTTAGAAACTCGGTAAATCTCAAATTTGATATCAAAATTACGCACAAAAATTCAATCTAATATTTGAACTTCAAAAAAGTCAATTTAATTTAATATCATTTACTTTATTTTCCGATGTGGATCAAACAACAAATTAGTGAATTTTTACTAGCTCTTTTAACACTATCTATCACTAATTGGTTGCTTTATTTACATCAAAAAAACCAAATAAGTAGTATTAGTAAGAAAGTAAAATAGTAAGGAAAAGTTTGATTGGATATTAAATTAACCACTTCAAAGTTTAAATACCAAATTTAACTTTTGTGCAAAGTTCAGGTACCAAATTTAACGTTACAAAAGCCTTGATTCTACGACATGTGGAGGTAATTAGATAAAGATATTGAGGAGGAATGGATGATCTTAATTGCTTACAAGTGCTTGTTATAGGTAAAGGACCTTATTGTGTAGAATTCATTATTCTTACTTGAGAGTAGGATTCCCTTTGATTCTTGACATTACATCTAGTTTTGGTTTGCTAAATCAGAACAAGGATAGAAAGAGAAAACTAGTTCTCTCTTTAATGAGCGGTGGGCTTTTTTTTTTTTTTTTTTTATAGACTGTCTAGCCTATCATCCTACTATTAAATTGATTATAGAATTTAATATAAAAGATATTTTAATGATTTGATTGTGGTTGGTTGTAGATCTAAACAGTTATCATACAAGATCGGTTTTCTTACAGAAAAAAGCATAAAATCTCCGAATTTTTCGTAGAATAAACATTCTTGTGGTGGCAATTAGTAAAATGAATGAATAGTCTTCCTTATTTATTCTATACTACGAATATATATTTTTATGAGAGGATTTTCTATAAATAAAAAAAGAAAAAGATAGTTATTTCAATAAAATAAAAATTCTAATTCTAATAAATTAAACATCATGTGAATGTGCAACTTGAATAGCACAATGCTTCTTTTTTGAATCCTTCTTATGTATCGAATGAAGTGGAGTTGAATAAATATATCTTAGAGTTGTCCCCATACATTGAATAGCTAAAACTTGACAGGTTAGATGAGTCAACAGTCTAGATGAACCTTTTATGACATCTGCCGAATAGTTCTGGTAAGTAGGGATGTAACCGAATTGGCTCTTATAGGGTTTCCGACCCACCCGACCCGTTAAAAACCCTATAGGGTTATAGGGTCGGGTTTGGATCATATAACAAACCCGATGGATACCCGATAACTCGGTATTATAATTAATAAATAAATAAAAACATTACTAAAGGAGCAAAGAGAGAAAAAAAAGACATGAAGGAACTACTATCTTTTTTGTCTCTAAGGATTTTTTTTTTTATATTTATGGATTAGTTACGGATTTAGAACTTTTTATTAAATTTTGCTCAAGTCATGTTTGCTATAGAAATTAATATTATTTGTTGTACGTTATATTTTAGTCCGAACATGAAATTTAATTTAACCATATTTTTAAAATATTATACAATGACAAAAGTAATATTTAATGTGTTTAAACGTTATACAATGAACGTGAACTACAACATTTTCTATCAATTCTACATGCACCATTTCATTTTTTGAATGTATAGGAAACTTATGCCAGAAGTACCGGCTTTTCTTAAATTTATTATTAAAATTTGAAAATAAGTTTTTTTTTAAAAAAAAGGGTTTTAGGATTATAGGATTATAGGATTATAGGATTATAAGGTCAGGTTTCGGGTTCTAAATCAAACCCTATAAAGCAGGTTTGGATAAAGCATCAAAACCCTATAGGGTTATAGGGTCGGATCTAGTAGACCCTATAGGGTAGTGGGTCGGGTTTAGGGTTCATATGATCCATCCGAAACCCGATCCGGTTGCATCCCTTCTGGTAAGCAAAAAGTGGAATTTATCCTTCTTAGGTATGTATCATTTATAGATGTGCAAAAGTTTCAACTTTAGGACGTTTATGTTTTTTTAAAAAGCTATTTAATTTATGTATTCTAAGATTTTTTTTTTCCTTTTTTTAAACTAATTCTCCTAACAAGGTACCAATAATGGGAGCCATAAATAACATATGA
Source organism: Combretum micranthum (assembly GCA_024138025.1). Lineage (NCBI taxonomy): Eukaryota > Viridiplantae > Streptophyta > Magnoliopsida > Myrtales > Combretaceae > Combretum > Combretum micranthum. The sequence goes on along the minus strand of JAMXBD010000923.1, from coordinate 170,454 downwards.
TGCTGTAAGTTTACATCGTTTGAATCTGCTGTGCTTTTTCACCGAGTTCTTAAATAATTTTAGGAAGGGTATAATTCTAGCCCATGGCAATAATTGAAAAGGACCACCTAGTACCATCTGCATAATAAATATGGTACAACTTGGACAGATCAATTTGATTTGATACTTCCTCGATCACAAGTCCAACAAAAGCATCTACATTAGAAAAACAAACAACTTATTCTTAAAAGTACAAAGATCTTGCTATCTCAAACACTTAATTAGCAAGTCACATATTTCAATACGTGATAAGAAAAAAAAAAAAAAATATATATATATATATATATTGCTTCTATACTCCCAAATATTACATTTGATTACATTTGAGAGAAATATATTAATCTAAATTTATATCAAACGTAAATCATTCCATAATAATGTTGATAAATGTGAAATAATTAGAAAGTCACCTAAGGTATATTAATTGGTTGATTTTCCACCAATTTGGCATCGATTTGATATTTTTTTCAATCAGTCTGTTTGTTAAGGAATAGATACACTATGAAAAATAGATATATTTATTTGTTGAGTCCAAATTTTATTCATACTCTCCTAAAGATCCTCATTTGTATCAAACTTGACCCATTTGACATAGAACACTTAATAAAGAACCAGTAGGGTTTTGTTAAAGTCTTGTTTTTTTAAATTGTTTGATTTGGAGTTGCCATCGGCCAAAGCCAGAAAAATAAAGATGAACCAAAAATTAAATAGTGGTTCGATTTCTTGTTCGGCTATTGATCTACGTAAAAAAGCAGAAATCGTTGAGTCCAAGAGCTGCTATTTTAAAACCTAAACGATTGACTTTAGAAATCTCGAATATATAGGCCAAAAACTTATAGGAAAAAGGAGGTTAATTTGGAATTTTTTAACTTTTTTTATTTTTTTAACCTTTTTATAAAAAGAGTTTACATATATATAAACATATTGTTTTTGTTTTTGTTTTGAAAAACCTAACAGCTTGTTCACTTCATATGAATAGCTATTCTGCTGTTATAGTATTCACTTGAGAGGAATCATAATTCATAATGAATTGTTATAAAATAAAATAATGAATAACAATTCATAAATTCATATCCTTAGGCACATGAATTGCCATTCAATGTTTATTTTTCAACATTCTCATAAATATCTTTGTCTTAAAAATATTGCATGTACAATTATATTTTTTTTATAATAAATAGAAGGGACATTATAGAATTTTTGCATTTTACTTCAATAATTACTTATTTTATTTTTTTTATACCAAGTGTCACTACAATCTTATTATCGGGTTGCCGTAGTCCGTAGTTCGTTTTGATTTTTTTTTTTGTAAAACTTTAGTATATTTGTTGTTTTTAATTGAGAAAACCGCCAAGTTTAAATTATTTAGCCAATTTTGAGTTTTTATCATGAAAAGTCCTATAAAATTTTAAGCTTCTACTCCATGATTTTGAAAACACCTAAAGTGATTCTAAGTTTTGGATAAGGTAATGGTTGCCGGTGTTGATTGGGCAATAGGGACTAGGGAGAGAGACTTACGACAGAGAAAGAAGAGAGAGAGTTAGAACCGAGGAGAAAATTAGTAGTAGGAGAGAGAAGAAGCTGTCCTGGGAAGAAGAAGAATGGAAAAAGGCCCTCTTGAGAGAGGAGATACATTCTTTAAGAGGGAGGTTGAAGGTGAGGAGTTGGGAGGAAGAGGAAGGGATTAAAAATGGCCATTAACGGCCGTTACGGAAATTGGAGGGTCAGGAAGTTAAATTTAGTTTTAATTTTGATTTTAAAAGAGCTTGAAGGTGGATTAAAAGCTTCTATAGTTAGTTTTTACGACATTATGCAACAGAAACGAGCCAAACAGCGCTTCAAAACTGACTTCCGAAGCTCAGTTTAAGCTTCAATGGCGTTTCAGGAAGATGGAGAAGACACTGCGCGTGAGTACACGCTCGCGTAGGCCTCTCACGCGCCTACCTGTTTCAGCGTGTAATTCACGCACGAAGGGGCAAAATTTTGACTTGTAAGCCGTGCATTAGGATGTGAAAAAAAAATCGAATGTTTAGAATAATCGAGCCTAAACTGAGAAACCAATCCGAAAAAAAAAAAAGTTAACCGATTCATCGGTTTCGGTTTAGGATTAACATTTTTAATTTTTTTGGTTTTCGATTTCAGTTTCGGTTTTTATATACTAGAAACCGATGGATTCGGTTAACCGATCCGTAATTATAAATATACATAATTTATAATATACCCATATAATTATATTTTTAGTGTTATCAATATGAATTATGTTGAAATGAATGATTCAGATAAGAAAAAACAAATGCACATATATTTGAAAATTGAAATGTTAGTGTTTGATTGAGATTTTGTATTGAGCTCAATCGATCAAAGTTGATAAGAACACATGAGTAAAAGGTTATAATGATGATTATCTTGATGGCATCGATATATATTAACAACTATTTTACATGTCTTACATTCTTAATTTATAGTTTTTAATATAATTATACAAAAAAGTAAGCTAATTTTTTTACGAACATATTTAAATATGGTTAACTATAAAATTTACATAACCATTATGTTAAACGGTTAAAAATCAAAAACCGAAAAAATTAACCGTTAAAAAATGGTTAACCGTTAAGGCGGTTAACCGTTCATAATGGATGGGTTTAGGATCAGGATATTGAAAATCCGATCATTATGGTTAGGATAAAAAAATAGGGCCACGAACCGGTTAATCGAACCATGAACATCCCTACCGCGCATATAGATAATACATTGATGTATAACTTCTAATAATATTCTAATACATAAACATATAAGTTATAGTTACTTTAAAAGATATTCACTATTTTACTCATATCTGTAGTATAGAGTTATGACATTTAGGCAGCATGCATAACACCCACCCCCCTCCCCCCCCCAAATAATTTTTTCAGTTCGGACCACGTCGCTCTCTGTATAAACAATCGACCAACGGAGCTAAATTGATTTGTTGGTTTATGCGTCCATTTAAATTATATTTAAACAAAAATAAGAAGGTCCAATACATATTTAAAACAAGTCTAGTGTAGACCTAGACTCCAATTTAATTTACAAATCTAAAACATGATAAAACAATTATGAAACTTAAAATGAAACCAAATTTTCAAATATGTGGTATTATACATATATATTGTATCTATTACATCATATATGTTAATAATTATCATTCTCTTTTCTTGTTATTATTATATACATTTTAATTCTCTTTTCATTTTTATTTTATCTAATAGTTATATGTGAAATTATTATCTAAGCTTATTTACCTAAAGAGAGGAGTTTCCTAAATTTTTTTCTAATTTTTACATATTATTTTCTTTTGTTAACTTTTAACTTAACTAATTTTTGTATTTTTTTTATAATTTTTAGTTTTAATTATACTTTCTACTTTTCTGAATTTCTATCTTTTTAATTTTTTATTTTTTTATATTTTTAAGGAGGCAAAAGTGGGATGTCAACATTATTCATAAATAGATCAAATATATCATATACAGATAAAATACAGATGCAGATCAATATAGATGCAGATGAAGATGAAAAATCAAACAATCCAAACAAACCCATCTCTACTATCTTTGTTCCCACCCTTGAGGTTATGTTCATGATAGATGTAATTTTCAACCTTCTAAATTATCTTCACTTGATGTAAGATGTCTCAAACATGGGAAGATGCAACACAATATAGAGATATAACAATTAAAAGACAATCACATGAGTGTATTAAAAGCAACAATTAATTGTATAAATAAGTATAGTGAAATATTTTGCTCACATGAGAGTAGTAATTGTCCTTAGTAGCATTTCATTCCACTAAGTTAATTTGTTTATAATTTTGCACCTTATGATTCCATCCCATATTAAAGTTGTCAGTCAAATGGAGAATTCATCTACCTACTCATACTAGTTCATACTTGAAACTACCAATCATTTCATTGGATTATACGACCCTTAGTAGGCAACCAATACCTAGTAAATGGTAAGTCATAAACAATGGATTATGACCAATTACAAGTATAAACAACAAATATCAATTAATAGTTAAATAGTTGTTAGGTTAGATTTTGAAGCTCGATGATTAACAATATCCCTCGTACTTGAATTTAGCTTGTGAAGTTGTAAATACTAAATACTTTAAGTTTGATACTAACCTTCTAATCATGTCACACTTATACCAAAAAATCACATTTTTAATTCTAAATCTTAAAATAACCTTATCAAATCGGGTAGAAGCAAGTACATATTAGCTAGATTCCCCTACAAGCGAAGTCGGCCAACCTAATTGAAACTTGATTAACCTAACTTGGTAATTTCCTTAGAATTCTTATGTGTTCAGTCTAGTTGAAATTTGGTCCCATATTAGCTTTAAAATTTACTGTTGTGGCTTAATGATCTTACAATTACGCACATGATTTTTAGTTGCAAAGAAATCAATTCACTTTTCTTTTTTTTTTTTTTTTTGGTCACTACAACATGAATGGAGATTAGAATTAGGTACATCCTACTTGCGAGACTAATAGTAATACCACTAAACACCAATTAACTTCAATTTAAACTTCTTATTGACTGATATGGCATCCTTTAATCCAATTTAATTAGTTTCTAAAATCTCTATAATCATCAAGACAGTATATACTCCTTATAGTTATATAGAGGGAAGCTTAGGCGAAATTACCATTTTATTCTTCACCTAAACTATTATTTTGAGGTATTTTACTTTATAATTTGTAAGCCATCTACTTGCTTGCTTCATTGACTTGTTTAGTGTACTCTTTAGAGTTGTCTAAGCTTTTTTACTAGTGAAACTTAACAAACATAATGTAAAGAGTCAACAAAAAGATCCAATTGTTATTTGTACTTAAAAAAAAAGAGTATTATACGCCATGTGTGCATCTATATGGTGTAATTCATATACATGGTGTAAATTTTGATATGTATTGCTGTAAGATTTACATATCATATGCATATAATATTTTATGTATAATATACAATAAGCTTTTTTTTTTCTAGTGATGGCCTTATATAATCAAAAGTTTAAGTGTAGTTGGTATTCTTTTACACTATGACTTGGTGAAGATTTTTAGAGCTAGTGGTTTTGATGATGATTATTATTATTTGTCTTCTTTTCAAAGCATGATGGAAATATTAGAACGGCATCAGTTGCACTCAAAGAATCTTGAGAAGTTGGAAAAAGAACAGCCATCTCTTGAATTGCAAGTATATGCTCCACTCTCTCTCTCTCTCTCTCTCTCTCTTTCTCTCTCTCTCTCTCTCTCCCCAATTCATTTTAATTAACTTTCTTGGTTTTACTTCTTAGCTTCTCAAATTGTGTGCTCATGGTGCCAACCTATTAGTAATTTACGTAAAGGATGACCATTGAGAATCACCGGTAAATATTTGACTTTAGTAGCAGTTGGTTGTGAAAATTAGATAGGACAAAGAGAACTGAACGGGACAAGAAGTACTGGACAGTACAATTCTCTTGTACTACGTTTGGTACGCATGGTACAAACAACACTAAACAAATTTTTTATTACAAAATTTTATTTTGCCACGTTATATTTTTGTACCATGAAATATAAGAGACAAAAGTTTTAAATTGTGTTCAGTCCCATGAAAAGAATTTTGTCCAGTCCTAAATATATTTTATAAACCAAACATAGTACAATGACTTTGTCCACTCTAGTACCATGAAAAATTATGTAACTAAATGCTACCTAAATTCAAATAGAATAAGTAAAAGTAGTGCAAATAGGAAAGAAATGTGCATTATATTAAAAATAGCATGAAAATTATCTTAACCAGATATAAACATTTGTTCATTTAACATGCTATATCATCAAAAATCTAATGACATTTGTACTAGTTCTATAAAGCAATTTGACATTTTATTCTAATCACAAAAAGTTTTATTCTCTATTTAAATTTCATCACAAAAGTCCACAATTGAAAGGATGAGATAAAATTAAGCAGCCATATTCCATTCTAATAAAATTAAATTTTAAGCTCATAGATCCATCCTTAGTGTCCCCCCACCCTCTAAACATAAATTAAGGGTGGATATCTCATTTGAAGCTTAAACTTATTTGTTTTAATTAGTTATATAAAGTTTAAAAGTATTAATTTATTAACTATAAGGCCATTTATAGTAATTGGACTAATTCTATTTAGGTAGTTGATTATAAAACTTAGGTAAAATTTAGATTGTTAATCATAATTAATAAATAAAGTTTATGTATTTAACACTAAAAAATGGAAAATGTGGACAAAGTTCAAATACCAAAGAGAGTATTTTTCTTAAATCAAAGTGAGATCAAATAAAGTTCGGGGAAACCATATTCCATGGAATTACCTAAATATGACCTTAGAGTATGTACATCTGCTATGTAGTAAATGTTGTTATTTCTCTATAACTTGTATATAACTATAATGTTAACTGGTAAAAGATCAATAGTCATCAACACCCTCAATTGAGGGTCTGTCTCATAGGAAAGCAACGATTCCATATGTAGTCTCACTTTTCACTACAAGAAAATTGGCTTTTAGAAATAGAAATTCAGTGATGGAAAATTAAAAAAAAAAGTTTAAATTATATAGATAGAATCAGCGACAATGATTTTTACAATAGAAATTTACATATAGAGACATAATTTCTGGCTCTAAATCCTAGTTTTGTTGTAGTGTGTCCATGTGACACTCTTAATGGAGGATATTGTCAATTGGCCTACTTACTTCTTACTCATGTTATAAAGTGCTTTTTGTATTAGTTAAGAAACTTAAAACATGTTTCTTTTTGTATATTTATTTTTCAAGGTTGATGACTACAATTAAAAACAAATAGATGGAAAATGAAAAATTTTATGCCCTTGTGACACATTTTATATATATAAATATATATTGTCATTATAATAGGAGATAAGGGATTGAAGCTGATACATTTCATTTGAGATAATAAGGGTAATACCACTTGATTACAAGGCATTAGTTACCCATTAATCACTACTAGAAAACTAACCTTTAGAGACAGAAATTTTGTAATGAAAAATTTCTGTTTCTAAAAGAATGAATTAACGACAGATTTGCATTGGATTTTTTATGACACAAATTTTGATTTTACAATTTCTATCTGCATTTACTATGGATTTCAAATTGATTTGTAACAGAACTTTTTTTGTTGGAAATTTGTTTATGATTTTAGTGGGAAATATAATATTTTAGCACCAATTTTTATCTTTTCATATTTTGTTGCAAATATGCTTCTATACTAAATTATTATATATATTATGCATATATAAATAGTTATGTTTAAAATATATTTTTAATTATATAAATAGAAAATATGATATATATATATATAAATATGGAATATATAATATAGACTCACATTATATTTGTAAATTAATTTTATAATATAATACATTGATAAAATATGCATGATCATATGTCATTTACAACTAATACTATATTTTATATATTATAAAGTATAAATAATAATAGTATTTAAAATATGTTTATTATAAACATTTGTATATTTCATGATTTATTTTTATATCTATTATATATTTTTACATAACAACTTATTATAAATTATAATATAAAACTTGATAAAATAATGTATAACAATAATATAATGTGTTATATATGAAATATCATAATATATTACTTAAAAATAAAGTATATTTCAATAATAAAATATGTAAGTTAAAGTGATTTAGATAATATATAATCATATATAAATATAATAATATTCTATTCTGTTTTAATAATATATTAATAAAAAATTTACATTCATACCATTCATAATGTTTTTATTATATATTTAATATAATTTTATATTCATATTTCATTAAATATAAAATAATTTGTTATATATATCTTACATAATTTATTTTTATAGTATATATTATTTAAAATATAATAACATATTTGCTAAAAAATTATATACTACTTAAAATAGTATATTAAAATATATAATATCAAATAATTATTTTAAAATGTAAAGTTTGTATATCTAAATATATAAATAGATATTATATATTTTTTAATAATTATAAATAAAGAATTGATATTTATTATTTATAGTATATTTATTGTAAAGACCCGACCCACTAAATCTCGTGATTTAGAGTACCGAGTCCCCAACCACATATAACACTTTCACATTACATGTAAGGATGTCCTAAAACTAACAGTTTATGAGAATTATTTGATCAAATCTACTAACACTTTATAAACAACTTTTAACAAAACAAGATTGCTAATAAAAGCAATCCATACATATGTACATTATATGTACAATGATTAGTGTTAATCAAAGATACTACAAAATTATAAGTTATTCTTGGTACAAAAGATAATCTAAAGAGATCTTAAGGTCTTGTACAACTTAGGCTTATTTAACAAGCCTTCTATACAGAGAATTATGCTTTGAACAAAAGCTTCTCCCAAGTCCAAGGGCATTCGAGTCATACTCATCTCACTTGTCCAAAAATCTCTCAATATCTGACCCGTATCCCAGATCATCATACAACTCATCTTCATTACCTCCAAAGCAGTAAAAGTGAGTCAAAGGCATAGTACGCAATAACAAATACAAAAACAATTTGTAAGAAAACTTAAATCAAATGAAATGCATCAACGATCAAGTCATTATCTTGTTAAGTTTTCTTTTAACAAAACAACAGTAGGGTATTCAAACCCTGGAATCACGCTCTGAGAATTTAGGGTCCTAAGTAAACAGCTGCTCAGGGGTTGATATAAGCAGTCCGAATACTTATATCTCTTATATCTATTCCATAAAGAAATAGCTTCATTTAGGACTCAAAAGCCGTTGCCCGACTCTACTTAAACTCAGTCCATAACATGAGCCTAGTTCACAAGTTTCCATAAACTTTGAACTAAACCATGGCATTTCCCCCTCAGTTTAACAAACGTTACTCTGATACTATTCTCTCCATTGGCTATCCGCTTAACAAAAAACGAATCGCTATTGTATCATAGAGTACTATTGCATCATGGTAAAGTCATTGCATCATGACTTAGGTTAAGCACCTAACTAACATGTCATTGCATCATAACAGGTTTGCTACTCCTCAAACTAGATTAAACAGCGTAATAGACATCCGATTCATCAAAGTATTAAATCGGATTGAATTAAGTCAAATTTAAAAATGCATATTCCTAGCATACAACAAACAAGCTATCACGTACCTGTACCTAATAGTGTATTACTATATTCACTCGGAGGGGAATCAACTCAAGAACCTTTAACTGAAATAAGAAATATCAAAACAAATCAATAATCGAACGTAGAATATATATATGTATATATATAACACAATCCTAAGATAATTATACAAGGAGATTCATTGAACTTAAAATATAGTTTTATCATTTAATTCATACTTAAAATATGTTTATATAGATTATAGATTCATTAGAAGACCATATATGAAGTAAAGAATGACAATTGAAGAAGGTTGAATTTGTAAAAACTCAAGAGATATGCGACCTATTTACACAGGCAAAATTGAGCTGTACACAAGTAGCGTTGGAATCATACGCCGGCGATGTTAAGCCCGACGTTAAAAAAATCAATTCTGTTCGTATTCAACACCAATTGAAGGCCGGCAACGTTGAAGCCCTAATAGCCGACGAATGATTCGAAAAATAAACGCTGGCCAATTCCTTTACAAAAGCCAGCGCCATTTGAAGCGGCGTTTGAAGCAACTTTAGAAAAGTCAATTCTGATCACATTCAACACCGCTTCTACGCCGGTGGCGTTGAAGTACCAGATGCCGATGTATACTCAAAAACAGACCTGTTCGAAAAGTGTTTATTTCTCCTGTTTTAAAATTTGAAAATGTATAACATATAACACTTTTAATCCTTCTTCAAACACATATTTAGCTTCATACACTATCTTCTATCCACATTAACCAATCCTAGCAACTTTGGACATCATAACAACACATCAAACTACTTCGTTCACATCAAACCATCTCCTACTCTTCACTTCAAACTTAACTACTCAAATCAACTTCAATCCTCATCGACACTTCTCACTACTTCCACAACACATAAACAAGTTCATATAACAATAAAAGACAACCTAACATTTATCAATATATAAAACCATTCAAAGTCATATGACAATAAACTCATCCTAACATGGATTCTACATCTATATTATAAGAAAGAAAATAAACAAAGAGTTTATACATACATTAACTTACATGAAGAGGCTTGACTTGGAGAAATTGTTGAATCCAAGAGTTTGTTTTTGGCTAAGGTTTAAGGCTTATGTTTTGAAGAAAGAAAGTCAACAGAAGGAAATGAAGAGTAGAAATTCGTATGAAAAATGTAGGCTGCCAAAAGAGGCTCTTTTTGATTAAATTTGAGACTTATATTTATCCTAAGTTTGACTTTTGGGGTATATAGGCTTAGGCTTAATTTAGCTTAATTTGGGGTTGATTTGAATTTAATTTGAGCTTGAAAAATAGGCTTAACTTCTTGAAAATTCTGCTAACAAAATCTTAGGCAATTCAAAAGTTGTTTGATAATTTTAAACATAACACATGCATATTAATTCATAAAAGACACAAACATTAATTATACTATACACACATTAATATACATAAAAAATAACATTAATCTCATTACACATACTCACATACATTAATAATTTACATTAATAAACATAGTATATCAAACCTATTTCTTCACATTCATATTCATATATCAAAATTACTTCAAACTTAATATTTAGAACTAATATTATATTCACATGAAAAATTAATTATTGAATAAATTAGATTATTTCATTTATTACATAATTTCTTAAGTGTCATAACAAATGGTATTAAAAATAAACATATTGCTTAAAAATATAATTTACTAATTTAATACAAAATAAGTAATCTAAAAAATATAATTATTTTATATATCATTAAATATATATATAATATTTTTTAATTATAATATCATATTTGGTGAAAAAAATTATAATGTACTCTTTTAAAATATTATATATTAATAATAAATATATAATATAAACTAATAATTATAAAATATAAACTTAGTATACATAATTATTATATATTATTTTAATAAAATATTAATGAAAAACCCTTCATAAATAGGTAAAGTGAAACTATTAGAAAATTAAGTTAGTAATTAATTATAAAAAAATATGAAAAATGTTTTATAGTTACAACATTACAAATTGTGGTATCTCTTAAATAAACAATAGAGGAACTTTATTCATGAAGATATGAATTTGTTCATCAGCTTAGTGCTTGCCAAAACTTTAATAATAAGTGTACTCAGCTGATAGCATTCCAAGATAAGTGACTTCCTAGGAAGGACAAAACTAAGTATAAGAGGTAAATGAGAATTTTTAAAATAAATTATCATAAAAATCATAGACAGATTTGTGACAGAATAATTGTATTTATTATTCTTTAAAGGAGTATTTAATAATAACTAATTGTAAATCAGAAATATATCTACGATAGAAATTTCGTCGCAAATTTGTTGTAGATAATAAATATGTTTCTAGAAAAATTAGTGGTGATGATTTTAGAGATAGAATTTTGTGATGAAAATTTTGTCTCTAAAAGTTTTTTGAGACAGCTTTTCCACTTTTAGAGAAATAAATTTATATCTTTAAAACCAAAATTTCTTGTAATGATATTTTTCAAGTTGTCATAAGTTATCATTGTAGTATAAAGCTGTTGTGGTAATTAATAATACCTATTTGTTGGTAGTACATGATATGAAGATAGTATCCAACAACCAGTATGTGCAGTTTGAGGAGTAAAAAACTATAATTCATCGTAACAAGATATTTTCATTCTAAAAGAAATTTATAATCCATTTCCCAATGAATTTACTATTATAATCGAAATCCAATTTAAAAACGTTTATTGTGTGATAAATACATCATTATTTAAGAAAAGAAAAAATAAATATTGTCATGATGAACCATTGTGATTATCATGAATTTATTAGAGCATTTTAAGTAACTTTTTAGAGTTTGCATGATTCCTTCTAGAGTAAGAAATTTGCTTGATATTTTCTTAAGTTTAATTTGATAAAAGTGAATTACTCATTGTTTATTGAGTTGAATTTGCATTTCAATATATTTGGCTCGACTAATTTGAAAGACTAATTGGCTTGGGATGAATTCAAAAGGTTATTTAGGTTCAAATGAAGTTTGCATATATGTGTATATATATATTTACAAAATTATTCCCCAAACGATATTGATCAAGTTAAGTTAAAGCTTATGAGGGTCACTTTGAGCCAAATATGAGATTAAAAAAAAAAATTAATGGTCAATATAGCTAGAGTCAGGCAACTTTCAAATTTTGAGTTAAGCTCAAGTTTAGGTTTAGTAACCAGCACTTTTATCAACTCAATTTACTAATAACTATAGTTAGTTTTGTAAAGTAATAAAAATAATAGCTAATAATATGTTTACAAGCTTAAAATTGTGGTGGTAGTTTTAGCATCAAATTAAAGTATAAGGTTCTAAGTTCCATCTTGCATCACCCTTTCATCTTAATTACACAAGTTGTCCACTTGATTGGCATAACTCATAGTCTAAGCCCACGAGTCATCGAGGAATGGTGTAACTTAAGCTTCTAGATCAATGTTGGTGTTAACCTAAGCAGGTGTAGGTTATAGGAAGTTAAAGTTGAAATTATTATTGTCATTTCTCTATTAACTTTTAATATTGAATTCAAGGATCTAAGCGCACAATTGTTCCTATTTCTCTACAGGGAAAGTGATATTGACATTGCTTAGAGTTTATATTTGTAAGTAATCTATTATGAAAATTGCAAATTATCCCTATAAACATTTTTGTAGGTTCATATTCACTCTCTAAACTTTTGAAGTGCACTTTTTGGACCTTTAAACTTTCAACAATTGATACATTTAAGAATGATAAGATTTCTTGTTTTAAAAATTGGGAAAATTGCAAGTTGTCCCCTCAAACTTTCACCTATGTGTGGATTTAACCGCCAAATTTTCACTTATATGTTAATTTACCCCCAAACTTTTAAAATGCACATAGAAAATGTTAATTATTCTTAACTATACCAAATATTGAAAGTTTAAAGGCTAAAAAAAATGCATTTTAAAAGTTTGCAGGTTGGATTTTCACGAGGGATAATTTGCAATTTTTCCTAATATGTTATAAGATTTTTCTTCCAATGAAACTTTAATCAAAATGATATTCCCAAACCTATCCACTCGCTCATGTCTTCTTACTTAATAATTGACAGTTGCACCATTATCTACGTAATAAGTATGAAAAGTCACACCAACATTATGTTTGGTTTACTGAAATAGAACCAGGCTAAAAAAGAAAAATAATTATTCCACTGTGATGATGTTATATAAATGGGGATATATTTAGAATAAGAGTTGCATTTTGTGAGGAATTACTACACTTTTAATTAAGGGAATGAATAGGAATTCCTTATTCATGTCACATTTTATAGAATAAACCTTTTTTATACTATAACTTTTCACAAACCTAATGACGGAATCTAATTTGTAGTAATAAAAACATAACAGCAAGTTTAATGTAGTGCATCAAATGCAATGTAAATTAATGAGGTTAAATTTTTACATCAGTTGGTTGTAACATTAACATTATATCATAGCAGAAAATCATGAGTTTAGATCCTTGTGTAGTGGTGAGCTTCAGCCAAAAAGTCCTTCATTCGAAGATGAAGGAAAGTGTGAAGCAGTATCTGTGGAATTACATCAAATCTAAATCTAAAATTGTTATATCATTTGGCTATGGATCTAAATCATGATCAGCATGTAGGAGGGTGGTAACCTTTTTTTCTAATTTTCTTTCCTTTCTCCTACAGCTTGTGGAGAATAATGAAGGCTCTAGATTGAGCAAGGAAGTAGTAGATATAAGTCAAAAACTAAGGTATAACACAAACTCTTTTGATTCTCTTGCCTATACTTAGGATAAAAGATGCATTGTCAACTTTACAATAGGCAGATGAGAGGAGAAAAACTCCAAGGATTGAGTATTGAAGAACTGCAACAATTAGAAAGAGTATTTGAAAATGCATTAACCCATGTTGCAGAGAAGAAGGTGAGATCCTGGCTTTATATCCTTATTAGCTAAAACCTGTTGAATACATTTCTTAAGTCTTGAGATTTTCTTTATCTATTTCAGAGTGAAAAATTTACAAAGGAAATGGCCAAGCTTCAACAAAGGGTTGGTTTCAATATCCTACTCATCAAGCTTATTGAAATTTCTCAATCTATCTATTTGTTTCACCTTTAATTGGCTATAATCTTGTAGAGAATACAATTGATGGAAAAAAATGAGAAACTTAGGCTACAGGTACGTTTTTGTGTGCAAGTATTTCCTTATGCATTCACATACAGGGCAATCTCTTTGAGTAAAATTAATGCATAATGTAAGCAGGTTGCTGAAATAACTGGAAGAAGGCATGTAGGTGTTGTAGATTCAGAAATAGTTATTGACGGACTCTCATCCGAATCAGTATCAAATATTTGCAATTCCAGTGGCACTCCTCAAGATGATGAGAGTTCAGATACATCCTTAAAATTGGGGTAGGTTTCTATGTAAAAATTCTACTACAAAAGAACTTAATGGTGTTCATTGATGAAAACTAATTGCATTTGCATTTAGGATAACCGTGGTTTGGCCCTAATGAAAATGGTAAAGCAAATTGTGGAATTTTCAGGTATTGGATTATGATGATTCTTGGTTTATGAAATAGAGGTAGCTAAATATATATGGAGCAATGTGTTTACATTTTATCAATATCTTTTGGTTCATTAATTTAACATAAGATGTCACGTATCTCTTTCAATTCATTTGGTTAATTTTATGTTATGATTTGATAATAAGCCAATTCCAGACTATTTGTTGCTTTTAATTACTAGTACTTTAAGGAATTAATATTTATATCAAGGTGATATGAAACATAACTATAATTTGGATCGATTAGAATTTCATTGTGAAATAATCTGAAAATAATAAAAGCATATATATAAGGTTAGAAAAGTAATTGCCCAAGTTTAATAGGGGTAATGTGGGCATTTCAGTTAAAATTTAAAAGATATCTTTGAGAAAAACAATACATAAATCAACTAGGCAGTAACTGTTATTCTTTTCTTCTTGTTTTTCCAACTTTACAGAAACTCCCTCTTCTTTCTTATTGGTAACTATGACTCTTGAGGATTTCTTGAATGACTGCCATGTGAAGTAAAATCTTCCTCCTTCCTTCATCTTTTACATCTAGGGTAACATTCAATTTAGGATTCTCTAGAGTCTTAGACTTAATAGCAATCTCCTACAAGAATGTTTGAGTCTTGCAAGAAAGGGTTTCTGGGAAACTTTACTAATCAAGATTTAAAGGTTAGTGGAATGAAAGAATTGGTAAAAATAAAAGGCATGAACGCTTAGCTCCTCAAATAACATTCATTATAATATTTTTGGTAGAGGTTATGTTCAATGTTTTGGCTATACTACTAGCGTAATGGTAACAAAGGGTATAAAGGGGGTGTTAATTACATAGACTTAAGAAAGGGTATAAACATGTGTTGATTTGGGAATAAGAGAAAAATGATGATTTCTACATGTATACAACCACCATACAATCCCTTGTTCCTAGTTATGTACCTCTTTGTATGTTAACTAGCCTCTTTCAGGAAGACATGGAAAATACGTGATCTCATGTATCTAGTCATTTTTCTTTTTGTGTTTTAATAAAAGAGGACTTATAGTGGTGTAAACAAACCTGACCAAGCTAAGCTTTTGCCACTCAAGGCTTAGCTTATTTAAATACCTAACAGGCTACAGTTGAATCGGGCTCTTAACGAGTCTAAAATATGCTAGCGTGGGCCCAAACACATTAAGGATTCTCAAGCCTAAGTTCAGCTCATTTGCATGTATAATTATATTTATAATATTAAATTAACATAAATAATTATATATAATATTATATTAATATATTATTATACATATTAAATGAGCCCTTAACAACTAATGAGCCTGGCTCAAAAGTTCTTAATGAGCCTGGCTCAAAAGTTCTTAATGAACCTATTCGTGAACCAACCTACGTGCCTAAAGACAAGCTCAAGCTCAGCTTGTTTGGCTAAATGAGCCTAAATTTGAGCTAGAGTAGCTCACGAACAGCTTGCCTTGTTTGTAGCCTTAAAGACTTGTAAAAAACAAGACATATACACTTTCTCATATTCCTCTCTATGATTTTTAAAACTTTGCATAGAAAAGAATACAAGGAGAAACATGGTCATAAACTTCACCTATACTCCCTGTTTTGCCCATGTTCTTCCCCTGGACCTCTCTATGGTCTTATTTTCTCCACCTAAGTGATATATAACCATATAACCACTTGTATACCTTAAGATTTTGAGAATCTAAGTAATAATGGAGAGGACTAAGAATGATAGGAATATAATGAGAGTTTAAGTTAGACATATAGAAGTTTCTCAACAATTCAATTATATGTAATTCAAGTAGTCAATACTAGTTTGGAATAGAACTACTTCTAAATACGTGTATACTATGTATCTGCTTATGTATGTTAAGATAGAAACTAAAATGGACCAAATAACTATCTTACATTGATAGACGTGTTTGCTTCTGTGTGACTACTAATAATAGGTGGAAAGCATCCATGCTATTATCACGACATTCTGATGATTCATGTGTAATGATTTCCCAGGTAGAGTCATGCATTGAAGTGATTTGGGTAGATTTAGAATGTGTTGATTTCATGGTTATTATGGAGGATCTTATATGCAATATATATATATATATATGTAAATACTGTGCTTTAAGATACTAAGTTATCCCTTTGTTGGCTGCTGGATCAAATGTGTGTTGCCACTATTTGTACATGCGCATGTATTTGTTGGCATATCATGCTATGCTTCAATTGACTCCTTCTCTTTTTTAGGTACAATTGAAACTATTTTTCCTTTTGACTTAACTGGGTCTAACGTCATCATGGACTATGGGGAGGACATTAACGATAAGGATTATCCGGAAAATTATTAGTGATAGCTTGTTAAATTTTAGGAGATAAATAATCCCACTATGTTATGTTATAAATGTTCCTATGTTTAAGATAGTATGATAAGGCATAGACCAAATTGCTAATTTGTAATAGTGTGTGTTTAGATGGAATCTATGAGCCATCCTATGCTAATATTATGTAAGATTTGAGAGTGTCATGTTATGACTATTGGCATGGAGTAATTAAGTACGTGAGTGGTTGGTATTAAATATCTTTTACTGTGGATATTAGTAGTCTTTAGTTTCCATATTCAATATGGTGATTTGTCAGCACCTTACATTATGGCATTACACAATTGTTCTATAGATTAAAGTGAAATGTTTTAACTACCAGCGGTGTGGGAAATCTCTTAATTATGTGTGCTTTGAGACAATCCATCTAGGATGAATGCAATTTCTTACTGTTCTGTTCTTATCGTTTTATTTCCTTAAGCACAAACACAAAAAATAAACACATTAAAATTTATGGGCTAATAGAATGTATAACCAAGTTAACAAGATTAAACTTTAGACACGATGAGAGATACTGCCAACTGTCACCCTCTTATTCATTGGCTGCTCTTTCTATGCTTTTTCAAATAATGCAGTTCCACAATTTTCATATTACACAAGAATTGTTTTGGCTAACTCTAGGTTTTAGTAAATTAATACCACCTATAACTAGATGAGTCGAAAACATTTGAATTTATTGTTTTAAAAGTAGAACTAGAGTACCTTAATAAAATGGGAAATCCAACATCTCAACTGAAATTTGGCACAAAAATAAAAATAAAAAAAAAATCTCAATTGAATATAATAAAGAATCGGAAAATTGAAATATTAGGACTTGGGTTGTGAGCTTTATCTTTACTACTAATTCATATTTAAGACCATATAGCATTAGAAAAACACATCAGATCCTTAAAAATTAAGAATAAAATAAAAAAAATCATAAAAATGTTAAAATGCAAATTGAGCATGTTCTTTACATTCAAGTTTGTGTAAATGAAGAATGATGATAGGTTAAAATCCTGCAAATATTGGATTGCATTATGTTCAAATAGAACATGAAACTTACACATTATAGTTGAACATTTTGTATATTTAAATTAGAGACATTATGTCATCTAGTAGGTACGCCACTTTACATTATATTTATAAACTATTTGAATTATTAAAAAGTTTTATTCTCTATTTGAACTGGTTAAAGCATTTCATAGGGGTAAATTATGCTAGAAGGTATCAACATTTGAAGGTAAATTGCACTATAAGATATTAATATTTATGGTAAATTCCTTTAAGGTATCAATATTTGAGGTGGTTAAAAAGAGAAATCAACGTTATGTAAAGTTTATTGATGTGAATTTGATGAAGTGATTGGAGGTGTTTGATAAAGTAAAATGAGTATATAAGTGTTAGAAATTATGACAATGAGTTGTATGGTGCTTTGATAATGTTTTGATGGTAGTATGTGTAAAAGTTGATAAAAATGTGTAAAGAAAACAGGGGAATTACGTTGTAGCTACTACCTAATTTTTCCCAGTTACCATGGACTTCAGTAAGGGCGTACACGTGCCCGTGCAGACAGATTTTTAAGCTACTAGGAATTTTTTTCACCTTAACACAGTGCACGAGTGTATATGAGCCTATGCTAAACATGTTGCAGGGGTACCTTAGGTACTGGGCATATTTTTCCACCTAACACGGCCTTGAGCATGATTGTGTTGTAGGTCGTCCACCCCTGTTCCACGATGTTTTATAAAAAATTATTTTTTTATTATTATTAATTAAAAAATTAAAATAAAGGAATGTGTTTTGTGTGTGTATGTGTGTGTGAATGCTAAAGTTATGATCTAATATGAGTCTTACTTAAGTTTTGCTTTGGAGGAAGAGCTTAGGTATTGTTTGTGAATAATCTATAATTTTATATGAATTGAATTGTTTTCTTACAGAATCTTCTTCTCGATTGAAATATCTATTGATCATTTGTCAAATCTCCTAGGTACATAGTAACTTGGATGTTGTTTATTAAGATAGGAATATTCTAAATCAACATTAATCAAAGATGAATTAAAAATTGTTTGATATTGTTTGTGCATTCGTCGTTGAATCTGGTCCGAGGAGCGGCAACCCTGTTAATAAGGTTAACATAGTAGATTACGCACTTAGGCCACTACTATCATGATGCAATGATAATTTATAAGTGGCTCAGCGGGTAGTCGACAGGAGTAACAGTATTGACATAACGTTTACTTATTCTTAAAGGGAAGTAATATAATTTAGTTTACATTTATGAGACCAGTTAAACTAAGTAATATTATGGATTAAGTTAAATAAAAATGGGAAACGGTTGTAACTCCTAGATTAAGCTATTATCCTTTTTTCAATTAGATATAGGAGATATAAATATTCGAGCTGTCTATATCAACTCCCTGAGCAACTGCTGCTACTTAGGACTCTCAACTTCCCAATGGCTTGTTCCGAAGTTGGAATACTCCTATGTTCATTGACAAACTTAATTAATGGTTAATAATTTAATGGTTGTTGCATTGCATATAGCCTAAATATACTTGTCACTTTATATTTGCTTGTGTTACTTGTGTACTAGGCCTTTGACTCATGTTGTCGTTTTGCAGGTGTCAAAGATGATGAATTTTATTCATAATTAGGTTATGGGATTGATTTCAAGGACTTTCTAGACGAATGGGAAGACTAGGAACTCCAATTGATGATGACCTTTTTTAATAGACTAAAGAAAATGTTTTATGGATAAATGAAATACTTATTAAAGGCTTTTCTAGCTTGTCTGTATTATATTTTGTTAAGGCTTGACCTCAAGCCTAGGTTCATAACATACATGTATTAGTTTTTCTTGTTATGTTTTTGGATAGACAACCGAGTTTTGTAATGGTACACTTATTGCTACTCCTAATGAGTAGTTTTTGTAATAGTTCTCGTGGCATACTTAGACAAACATTTTATATAAACTCTTCCTTTAAAATTCAACTTTACATTTAATATTGTAGGATTACATGTGGCTGGGGATTGATACGCCTATTTTAGATATGCGGTGAATCTGATCTTTACATAATATGAGGAGAAGCTCAAACGGGATCAGACCGCTTAATGCATGTACATCCTTCTCATTGCCACTAAGTACAGGCTAAGATGACTCATAGATCACATTTTTATTAGATA
Organism: Combretum micranthum; assembly: GCA_024138025.1. Lineage (NCBI taxonomy): Eukaryota > Viridiplantae > Streptophyta > Magnoliopsida > Myrtales > Combretaceae > Combretum > Combretum micranthum. The sequence goes on along the minus strand of JAMXBD010000923.1, from coordinate 150,119 downwards.
TCTGGCATATGGTGCAGTGGTAGCCTAATTCATAGCTAGATATTGCTTGGGAAGTGCAGTTCTTCATACATTAGAAGAGTCAGCAGGATTAGCTCTCTTTCTATCATTTTTCCTTCCTTTCTATTATTGTTTTTGGTAAAACGAGCCCCTAATGAAAATCATATTTATCCTTTTAGTTGTGTTTTCCACTTTTTCATTTAATCTTATTATTATTAAGTCTTACGTGAATTTATCGTAGAGTTTTTTTTTTCTTGGTGTTTAATTTATTGTAGAGTTGGGAGTATATAGATGTTTAAGACGTTTGAGATGATTAATGAGTTTGATGTTTTAAGTTATTTCAGGATTTGGACTTATCTAAAGAGTTTAAGATAATTGATAAGTTTGGTGTTTTAAGTTATTTCAAGGTTTGGAGTAGTTCTTCGTATCAATGTTGTCAAAACCATACTAGACTGATTGGTCTTGCTTGGTTCAATAGGAACCGACCTTAAAAGCAAGCCAATTCCTTGTTAAAACCCATTTTTCGAATGAACCAGCCAGAACTAGATGACCGGCCAGTTCAATTGTAACTCAGCTAACCTAGGCGGGTCAATCGGGTCACAATGCATGCTCATTTTAACAAAAAAAAAAAAAAATCACTAAACTAACATCCCCTTCCTCTCAGCATACAGAGTCCTTTCCTCCGCTAATTTGAGTAACTTGACAAGCTCTCGATGATGTTGATGCCTAAAGAAACCTCTAAGATGTACGATCTCAAGGCGGTAGTATTATCTCATGTTAAAACAATCGGAAGCAAAGGCTTGTTCTTCGATCTAGGTGGACGGTCACTTAAGCAGCGCATAAATGAGCCACTATTGCTGAATAAATCCTTTAGGTGTAGTGATGACTCCTTAGGATCATCCTCCATAGGTAACTCAAGCATGTTGTGGGTAGTGGTACTATTGAAGATAGAAGTTAGGTCAACGGGATAAAAGACAGTAAAAAATGGAAGAAACTCATCAAATATAAAATTAAAAGTCAATCATGGAAACCATGAGGGAAATGCATAATGCCCAACTAGCAAACACTAGGAAAATGGAGGATTTAAGTGTTCTATATGTGTGTGGGAAAGAGAACATCATTTCTCTATTTGGTCTTAGAAATGAAAATGCATTGTAAGTCATAATTTTCTTCTTTGGAACTTGTAAGGGTAAAGGTGTGTAAGGTCCATTGGATATTTTATAGAAATTTTTCTCTCTCATCTTTTGAGTTTTGACTTTTAATATACATAACAAAATTAATTTAAGAAAAAAGAAAGGTATGTTGAACTGTCTAACACTTTTAGAATTAAAACATCTTATATTTTTATTTTTTTATTGACTGCAATTCAATCCCCACTTAAACCTGGTTTGACTCCTGATCCCCTGACATGTCCGGATCAAACTCCGATCAGGTTCTAACAACATAGGTTCGTATTGGATAACTATAGCTATGCAAAGCTATTCATATTAGGTATCCAAAATATAGTCTTATTGATGGTTTTAAATGTTTCTAATTGTTTTTACAAGTCTTACAATTTCATTGTAATTTGGGTAAAAGAGAATAAGTAGCTATTGCTGCAATTTTTTTTTTTTTTTTTTTTTTTTTTTTTTTGCATGCTTAGCTAAATAATATATTTTGTCTTTAAGATATGATTTTATGCTTGCACTAGAAATTGTGTCTTGAAGACCGAAGACATGATTTCAAATGCAATGATTTTAGAGTTATCTTTCAAAATTTTGGATTTTTTTTTCATTTTTTGAATATATTTTATATGTCCCTTTGCCTTATAAGGTACATTGCATAAAAATACATATATCAATGTGGAAGATAGGTTTAGGTTCATTTAGGGTATCAACATTCCAGATGGTTATAAAAAAGAATTATTGCTTGAGGAAATTCATTTCAAGTATCAATATTTTAAATAGTTAAAAAGAGGAATTAACATTTTGAAAAGTAACTCAAATAAGGTATTAATAATTGATCATTAACAAAAATTAAGAAAACCTAAATGAATATTAAACCATATCTTAAATGAATTTTAAAAACATTAATACCTCATTTAATTCACTTTACAAATTATTAATAACAACTTAAAACATTTATACTTTAAATAAACTTACTTTCAGATGTTGATACACTTTTATGTAATTTAGTCAATGGAAATATATAACAATAATGAGCATGGATTGTTTTAAACTTCTCCCAAATCTTTTGTTTTTTTCCTAATAATTCAAAACATTTGTTATAATATAAGTTTTCACTTTCTAAAATAACAAAAACAATGAAACATAATACAAGAAAAATACTACACTAGAACTTTTTACTTGAATACAACATAAGACTTTTTATCCTTTTAGTACGTAGGATGTTGGTTTTTCTTTTTCTTTTTTTTTTAATGTGGAGAAAATAGCTAACAAATTCTTGGAACAAGTTCAATAGAAGAAACGTGAAAATAGGTCTAAAAATTCAAATAAGGAAAGTAATTATGGAAAGCAATTATAGCTATTTTTCTTTGACAATAAGGAGAACAGTTTACTTTCCTTTTTGGTGAGTTCATAGTTTATTAAGTGGATATTACGCTTTGTCGTAAGTTTCTATATTGAAATTTATTTATCTTTTATAAAGGGTTGATAGAGAATTAATTATAATTCCACTTTAAGTTACGGACAAGCTAAACTCCAAACAAGATATTCAAGCCTTTTACATCCTAATGGGACAAGGTCACAGTACTTATGTCATGTATGACATTTACTAAAATTCTTAACTATACGAGAAAACAAAAGTGAAAAGACACTCTTTGCCCAGGATTATCACCCCTCAAAGAAGTGTTGTGTAAATTACAGGAATACACATTGAGAATAAATTGAAAACCCAAACCCCCTAAGATGAAAAGAACCGTAGTCCTATTTTACTCTCTCTTTGATTTTGAGAGGGCCTTCTTTCTCTGTCCAAGCATGTAGCGGTACATGTGAGGACTCCCTGCAGAAAACATCATAATACCATAGCAGCAGCATTAGAATGTTAATCAATTTTTGAGTCATAATGAAGGAGATAATCAAAGGCTTGTGATGAGTACCTCCCTGGAACATAAATCCCAAGGGCAATGATCCCGGCATAGAAGTAGTCAAATGAGAAGTTCCATTTGTTAGGTAGCCTTATGCAGTACTTCTCAGATGACTGCACAAAAGTTTTAGAACTCATTAGTGAACCCATAAGTCTATTTCTAGTGTGATGCTTTCATATGCATCCAAGAAGCTAAAGGAGTTGTGCTAGGGTGAAAAGCAAGCGACCAATTATGCTACAATGTGTTTGTTCCAATCACACTCCCATTTTTCTTTTTTCTTCCATGCCAAGATGATCCTGGTACTATTTGACTTATCTAGTTGATTCAATTATAACAGGTCATTTTCAACATCAAGACCGCTTTGATGTTTGCATCAAAAGAAAAGAAACTTTAGATTTTGTATAATCTTAGGAGGTTGCCATTTTAAGAAGATTGCAAGAAACAATTGACATTGACATGATCAGAATATATAATTTTTTAATCGTTAAGACCGGGTGAGTTGCACATTAGAGAGCTTAGTCCAAACTACATAATCAAATTCAAGTATGAAGATAAATATATATACACTTTCTTAAGCCTAAAGCTGAAAGGGCAAATTGAAGAAATAGTGATTCCGTTACCTTGATGTATTGCAACCCTGTGTATATTAGACCAACTTCACTGGTTATGCCAGTTGGATATAATACCAAGAAAGTGCTATACCTGCATCAAAACAAAAGGCAACTTTCCAGTAAGTAAGGTGATGTCAATTGCTTCTAGAGGGGGTGATCTTGTCTGACAAAGCAAAAAAAAGGATGCATTGATGATATCACCTGAGCCACAAGAGCCAGGAAGGTGTAAAGCCAAGTGCCTCTTTCATTCCAAAGAAAGAATAACGGATGATCTGCAATAACAAGGGTTGCTATAAGACTTTGAGATAAGAACCAATCTTCTTTGTAAAAAAAGTGGTCATTGAGCAAAGTCTATGAGTAGAGCAGAGTACGAAAGCAACAAAACTTGCATAGAAAGGTGCATAGAAACTACTTCACTTCACTTGACATATTTAGAGGACAATGTGATAATCCCATGCATATTTGAACTCGGGATACTCAAGTAAGTCAATTCTAATTCTAATTTTATAACTGTGTCAGAATCTGCTTCCATGAATATATCAGTGATTCAGCAAATTCCGCAAGAGAATTGCTTGACAAATATTTTAAGACAGGTTCACTGATCCGACTAAACAATGAGAGAAAATACATTTTTCAGAAGAAAAACAAAAACGAAGGAAAAAAAATGGATCAAATAGCAAAATGCAAGTGATTTAAATGAAAGAAAGAATAAGTATGTTTGGCTTTGGAGAAGTATCCACTTTCCAATCCAAGAAGGGAACTTTCTGAACATTGTGTCTGGTAAGAAAGCTGTTTTTCACTCTTAAATGGTAAGTGAAACAGTCTCCTTTTATACAGCTACAATTTGTAAAACACCCAAAACTTATGAATTTTAAATGTTCAAAAACTAAAGTGGCAGCATACGTGTGCTTTAAAAGCAGAAAACACAGGAAGTACGGAAACTTCTAAATTTTATGAAGTGAGGAGGCTTATTTCCTCAATTTTCCTTACAACCATGGCTCTCCATTACATTGAGAAGTTGATCAAATGGATCTAAACCCCGAGGCTCAGCTTCCTATGATGAAATCCAAACTATTTATATTTAAATGAAAAGGGAAGAGGAAAACACATAAAAGTTTCTAGCATATACACATATCGCTCGGACCCTTGACTCTCATCTCCTGTAACCATGTTGGACTTCCTTTTGCTCTGCTTTCAGAGTCCAAACATGGTATTTTAGGACAAAGCAGAAAGTGCTTGAGAATGAGAGAAATCCAAGTAAAATCTCACAGCAAATGCAGTCTGCGCAATCCAAAGTACACAAGGATATAACAATAATTAAAACATGAGTCGTGAAAATATAACATTATATGCAAAAATTCACCACCATTTCGACATATGGGTGGTGCATACTTTGTTACTTTCCACTCTTAAGTCACCACACATCACTCAATACACGGTATGCAATTTGCAGCTTGTTCTCGGTCACTCGAGATAAGGTAAAACAGCTAATTCAAAAGTAACCAGATTAGATCAACGGGAATTTACCTCAGTGATAGACCAGCTAATAACCAAAGAGCTAACTAGAATATGGCTCCGAGTCTGCAATTCGTAACCCAGACAATCATGTTAAAATCTAAATGACAATATCCTAAATTTCAGAGCAACAAAAAGAATAAACTCAGAATCCAGTCAGATGATGATAATCACCTCGGGGAAACTGTACAATATGCCCCATGTCACATACAATCTTGAACCTATTTGGGGTAGAGTGGCTGAAACCGGAGATCTCACCAAACCTTTACACAAGATTAGTTCCATCAGTCTACTGATCAAGAATCAAGATCATACTCTTCACTTTTTTTTTTCCTTTGTCTTTTTTGTTTTTTTTCCATATCAACTTTAAAGTTTAAGACTTTTGTGCAGCCCATCACTCACCTACAAGTCCATGAAAAATCTGCCAATTAAAAATAAAAATCAAGAAGACAAATGTTAGATTACACATTCATAAACAATGGCAAACAGTAAACATTTGGCCAATGTTGAAAATCTAAACACTGCATGTCATGTGCCGTGCCGTGTAGCATAGCAAACTAAAACTACATGTTTCGTATCGAAATGGATGCCTCGAAATACGATGTTTTTCCTCGATAAAAACAGCAAAGATTCTAGCTTTAACACAGAACAGGTAAAAAGCAAAAAGGGTATGATCCAGATTTAGATTTTGAACTAAATATTGAAATGCTTGACTTTGGGGGTCATGATTCATCACCTCTAAAACAGCAGCTGTTTGAGCAAGCTGAAGGGGAGTTTCAACAGCAGAATAAACATGTTCATGACCCGATTCCTTAAGCGTTTTCACAGCCAAAACCAGAACTTGAAGCCTGAAAAAAATTAAAAAAAAAAAAAGAACAAGATTCAAAATGTTGGACAACTGATCAATGGGTATTTAAGAATAGGAAGAAGAAATGTTATTACCAGCCAACAAAGACCGCCCAATTATAAATGGAAAGGTACACGCGTCTAAGGGCTGACAGGAAGCCTGCCATGTGAGAGAGAGAGAGAGATCTCTCGGTCTGGGTGGGAATAACTATAGGCCTATGGGATAGGGGTACTATGTTATGTAGAGGTTGAAGAACCAGAAACTAAGTTTGCACAAACCTTGTGTTACATATGCATGTGATGGAGTTAATAGGAAAAGGCAGCTTTGATGGGTGTTGCGTGTTTACGGGTGAAAGAGGATGGGGGGTTGATGATTGATGCAGGGATTTCTAATGGGCATTAAAGATATTTGGTTGAGCTGCTCAACTACTCTTGTTTCTATCAGTCCCATGTGTTTCATTTTCATTTTCATTTTCATAATTATTTAATTTTTTTTCCAATTTTATTTATTTTTTTATGAATGTAAGGTTTTTTTTTTTTTCCAAATGTTGAAGTTTTCCTAAAAAAATGTTTTTTTGTTTAACTCACAAATAAAAATAACAAAACAAACAGAAGGGGATGAGTTTGATGTAAATCCGGACCCTTGTTCTTTTAATATATGTGTTATAACATAAGTATTAACTTTTTCAAAATAGAATTACAAAATAGGAAAAACTATACATTACAGTATAAAAAAATAATAATACACATAATGTTTAGTGTATCAAGTAAAATGTCTTTTTTCTATTGTTTGTTATATGTTAAGCACTAATACTATTTTTAAGTTGTCTTATATTTATCATAACTATTTTTTTTTTCATTACTTTATCACATTATTGTTGCCACAACCACTACCATCACACTCAACCTTTCTTTATTATAAAACCACAACCATTGTTAATTACTTGTCAATAGCAAAACATCATTACAATGGCAATAGCACACATTGGTCTACTATGGTAGTAATATTACCCTTAAATTGGAGCAAGTTATATGAGAGCAACTTTGACAATGATGCTTGTTTGGATACATTAGTTTAGTATCATTCTAGCATCATTTTCAACCTGAATCAAAATTGAACAAATATTGAACTGATACAGATATGATACCGATGAAAAATTAACAGTTTTACTCATAAATTAACCAAACAAAATCAATACTGATCCAATACTGATATAGATAAAAATCTAACAATCCAAGTTAGGCCCGTAATGTAAAAGAGACATTAGTAATGTGGCAATCGTAGCTATTGTAGAAGTGAAGCTATGATAGTTGCAATGATGATGTAATTTATTTGTAATGATGGCATGTAAGGTGATAATGATATAGAGTCTGTTTGGATGGTCTGTTTTTCATCTATATATGTATCTGTATTATAATTATACGTGTAAATATGTCCAATTTGTATTTATATTTTATGTATATTTGATATATTTGATCTTTTTATGAGAATTGCCAATTTTTTTGTATATGTATCTATTTTTTTATAAATAATTTATTAGAAAAAAAATTAAAAAAATTTCTGTATCTACCTGAAAAAGCTAGGCAAATATACCCATAGTTAGGTTGTATCGTAGTGGTGGTGCAATATGGTTTGGTAGTAATAATGTAGTGATGACGGTAATGCCTTATTATAATATTCTATTGATGGTGGTTACATCAAAAGGGATGGTCATGATGATGGATGTGGCAATGGTAGTAAATCAATGATAGGTGTGTGGGTATGAATCCGGATGCAACGATCACGTGCGTGTCGCGTGACTATCGCGCTGCACGTGACCTAGAGAAACAACACGTAATAGGATGATCAAGAGAGTATTGTGTAGGGAGGAGGAGTAGGCAATCTCAATAGGCTCTAACACGCGTGTGACAGGTGAGGGAGCTAGAATGCATCAACCTCACTAAGTACCACGAATATCGTGTGCGTTCTTTAGTAAATTAAGTGTTTGATTCACCAAGACGGGAATCCGGCAGCACGATGGCGTTCGTCCAAGATTTCACCTTATCCAAATGAGGTAAGGACTAAGGTAATTATAGAGAATCTGGCCGTCGATGTCATCCGTCAGATGAGACAGATAACCGATGGCCAGGATGAGTCCCTCTCATTATGGATATGAATATGGGCTCCCTTATGGACCCAGGCCCATCAAGGCCTTCATTGTAATGTGTGTGAGCCAATTTGAGAAAGGTTGGAATTGGGCAGGCCAATTCCAACGGACCCTACTCCAAGCCTTCCATGCCAAAACTCCCATGATCATCCCAATTGGATTGGGCCTAACTCTTTAAGCCCTGTCACATTAGCCCAAAGAGTTAAATCCAAATAATAATTAGGCTCAAGGCCTTTGTAATCAGATTTGTACATCTACAATAGGTTAACAATTGAAAATAAATGTTAATTTTAGGTCTCAATTAAGACATTTTATTTGTATGTTCTAAATTATTTGTATCATTAAATGGAATGGTCCAAAATTGTGAGATTAATCGTATACTCTTTTTTTGTGTCCATCTCTTTAAGGTTCATCATGTACTCTTAAGGAGAAATTTATGTAGTACCAAATTATTTTATAAACTAAACATGAAATAAGACGTGTTATCATGTCTAGTACATTGCATCCAAAACTTGAAACAAACATTGCATAATCAAAATAGTAATATCAAAGGTTAAGATGTTAATCAATGAATGATGCAACCAACCACCAATGATGATAAATAATAAACATAGAGAATCTCATTGGAAAACGTAGAAAATGATTTTTTTTTTCTTTCCCTAGTTAATACTTCATGTATGGTAATCAACACTATTGATGTTGTCAAAAAACCTATTATTATTAATGGATAATCGTATTAGTTGTATGTTTAGATATATCGTGTACTTTTCTACTTAATATAAAATATCAATATCTGATGCAATAAAGTGTGTGTATTATTTTTCAGAAAATAGCTTGTACACCAATCTCTATTTAATGAAAAGACCAAAAGAAAAGGCATTAGCCATTTATAAAAATTTTGCCATGGTAGAGCCTCTTTCGTAACTATTTATTTGAAATTTTTTTGTCTAATTTCATTGTATTTTGGGTTAGATAAATTTTTTCAACCAACAATTTTTTTCCTCTTTGGCTTTTAATTTTTTGTCAATATTTTAGATTTGATTTGCTTTGGAGAATGCCTTCCAAGAATCTTTTTGGAAAATTACCTATAGAGATTTTAGGTATCAAATTTACAAGCAAGATTATGCTGCATGGGAATTTCAATTTTTAATGTTTCTAAAAGGGGAAAGGCTTTTGATGTGAACTCAAGATTAGTAATCTTATCAAGATATCCTTATTAAGCTATATTATTTTGGTGTTATTAATATATTGAGCATGTATTTTAAAATTGTCTATCCTAAAGCATCTAAAGAAGCATTAGCTGACCTTCAAGCGGTTCATGAAATTAGTAAGAGAGATTAGTATTTTATAAAGTTAAATACCCGAATTTGAGACTATTTTATGTTGGATTGTTAAATAGAATTCCAATTATTTCTTTAAATGAATGCCTCGTGAATTATTGCACAAATAATAGAAATTAGGTACTCAAGTTACCATGAGTGGGTCTAAGGAGATATATAACGTTGTCAATGTTACTTAAGTTGCTCAAGAGAAAAATCAAGGAAATTGATCTACACAATGCTATAGCTAGGCATTAAGCATTTTTCCCACAATTGTGGTAAGAAATTATATAATTATTGTAAGCGGAATGTACATATTATCATAATATGTCCCATATGTCTAAAAGATCAGAGAGCTTAAGCCTTTCGAGCTATTATTACAAATCATAATAGTGTTGGCTTCACATTCCATTGTCTTCAGAAATGATATAACAGATGATTATCAATTCGAGCAAGGTAAAATTATCTCTTCGCCTTGGTTTGTTGATTTTGAAGCATCCAACATATGATTAAATAGTTTAACCCATTACATAATCTGTAGTAATATAATGGTACACAAATATTTAGATTGACAATGGTAATAATATTCCAATAACAACTATCGGTGATATGGGGCCTTGGTTCCACTATGTATTTGTATCTTTTAGATTAACCACTAATCAACATTTTTTTTTCTTTGCCAAATGGTGGTAATAATAAACATACTTTTCTTGTAATTGTTGCATTGTACATGATTAGATGTTAAGGAATGTAATAACAAGGGGCCTAAAGTAGAGACATTGTTTCTATTGTTATTTACTATTCCTAGAACTCTATTTTTAGTATAAATAATTGTTAACAATAAGACCACATTTCGCATAAACGATTGGGCTATCCGAATAACATAATTTTGTTTAATTTATTAAAGCGTGGATATTTTGGTAAAGAGCAATATTCTACTCAACGATTGTATTTTCATTATTCTACTTGTAAACTAAGAGAAAGCAAAGTCTTGTCTTTCCTTGTGCATAGTAGTCATGTTAATGCATCTTTTTAGATCATACACTTCGATGTTTAGGGCATTACTCTTGTCACTTCTCATGCACAATATAAATATTATGGTGTTCATTGATGATTATAGTTGTTTCACATGGATATATTTTGTGCACACTGAAGCTAAGATATTCGCTACTTTTAAAACCTTGTTAGCTTATATTGAGACACAATTTTCCCCATGTATTAAGATGTTAAAATTTGATAATGGTGGTGAATATATGTCACATGAATTTCAAGTCTTTTACAACAAAAATGTATTTTATCTCAATGATATTTCACTTGTTGGATATGGTTTAAGCACTACTCTTGAAGTCTTTTGTACTACTTACATTTTGGATGGAGGCTTTTGTCCACTTTAGTTTATTTGATAAATTATTTGCCTCCTCAACAATTCAATTTTGATTCTCCTTATTACCACCTTTTTCAGTATGCATCATAATTATCACAAACCGCACACATTTGGATGTGTTTGCTTCGTTCAATTGCCTCTCATGAATCAGTATGGTGTGCTTTTATGAGATATAACACTATTCATGAAGGATTTATGTGTTATGATAGTGTTGTTTATCGTTTGTATATTTCTAGAAATGCAATTTTCTATGAACATGAAGATTATTTTCAGCAGTATGAATCCCATTCTAAAAATGTCCTTACTCCTAACTTTGATGATATCATAATACTAATCGTGAATTCAAAGGCTATTTGAAAATTTTTTCATATCAATCATACTCCCATGTGGTATGTTTTTTTTCGCTATTATAACTGACAATCTAATTCTACCTCTTATTCTCAATCCACTAACCATGCATGTTAGGTTAACGTTATACGGAAGAGCTTCGGGCTCTTTTGGAGAATTATACTCAGGATATTGTTCCCTATTCTTCTGGTGTTAAGCCCATTGGTTGTAAACAATTATACACCATTAAGTTGCGATATGATGGCTCAATTGATAGATATAACATAATATTAGTGGCACCTGGAAATGGACAAGTGTATAAGGTAGACTATAAGGAAACATTTTCACTTGTTGCAAAGAAAACAACTGTGCAACTTGTTCTAGCTATTATTGCTTCTAAAGGTCGAACATTGCAACAAATGAATATTCAAATTGTCTTCTTGCATGGAGATCTTAAGGAAGAGATTTATATGACTCCACCACCAAGATTAATTGCTACACCATCTTCTAATGTTTGTATGTTAGGATGGTCACTATATTGTTTGAAATAACCTCCACATGCTTAGTTTTATAAGTTTCGATTTATGCTTGTTAGCTTCTCTTTCATTCATAGTCAATATAAGTTCTCTCTATTTCTTTGTAAGATTGTTAAACTCTTGGTATGTGTTGATGAGATTATCATTATAGTGACTAACATTAACTTGACTTCCCGGCTTTAAAAACATCTTTAGGATTACTTTCATGAAAGCAAATGTCAAATATCATCTGGATGGTGGCTATTGTCTCTCTAATACCTCTTTTTATAGACAACTTATAAGAAGCTTGAAAAAATCCATGGTGGCTATTGTCTCTCTAATACCTCTTTTTATAGACAACTTATAGGAAGCTTGAAAAAATCCAACTCTCACCAACATGACATTTCATTCATGGTTTGATAAGTTAGTTAATTTATGTAAGCCTTTACATACCTCAACCTTGCTACTGGTCATTACATTGTTCCTTCTTTAAAAGGAAATTTTGCTTAAGATCTATTCTTCTCTAAGGATTTTCCAACTCATTTGGTAGCATATAGTAATGTTAATTCAGTTAGCTATCATGGTACTAGACATTAAATTAATAACATACCCATAGAGCTACAAATGGAATAAAGAATTTGTAATCCTTTGTATTATTAAAGGAGGGGGGTCAGTAGGGAGACTAAAGATATGCTTAAATTTTCTTGATTGTAAATGCAAGAGAATTCCTCACACTCCAACATGGTTGTGCAAGCATCATAACTAGGCACTAGCTTCATGTCTTTCTTATAGCAAGAGGAGAATGGTATTCTATTGGCAATTCTTGGATCAAGTCCATATAGCTACTAAATCTAAAGTAGCTTGGGAAGCTTTAAAGCTTTGTTCTTACTTTTAATGGCCATGTATAATTCACTTACAAGTCAAGTCCATTTTAAATAACCAATTATAAAAACTTAAAGATTGTTATGCTAAGTTATAAGGGATTATCTTAAAAGGATTCAATCCCTCCACATATGTTGTAATCTTCCCATCGTGTTTTTAAAAGTTAAGATGCATGTTTACTCTTTAATGATCAAGGTATTCCACCATGAGGCCATAATTACACCCCTCTCCATTTAGAAGGGAAAAGGTAAACCTTAGGCTATATGAGCATTTTGGCCCACATTATCTTCTTGCCACCATTTATCTTTCGTCTCAATGACCTTGACTCTATTAGATTCACTCAAATAATTTTTCATAAAACTAAAGATGTTTTTTGCTAATGAGTCTAAAGATAGACTTGGAAGGCCTTTGGTTTGAAAAGAAGTTGACCACTTTAGTTAGGATTTGTATCATCTCTGAATACAGTGATGGCAACTCGCTTCTTGTTATAGTAACCTTAATTGTTAAAATACAATGTGTTGATAGACTTTATTTGATCATAATCTAACAAGCCAAACACCAATGACATGGACCAACAACAGGTCCTCAAGGCTCATCAAGCATCTTAGACCGCGTCGACCCATAGGCTTCTACCACTAACCTAGAAGCATCTCTTTCCGTTGGAAAACATAAGGACCCAAAACCAAGGCCCTCCTCAGCCAAGCTAGTCATCTACCGGGTTTCATGTTTAGAAACATCTTTTAGGCTTGCCACATCTTTTTGAAGATATCCTAAACCTCCTTGGTTCTCCATGTCTCTCAGAGGTACTCTAAACCTCTTCTACTTGCCATATCTCTATGGAGGTACTCTACTCTTCCTAGGGTGCTTCAAAGAAATAACTCTTCACCTGATTAGCCACTCTCATCAAATAATCACCACCACTACCTCGAGTCCAAGTCAATCACTAGTAAGAGGTCCCCATTCCCTTTTTCCCCCTTCCTGAAGTGTGATACGTATATAGAATTGGGCCACCATTCTCATATGATCATCACCTATAAATAGACCTCGAGAGCACAAGGTAAGGGTAACATGATTTTACTCTCTCTCTCTCTCCCCCTCGTATGCGCTTGACTATCCCTGATGCACTACTAACCACTTCTTTTGGTTGCAAGCCCTTAGACATATTATCAATGATTTTCCACTCGTAACACAATAAATAGGTCATTTGATTCATCTTTAGAGAAAGTTGAAAGAACATATATATTTGTTTGATGGTTTCTTCATTTCTCACCTTAACTTTGTTTAACAAATTATAAATTGTTATCACTATTATATGAATGCTATTTTTTTTCTTATATAGGTGTTGCTTTTAATCACTGCTAATGGTTTTATGGAATGATACGTCATTTCGAAGAGTTATAACTAGCAGCATCACATACGAAAGTGGTAAATGATACTAAATGTATCAATGTTTAAGGATCATTTTAAACAATGTGTTAAAATTTCAAATGATTCGAAAAAAATTAATTCTTCACAATATGGGTCAAATGAGGTGTTATCATTTTAAATGGTTAAAAAAAAAACATTTAAGTGGGTGATAAATGGACATAAAGAAGAGATCATTTATTTTCAACACTTCATATAACATTGATTCCCTTTATAACAATTTAAAACATTGGTATTTTATTTAAGTTACTTTGTGAAATGTTGATCCTTTTTTTAAGGGAGCTTCTACGGTCCCATCGACGAGACCATCTCTCATTAATCTAATCGTTAAAATAATAGAACATTGATTCGATCACAGCTGATATGGTGCGAGCCGTTGGATGATGATAGAACGATCTTGTCAAAATTAATGGCGAAACCATTGAATTTTTCTTTCTTAATCACTCAAAAACATTGATATGTTATTTAAAAGTTGGGGAGCTTCTACGATCTCATTGATGAAACAGTCCAATCAATCATTTAACTATTAAAATAAATATAGTAATTAAAATGTTAACTATTTTAGTGGTTCGATCTTGGATATAGTATCAGCCTTTAGATAATGATAGGACTGGTCTCGTCAAAACTAATGACGAAAAGCCACCTTAAAGTTGATGTTTTCTCACACAATTTGCCTAATACTAAAGCCTCCTTATTTTGTATTGAGTGGTGTAAACCTTCATGAATACCATTTGTTTGTATACAGGTCAATGTCTTTTGATATATAAATAATTAAATTGAAAAGGCACATTTTTAATAATTAATATTAACCTACATTCTTATTTAAAATCCAGCCTTTCTTTTTCTCAATTTAAATTGTTAACATTTTCAAATTCTTACAAAAAAAAATAATAATGGTTAATAATAATTAATTTGATAAAATTATTATTAAATGTTATAGTACATTTACTTAAAGAATAATATTAAGATACATAATTATATAATATAATACAAATAATAAAAATATGAAAATAAACAAAAGTAAGAAAAAGGGGTTGGAGAAAATTAGAAGAGAGAGAGAGAGAGAGAGAAACAAGGACCATGGTGTCCCCTTTACTTTGCTCTTACTTCCATTTATATGTTATCCTGAGTAGATTTGATATCTGATGTTTCATGCGCTGTTATAGATCTACTTGTTATTCTGATAGCTATTATGTTGTTATTATCTCCAACTGTTTTATTTTCATTAAAATAACTATGTAACAAAATCACCCAAATACTTAGGTATTCTAGTTATTTGTTTTGATCTGTCACTGTACATAACAGAACTCTAACCAAAGAAAGACGTTATTAGTATTAATATTTCAGGTAGTCGGATTAGTAATGTATAAGCATTGTTAAAATTTTAACATGTGAATCGAATTTTAATGATTTATCTATTGTAATTATTTGTCAAACTAAAGTCGATACTTATACATCACTCAGACAGGTAAGTGTTTACACTAATCTATTTACCTCTAGCCATCTTTGGTCTGAAGTTAACATATTTCCAAGAAGGATTGAAAATTGAATGGATTTAATAGGCCCTATCCTTTTTTTTTTTTTTTTAAGGTTTTAGAAGTGTTGAGGACTTGAATATAAAAGTTAAGGTTTAAATAATATAAATAAACGTTAGGGACAAAATCCATTAAATGAAAGAGTGTCTTAATAAGATAAAAGGTTTTAGGAAATTGTATAAAGGACAAAACGAAAAATTACATATCATCAAAAGATATCATCGATGAATTGTTTCAAATGACAATATGTGTTGAATAAAAAGAAAGCAAAAAAGCTAGGCTGTTTGTTTCATTATATTATAATCATTTTAGCATTATATTTTTATTATTTTTAAACAGATATTTATTAAGAAATTAATATCGATAAAAAGATTTATAATTTTACTCATAAATAGATCAAATAAATATAATATAAATAAATTTAATATACAAATCAAATATAAATATAATAAAGATAAAAAAATCCAACAATCCAATTCAAACCAAACCTAAATCAGTGATGAAGCGTAAAAATGAACAGAGTAGGAGAGTGTGGGAGAGTGTTAAGTTCAGTCTTCAAATTTTACATTTATTTTAAGATAAATGAAATTATAAAAGGTCGGAAAGAAACAAGGAAGGAAACCCCCTGGAAAGCAGGACAGATGCGATTTATGGTTTACCTGGTTTTATTCTAAAACTAACATGGACATCATCTAAAATTTTATAATGCCATTGTTTTTTTTTCATATAGATAAAGTTTTATCATTTATTTAACTGCTTAAATCATATTTGTTCATGATTGCATCACCAAATACTTAATATTTATTAATTATTATATTTAATTTAATAGTTATATGATTGATAGGACTATAAAATTTTCTGGACATCATATATAATATGGGTGTGTTTGGCTAGCTTTTCTCAGTAGCTACAGATACTTTTTTTTCAACCATTTTTTATTTATGAGTTAAATCAACAAATCATCATTTTCTTTGTTAAGTAATAATTCCCGTATCTGTTTTTTTTTCCCATCATTTTCTCCCATCATCAATTCATTGCATATATATTACCATATGTCTACTTCTATAATCCTAGTATATCTGGAAAAAAAAAATGTGGTAATCAAGATATTGGATATGTTTCGATGGAGTATTTTTTTTATTTGCATCTAATATGTATGATCCATATATAAATAATCAAATTTTCATCTTTTTTCTATCTGTTTTTTTGACAAACACCTAGCATCAAACTAATGCCAATCGGACGGAAAACCAACAAACAAAAGGCACTCCCCCTACCTGGCCTATAATATTTTATGCGGTTGGTTGAATCAATCAGTGTAATCCAATATTTTCAACAGAGATTCCATGAATCAGGCAGGTAACCTGCCAATAAACCTCCATTCAACTTAATGATGTACCGATGAGACACATTTATGAGTAGACATCACTGCCTGCCGATATGTGTAGATCCACACCCAACAGATATATGTATCAAACTTACCTGAAATCACTCCTCCATCTTAGGTAATCTACTTAAGAAAAATCAGCTTACCATAATTTTCACATTTATATTGCAACAAAGTAATTATCACCACAGAACCGGTAAATTCTTGTATAGACCCACCCAGTCCATCACCATCGCAGACCATGCATTCTAGTTGTTTAGGTCAATAGCATTCAATTTTCATACGAGTTCTATGGATTGAATGGTCCAAATCACGTGGTCCTTGAAAATGCCTATATAAAACATTTTTTTAATTAATCACCACAGCATGATCATCGTGAAATTTCAAAGTACACTATAATTTTTTTTTTTTTTTTGGCCCAATAAAGTACACTATAATTAAGCGTAAGTTGAAGAAGATAATTTTGGCCTACTATTGAAATTAGGGCAAATGTTAAATTTCGAAGTTAGCACAAAAACTCAATTTAGGATCTAAACTTTGTAATAGTTAGTTTAATACCCAATCCAATTTGTTTTGGCTATTTTTACTATCTTCTTAATATTATTTACTATACTTGTTGACTTTGAAGAGACAATATTTCATTGAATTTTTATCAATTCTTTTAATATTGTTTAATAACGATAGATTGCTCTTTCCACATCGAGAAATAAAACAAACAATAATAAAAAATAGCTACGAAAAGTCTAATTAAATATTAAATTAACTATTTTAAAACTCATGTACCAAATTTTTTATGATTTTACATTTTTCCTCGTTTTTAATGTCCATACAGCAGGTACCTCTTTTGGCTACTAACTAATGGTCCATTCACTTAACATGAATAGTTATTCATTCCTCTCTCGTTCACTTGAAAGAAATAACAATTCATAATGAATTGTTATTACGTAAAATAATGAATAGTAATTCATATCTCTAACCCATGAATTATCATTCAATGGTCTATTTTTTAACTTTATCATAAATAACCCTATATTGAAAATAACACCTACATAATTATCCTTTCTCTATAATAAATACAAAAAGAATTATAGATATTTTACCTTTTACTATAATAATTACTTATTTTACTTTTTACATCAAGTAAATATAGCCATTACAATTCTATTACATTCTCTTTGAATTAAAATTTCATTCTCTTCTTATTCCTTATTCCATTAAATGAAGTGAACAAGCTGTAATTGATACATAATTACAAAGTACATGCCTAAACTAACAAGAACAAGTCGAATCCTTGAACTAGTAAAATGGGACCTGGTATTTTTACCAATTTTTTAGGTTAATGGCCAAATACACACTTAAACTAATGATACTTACAGATATGATTCCTTACTCTCAAAATGGGCTTTTGAGTTCCATAACTATTGAACTTTTAGTACCAATTTCCTAGAACTAAAACTTCGGCAAAAATGCAAACCCAAAAAAGAAAAAAGAAAAAGAAAAAAAATCAACCCAAAACAAACAGCAACAATTTTTGGAGCCTTTTAGTGAATTAAGACATACATATATCCAAAAGTCACAAGACCTAGACTTCATTTGGTGAGTATAGTTGGTTTATGAGTACTCACTCGACCAACCGTTTTGGGAAACTATGGTACTGCCTAATATCCACCTTAAAGCAAAATACTTACAGGAAGTTTGTTTGGCAGCCTAACTTCCACCTTTCACCGGTGCCTGCCACTTAGATAATTTTCCAGTTGTCAATCCACCAAAGGAAAATCACACAAATATCAATAAAATATCGCAGGTTCCTAAACATTATTAATATTCTTAATGTCGCACTTCATAAATACAATATTAATACAAGTTAATTATCCTTACATATCACATTTACATTTTCTAATATATCGCACTTCATGAATACAATATTAATTTGCATGAGTTCTTAAAACAATGGTTGGTAGACATGAGTTTCATCCACTCACCATTTCCATGTCCGACATCTTCACTTTCCCACCTCATTCATGGAGGGTAAAAGGCAGCAGAAAGATTGTAAACCCATAAAACCAAACATATAACACGACAATGGATATTGCGATCAGCTTATCTCATATAAAAACAGTTGCTTCACTGAAAGTCAGCAATGCCATGCAGCATAATGAAAGATTATGACTTGACATGAGAAGGAGAAAAGATTCTATGACTATTATAATGCAACATACATCCTGATATTTACCCTTTTTCTTTTTACTATTTCCTTTCCTACTTACATTTGTAGGACAGCTACAGAAAACCCTCTAATCTTCTCTTGTAGCTTAGCGAAGATACAAATAACTGTGCACGAGGATGAAATTAATCGTCCAAACCTAGAATTTCCTGCTTGAGCTCCCCTATTTTGGCAAACAACTCTTCCCTATTATTCTGCAGATAAAACGTCGTGACCCCTTTAGTTTATATGCAAGAGAAGAAGAAAGAAATAGGGCTTACAAGTTGATACCTTGAATATGAGGTAGCGATAGCTGAACCAGAATGAGTAGAAAAGGCCCACCAGTTCCATGAGCTTAGGAAACTGACCATGCATGGAAAGACATTTTTCATACAATTGAACACATGATTATACTGCAATCATATCTATGATACTGGAGTTGATATAGCACCTACCACAGGAATGGCATCAATGGCACGAAGAACAGTTGATGCTAGATATAAAGCAACCAAAGCGCCAGTACCGTATAAAGCAATTGGCAGGTAGTCTTCTGTGTCAAACTGCAAAAACAAAATATGCAAAACAGTTATTTAGGTTTGCAGGTGGTAGATATTCTTCTAAAACCAACAGAAAGGAATCCCTCCACCCCCCCAACCCCCCCCCCCCCCCCCCCCCCCCTCCAAAAAAAAAACCACAAAGAGAAAAGTGGAAATGAAACTGGCTGGAATCAGACAAAGAGAAATAGAAAATTCAAATATAAAGTGATAGAATGGAATTGTACAATGAACTAGCAAATGGAAAAATTGCAATTCCTACAATCATAAGACAGTACTTGTAATGCTATCTTCAAAATGACACAACATTTAGTCCAATAACAGAGAACAACACTCATAATCAACCATTTAGAAAAAATAAATGTTTTTTAATGAACAAAATGTACAGATGTAAGAGCAGTAAATAATCTTCAGGAAAAAAATGTTTAAAATAAGATCATAGAGCATTGCTCGTATGGTACAGTACTGGGTGATTGAACTCGTGCAAAAAGAGCAGACAACAAGCAATTGGCAATAAAGATAATGCTAATACCATAAAATTGATTCTTTAAGATCAATAGTCTTAGATGCCAAAGATAAAGATAATGCAGCTCAAGAAGCTCTAGGCCACCAATGAGCTGTCACATCCTAAACAAATGATTATTAGAAAAATAAATTAATAACAAAATTTTACAGCAAAAAATGTGAAGAAGATTCTGTAAAATAATTCCAAAAAGTTGAGGAAGGTAGGGAAAGAAATTATGATATCCAAGGGGGGGTGGGTGGGGGTGTGTGAAGAAGGAAAAAAGAAAAAATAAGAGAAATGGTGTTGCTCAGTTAACCGCTCAGGTCGACTGAATGTCGATACATCATGAAAACAATTTCTCATTGAGGAGTTATTCTCATCATTGCAACAGTTTCAAATACATCAGGATGGACTAGATAGAATTAAAGTATGATTGCAATATTTCAGAAGTAATCGATGAAAATAACAGAGGCAGAATGTATATACAGG
Source organism: Combretum micranthum (assembly GCA_024138025.1). NCBI lineage: Eukaryota > Viridiplantae > Streptophyta > Magnoliopsida > Myrtales > Combretaceae > Combretum > Combretum micranthum. The sequence goes on along the minus strand of JAMXBD010000923.1, from coordinate 129,393 downwards.
TAAAAAATAACAAGCTATACGACAATCCTCCAAAGAATTTTCCAGTCCAAGATCCCCTTCCTCATACTAAATGAACACTATTTGAGGTCTGGACCTTGGTGATACCCAGGCAGGGAACTTTACTTTGGAGGTCAAGGTGGTCGTGCATTGAAGACACTTAACAATGCAATTGCAAACAGAGTTATATAGTGCTAGTGCTGCTCAGGTAACCGCTCAGGCTGACATTTGTCAGCATCTCATAAAGACAACGTCTTTCATTGAGTAGTTGTTACATCATAGCAACTGCCTTTGAGTCATCAAGGCACAAATGTGATAAACTAACATTCAGAAACATGTATGGACCACAAAAGCTTAGTAGATTTCTGAAGAGGGTTAAAGTTGTAAAAGGTAGTTCAAAGAGTAAGTTGATAAATAAAAAGCCACACCACTTCATACACTGCTCAAATCACCAGAAGGCTGAAGCTAATTAAGAAAGTCAGATGTTGATCAGTTGTATGATCATGTTGACTAACTAGAAAGAGATATTCTGCTGCAATCTCGTGCTGAGGTAACATTATATTTCTCACATGGAGTAGATTATAGTTCAAAACTGTAAAGACAAGTATGAGAAAAACCATATACCAGACAATATCAAGGCATGTAGGTGCAGGTTAAACAAACCTTGATATTGTCCAATAATAACTCAAAGGATTGACTCTGTTCATCAGCAGGTGGCTCTTCTTGAACTACTGGTGAAAAATTCTCAACATAAGATTTTTGCTCAACTGGTGGAACTGGTGGAATCTCTTCCACAATGGTTACACGTTCTTCCCCAAAAAATTGATTTGATCCATTTGATGTTTCTTCCGATGTTGCTGCTCTCAGAAGTAAGCGTCCCCCTGAGACAGACCCTAAAAATAAGAGGAAAAGCAGCACACTCAAGCAACCTTTTTATAGTGTTACAAATTAAAAAAAAAAAAAAATGTGCAACACCCTCATACAAAGCAGAAGCAACACATTGCGTCTGTGATAAAGTTTACTTTTGCCCCATTTAAATGCCATCCATATCCCCACCAATTATCTGTCGCTGTATATAAATGCAAGAGAGCAGGAGCATCCTTAAACAATCATTTTATGCACTAGGCATGTATTGACAGTAAGAGGAAATGACTGGAAGAAAATAAAATTATATAAATACAGAGTTTGCTTATAAGTAAACTCTGTAGTATGAATCCAATATTTATAGATTCAATGTGACCAGAAGGAAATAAAAATTATGGCATGGCCCTCAGTTTCTATAGCTAAATTACTCAATCAAACTTCTCATTGCACCAGGACACAGAATTTCCACATTCAGCTGAGATTAATGGCTGTGAAAGAACAAGTGGAAGCCATTTTTATAAAGCCTATTTACCCTATAAGAATTAATCTGCACCACGATGTATATCCCCAAATAGTCAAGCAGGCCTGACCTAATCAAGCACAATAAGACATTAAGATAAAATCTTCTTTCCACTTATATAGCATTAATTATTCATTGAATCCCTTTCTCTTCATGTATATCATCTCAAGCCAATAGTAAAACTGAGTAAGGCTTCGGCTAAGCTCTTTATGTCCTATGTACAATTTTACTCAGACAAAACCTATTAAAAGCAGGCATAATTTAGCTTAATCAACCGGAGTTACAGCACCAGAACTTTACAGTCGCAGCTAGACCTAACTACACCCCCCAAAAGTGGAACAAATTCAAAATTTCAACAGCAAAAAATGACTACCCAGAAAGCAAATTTACATAAAGTTTCCATCTTGCGGCATTATAACTGCTCGTGCTCGAAACCCACGTTTGACATTTCCTTTTTTTTTATCGTGCAAGCGTGAATTCACGAGAAACGATATAACATGATAATGAGAATATAGAGAGTAGTACTTACGGGAGCGAAGGTTTGAAGTGGAGATCGAAAGGATGGGAATGCTAGGGTTTCTGGAGGATGGCAAAGGATTGAGAATGGGTGGGCTGCAACGGAAGGATGAGGATGATGATGCTAGTGATAGCGGTGCCATTTTTTAAGGGATTGACAGTAAATGAAGTGAGGTGTGGGGTGGATTGTTGAGTTCTTGTGGGTTTTATACTGCCAGCTAGCGATGGACCGCGAAAGGGAAAGCTAGGGTTTTTGTTTTTTTGGGGGTTAATCTAAAAATATTTCTTTTTAAATATACGTTAATACATCTTAAAATCTAATTTAATATAAATACGTTTTTAAACCTTCAAATACAATAAATTATCCCTAAAATTTTAATTAGGACTAATCTGAGCAGTGATATGTCAACTTTTGCAAAATAAGAAATCAAACATGTGGATTTTTAATTAATCATATTGAATTTATTGCTCCATTAAAGACTATCGATATAAATTCGCATAAATAACATTATAATCTAATTGCAAAGCGAAACATGATTAAATCCTTCCTAAATAAGTTACCATGTATGTTGTTAAAGTAGTACGAAGAAAATTATTGTTTTCTATTTACTTTTGTCAAAATTATGTAATGACTAAAAGAATTATAATATGACTACTAAAGTTCCAAACAAAAAGAAGCAAGGAACAATCAACGCCCTCCTTATTCGTCCCTGCGCACTCAAGTAGAGTAGAGTGGCAAAGGGGCAGGGGTTTATCTGGGTGGCAGTCATGCTGGGTCACGGATGGGTCAAGCACAATTCGGTTTATATTCTTCTTGTTCGTGCAACAAATGAACATGAACCCAGCTTCCTCGATCAGTCATCTTTGGCAATTATTCTCCATATGATGAGTTCAATTAAAGTGGATGGTGGTTCGGGTTCCACATGGTTAGTCTCCAAGAATATTTAGTTAAGGTCCGTGAATGGCAGAAGGTATGGTGAAACAGCGGTCGTGGAAGGAGCAAGAGACCGATAGGGGTTCATTAATTCAGTGTGTTTTCGCACAAATCAGAGTGCAAATTTGTACTTTTATGATTCTTTATAAACTCATGAACACAATAACACTAAGAACTTTCCTTTGTTTGATGTGTGCAACAAAAATTTGTAGAGACAAGTCTTTAAGTGTTCATAGTATTTGAAAAGAGAGAAAGTGATTTGTAAATTTGTTCTTTTTTTCTTTCTTCTTCTAGAAAATTTATATGAAAAAATTCTGCTCATATCTTTTATGAGAACTTCTACTTTCCATTAACGAGGCGGTCCAATTAATGATCTGACCATTAAATTAAAATATTATGAGTAATAAATTATAGATTTTAATGGTATGATCACGGTTGAGTATGAATATGAGTCATCAAATTAATCCATGGGATTGGCATTATCAGAAAAAAAAAATGAAAAAAGTTATATTAGTTTTCAATTAACTTTCTTGATTTTTCCATGGCTATATTATTATTATTTTTTTTAATTTTATCATTGTAATTATTACTTTATTATTATTTTTACTTATTATTAATTATGCTTAGTATAAATCATTATTAATTTATTCTTAACTACCTATTTTAAAAGGAATCGGCCCATTAAAAAACACTACAGGGTCGTGGGTCAAGTTTAGCCAATAATATTATGACCCTATAAGGTTTTGGCATGAGTCACTGGTCATTTAATGACAAAATGGGAGATCTAACTCACCTAATTATATATTATTTAGAATAAAATGATTGAGCAAAAGTTTAATTCGAAATAAAAAAGCCCTAAATCTAATTTCTATCTCTTTTAGTCCCTTATTCATTGCCATTCACCAATTTGCTCCCCCTACCTTAATTACTTGGGTACTCTCTCTTTCCCCAGCTTAGTGCCTCTTTCTCTTGTGCTCATACTAATGCACATTCATGTATCTTAAATCTAACACGGCTCTGGCTACTTCTTTTTTCTCTTCTTTCTTTCCCTCAAGATAGCCCCGTTTGGCTTATTGCTGCATCTTTTTCTTTTTCTTTTCTTCATTTCCTTGAATATGGTTTTGCCAGTAAACACAGTAGACTAAAGACATTCAAATTTGCTTTCCACCATGGTAACTTGCAAAAATTTTCTTTGCACTAGCGTGAATCGGGATGATCGTTTAGCAAACATCATCTCTTTTAGATGATGGTCTAGATTCCAAGTCACCATCTCTTGTATGTTTTGTAGGGTCAATAGTTTTTTTAATATCATTTTCTTCTTTTCAATTGCTTAATTGTTTGTTTTATTATAAAGCTATTGTATTATATTGTAATGTAACCATGGACAACATTTTGAAGGAGTAGAAGGTAACAACTTTGCAAAAAAAGATGCCCACCTAATTAAAAGAAAGAGAAGAAAAGGAAAACAAAGAGAGAGAGAGAGAGAGAGAGAGAGAGAGAGAGAGAGAAGTAATTTAGTCAATGAGGAGGTAGCTTAAGAGCAAAACCCTATGGGTCAAGTTTGGGAATTGAGCTAAAGAAAAATCCAAGAGGGTCGCAAGTTAGCTTTGAGGAACTTTATAAGAAACCAGGTGGGTACGATTCTTATACGACACATCCAAACTCACCATGGTTGCATGCCCACTCTTTTATAAGTTAAGGTGAGCAAGCATCAAAAGCATGTCCCAATTGGTTTTAAATTCATAAAACTATTTGTTTTACAATTGCCCGATTGAGAAAATTAAAAAGATTAACGGAGATCAAGAGATTTGGTCAAGAAGTTCCAAGTACCCATGTTCTTGGACTAAGTTTCAAACATTGATGCAAGAACGAACAATCTCTATTTCCAGCATTTCTCTAACCCCTGATTAAGTTGCATGTACTAATCACCTGAGACCTCTGATCACATAAATGTTATTAAAAAGTCCTTGTTTTGATCCCATTCCTCTCTTTTAGTGCAATTGATTGCAATAATACATTTATCAAGTTTAGATCATTATTCTAATTAAAACACATAATTCATGCATGATGCAGACATTAAAGGCTCGTACAAAATTTATTGCATGTCATTTTACATTTACTTTTGATTTTTTTTTCAATCTTTTATATTTTGCAACACACTATTATAGTTCATGCATTTGTATATGCCATACTACATAATGCCTAAGTTTCAAACCTTTTGAAAATCAATATTAAATAAAAAAAAAAGATTGTAAAGGAAAATGCAATTAACCCTAAATTTTGAACTTGTGCATGTATATATTATATTCTATATGAAATTTTGCTTTATTATGACATATAAAAATTAAGCGTAAAACCTATATAACAGCAGGATAAAGACACAAGAGGGTAAATTGTGTTTTAAAACTAATTTTGCACTTTTTAAGCATTGATGTCTAATCAAACACTTTAACAAATGAACATCAACACTAAATAGATTGCAATAACTAAAGAGATGGGATTAGAGAAGAAGATATCGGGGTTAAGCATGAAGTTCAGTCTGTCCTCTAATCTCCATAACACATACCAATGTCTCCCTAAATGGAGGACTTTACCCACTTTATTCATCAACAACAATTTGCTCTAAGGAGCTACAACGTAATCACCTAAGAGTTGTGACTTTACAACAATTACACTCACATCAGACACAACTTTAATCACTTACAAAAACACTTAACAAACAAATAATGTAGTGTATTATAAGAGATTGCGAACGAAAAAATAATAATGACAACACTACACTTTATCTCACATTCATAATATAAATAAAATAACACACAAATGACTTCGATAGAGTGAACTAGTATATGATTTCACTTGATGAGCTCTATCAACCCTCTTCAAATGCCTAAAGACTCCTATTCATAAGCTTCATAAAGCTTCATAAAGCTTCTAGTTATTTGTCTAAAGGTCACCAAATTTGCAAAGCACTAGATGCTCCAACGAATAGTTTTATGTATTGCTTGGATACCATAATTTAGCGTACCAACGCCAAGATGACGTCCGAACACTAGTTGCATTTCACATGATCAGACATCTAGTCATGGTAGTGTCTAAATGCTATGTTGTAAGGCCGTGTCCTGCAGCTTCACACACAAACTCAAATATAATGTTTAAAGCGTATAACTATATATGTATATTAAATCATAGATACACACCTGTTTTACAAATTAAGCATCACTTAATCCAATCAAATGGATAATTGTGCAATATATTTTCTCATCAAAATTCATATTGAACTCATCGGTTCAACATTAAGCTCTATTGAAGCCCTTATGCTATCTACATATACGATGCATAAAATCACTTACATCGAATATACTTATTTATAACTATCTAAATATGTATATAAAAGAGTATATCTAAATATGTACATAAAAGCATCTACATTCTATAAGACCTCTTTGAGGTTTTTAAAGTGCCACATAACAATTTTAAGGACCTTTTTTCTAAAGAATCCCATAACTTTATCCATAAGGTTTTTTACGCAAAGTACTTCACAGGTTTTGCAAGTCCTGTATACTTTTTAATAAGAGCATCGACATCTTAGAACCTCTAAAGAGGCATTTAAAGTGGCATGTCAGTATTTTAAAAATCCCACTAATTTATTCCCAAGATTTTTTATAAGATTATTCGCATCTTTTTATGTTTTGTGGGTCTCATATATTTTTATATAACACTTAACAAAATAAAAAAAAAAAACATTAAAAGGTATGAAGGAATTTACTTTTGATGGTCATTAGTAGACGACCCCAAAAAATTTTGAGGACCCCCCACCTCATAGCACATCGAAAGTTGAGGTCTTTACATAGAAGTTTTGTGTCAAGAACCTGAGATAGAGATGCTCTAATACACTTAATAAAATAAAAAAAATTATAAAACAACTATTAAAAGATGTGATTGAAAGATCTTATTTTTCAATATCCCTGACAGAGGGCCTAAAAAAGTAGAGGGACTTCTCCCATTGCTAATGACATCAATTTGAGGTCCTTACATAGGAATCGTATCAGTACCCTCAAATGGTATGCTCTAAGAATATCTACGTCATAAATTATTTCACAAGGTTATTAAAGTATCATATCAATACTTTAAGAAACTCTTATCTCAACAACTTCATAACTCTATTCATGAGTTTTTTTCACATGAATTCCATATTTTTTTTTAATACTTTTGTAGCCTTATTTATTTTTTTACATAATACCTTTACTTTTACAATAATAATAATAATAAGATATCCTAAAGGAGCCCACTTTATAGGTCATTCGAGACTTCAAAAAATTGAATGAACTCTCCATATTCACTATAACCTCAAAATACAAGATCATTTACCTAAGAATCTGTGTTAAGAACCTCATATGTGAATCTCTAAATAATTGTTTTCTTTTTAAATAAAACCAATCTCATCGTTATTTAATAGCATACGTTTATTTTTTAATCATGATCACATCACCAAATAATTTAATAAATTACTTAATAATCAAATAAGAAGAAATAAAACAAAACGTGCAATCATCCAAATAGAAAGTCTAATGCAATACTTGTTTATAATGAGCAAATTACAAAAGAAAAAGGTCTAACCTTTTTTCATGGAAAGAAAAAAGGAAAATATTGTCACCTTTTCTCCATTCAGCAAATGATCGTATGAAATTTTTAAAAGGTTGCGTAGCGGCATAACGAGGAGACGATTTAACTTAATCTTTTAGTCCACCAGCTCGCAAAATAATTATTTCAAGGTATTGGAATATTCTTAAAACATATTACTAAATTTAGGCCCGCCCTTGCACTTTGAAGCCAATGCGTCGTCCCCACAGCACGTGCTATTGGTTAACGCCGCAATTGTCACTGCTCGCAGGAAAGAAAGAATCCTTACTCAAAGCCAAAAAGATTCTCATGTTATGGAGTGAATGTTATATTTAATATTTGAATATTATTAATTTTTATAATTAATTATTTTAAATTTTTAGTATTACAATGATATTTTAATTTATATTTTTTTATAATTAATTATCTAAAAATTAATTATTTTTATAATTAAATACATGAATTTTTCTTATTTTTATAATTAACTATTTCAATAAAGTTAGATAAGACAGCTTTGAAAGGTTTGTCAATAATAAATTAATATTTTTCCTAAATATTTAGATAATTAATAAAAATTTAATAAAATTCAAGGCAGGATTGGAATGGAACGGAGGAGAAGGAGAAAAATAAAAATTTTACTTTGCTTGTTTAAGTAGAACTGAGAATACATGCTTGGTGAGCCGAACTGGGCTAGGCTAGGTTGGTCTATTTCAATCTTCGTGTTAAATAGGTTGGGCTAGTTTTACTCGCTTTTAAACGGGCCAGAATTTCTTGACCTGAGCTCAGCTTGCAGCTAAATGAGCTGGGTTCGTGGACCAAAATGAATTTTATTTTTTTATTTTTAAACTTTTATGTTCTTATATTAATTTGTGTGAAAAATTTAAATATTTATGTATTTTAGGGTTTTATATGTATTAACAATTAATTTTATTATTATTTAATTATTTATATATAAAAATAAGTTTTTAAAATAAGTTATTAAATATCATATTGCATTTAATTAATAATTATATACTTAAAAATAATAATTCCATTATAGCCACCATTTAACTAAATACGTGCATGGTGCGAATTGCCCTTGGAATCTTCACAATGCCAGCGCAGCGACCTTAATGTTTTTGCACACCCCTTTCTAGTGTAATTTATGTTAAAAATGTTTACGTGAAGACCAAGATACCAACCGTGTCCAAGGTACCAAAGCCAAACTGTCTTTATTTTTTATGTTCTTGTTTAGTATGATCTAAAAAATATATTAGAAGAATAAAAAAAATCAATTAAGTTAGAGAAGACCCTTCATCTAGTCTTGTTTCAATCCGTAGGTCACATATGATCTATAGTAAGAAATATGCTAAATCGTTTAGGAACAAGAAAAAGCCTTTATGCAATTTTCTTCAAAGAGATCTCTACTCGTAAATACTAAACTTCAAGAAACAGCTAAGATTGACTAATAAACGGGCCGATCTACAGGTCATAGCCTGTATGCTCAGCTCTAGATTTGAGCTTTCTTTCTTTAAAACATTTATTGGTTAAAAAAAAAGAAACATTATTTACTTTTTCTATGAATATCATTTAATAAAATTTTATGATGTGAATAATAGTTGCTCTAAAGTCTTCATATATTATACTCATTCTACATATCAAAGTATAGATTTTTGAGTGAGTATAATATATGAAGATTTTATACCCATAGTTTATGTTATGAAAGGGAAAGTTTATAATTGGAATTTATCTAATCGAGTAAGGTTTTGATGTTTTCTAGTATTATGAAATTACCTAATGATCCTTACTTTTTAATACAGCTATGTTTATTTGTTTGTGTTATGATTTTATCTTTCATATATTATGCTTTCTCTTGATGGAAATTATATAGTCCCGTTATTAATTTTAATAGAACCGGTTTTATCATTATCAAATGGTCCACACCATATCTAACCATAATTGAATCAAATCCTTAAAATAGTTAACATTTCATTTATTATATTTATTTAATGATTAGATTATTGATGAGATAGGTCCAATCGACAGGATTGTAAAAACTCCCTCTTTTGATATACCTCTTATATATGAACATATTGAAGAGGAGCTCCAAGGTAGCCGCCATGGTTATAATTCAATTAATTCATAATATGAAAAAATTATTAGGTTTAGTTATTAAAAGAATTATGATTAAAATTATTAATGATGAAGTGTCATGTTCATGTAAAAAATTTTGCCCCAATTTATTAAAATGTTTTCAACGTTTTTTTGTCATGTAATAATTATATTTCTACTTTTATAAGGCATTTAATAATTTGTAATGTAAAAAAAAAATTATGACATATATCTTGTAAATATAGCAAGCGATTTGTTACAATGCTACTTGATTTGATTTCTTTTTTGGAAAAAAGAAGAAGAAGAAAGAAGTAATCATTTATATATTCATTTTAATCGATATTTAGACATCCATTTGAAAATTTCTCCAAATGTTGAGAGATCCTGCTGTTGTTTTCACGCACTAAATGTTTCACTGTTTTTAACTATGATATAAAACGTTTTATAAATGTGCTTAAACTATAGTAAGTCTTTTTAAGGACAAATTAACTAACTTGGAATTGATAAAGACAGCTCATCCCAGGTGGATATGGGTTACAGAATTGAAGTGGAACTGTTGGTTCATTGGTTCCTGACTGAAACCATGGCCAATAACTTGTGAAACCAGCTGTGCTATCCCGATTCAAAAGAGAAAAAAGACATATTGAACTAGAAAATGGATTCATATTAAACTTGAATATTCATGGCATAATATTTGTAATAGAACTATTTGTACTTCACATTTATCATTTGTAATAGAAATGTTTGTGTTAACGAAAAATTTATTTCATTTTTTTTTTGTTTTTTAATTTAATGTCAAAGCATTTCTAATATTTATTGTATACGAGAGTTATTACTGTGTGAGGGCATTTTTTTTCCTTAATCTTCTTCCTAAAAAAAAAAAAATAAACTCAATGGTTCTTCGGTTTTAGAACCAGATCAAAACCAGCTCCTCTGGTTCTTCATTTTTCAAAATCGGAATCGATATCCATGTCTAGTCGCATCGATTCTATTCATTAACTATATGTCGGGTTGACATATTAGAGAAAGTTAATGAGTTAAAAATGAATAGATTAAACCGGCTAATAAGAAGTCTAATACATCTATAACATTATTAGAAAATAATTATTATATACAAGTTGGACAAACTTAATTATCAAAATCCTTTTATAAAATTGCATCATTTGTAAAATCAGATATTAAAATTTATACACAAATCACACATTAGAATTACGATTTTATTTTTAATAGGTCACTATATTGCATTTTAAAAACAGGATATAGAATTTCGAATGTAAATCATGATTATCATTCGCAATACTGTATTACTATGGACCAACTTATAGCAAGTGACAAGCATTTTCATATTTCACGTAGATAAAATTTAGAAGGATCTATGTGCAAAGCAACCCACCATTCAACTTTAGGACAAGATCTTCAGCATCTACACAAGTCAATGTCAGAGCAACCTGCAATTCAATTTCAATTTCAGGTATACTTGTGATGTATTATTTTCGTATATCCGTGTATAAGTTGTGATTTTGAATTATTATGAGAAAGGGTCCTGAACAGAAGATTATTTTAATTAATGAGTGTAACGTATCATGTAGAAAGTAACAAAGAAGTATCACTTCCATCTTTACAATAATGTGTAAATCAATTTAAACCTCTCCAATAAGCATAACTTGTTATTGGAGTTTGAAGCATAAGCTTTCACATGAGATAATTCCACCAAAAGGAAAAAGAGGAGAAAAAAAGGTTTTTCGCATCTTAACAAATTACCAGTTTCTATCATTTTCTCTTTATCATCATATTTGGCCATAGTGGAGGAGAGACGAGGAAATGGAAATATAACAATAAAAAATTTATATGTGGTACCCAAAATGAAAGTGAAAACGAATAATGACATAGCATACAATGTGATGTATATATCATAATTTGTTGATTCTCATAATATCCAAAATAATGATCTTCAATGGCCTATTCATTATACAAATACCTAGGCCAATGACATCTTGAAAAAAGAGCAATAGTGACTTTATAAAATTTCATTGCAAAATGATAAATGTTATGACTCATTGCCCTGGGGCCTATATTTTTAGGCAAGCCTAAAAGATGAAAACTGTTTATAACTTATTGCCTTAAGTCGTATATTTATAAGTAAGTTTAAAAGCTGCCAAAAAGGAAAAAAAATACTAAAAAGGACTAAAAAAATCCTATTAAAAAAACATTAAATGATATTAAAAAGGAAAGACACTAAAAAGAAAAACTTCCTATTAAAAGACATTAAATGATATTAACTGAAAAAAGAAAATCCTATTAAAACATATCAAATCAATATTCAAAAGATGGACATTGAAAAAAAAAAAGAAAATTCTATTAAAATACATCAATAAAAAGTTATTAAATATCTACTTAAAAAACTATTAAAAGAAATTAAAAAAACATTGACTGTACTATTATTAACCACCAACGATAGGAAGAGATTTGTGGAAGCATATTCACTTTTAGTGCTTATTTGTTTCTCACAATTTGTCAAGGAAAACAATTACATTAATGAAAAAGGTGTAAATTATAGGAATAATGCTAAAAACAAAGTTAAAGATATAAGTAATGGAAATGCTTTTTGATAAATTAGATGCAACATAGCAAAATGAGCAATGATAACAAAAAATAAACAATAATAATAAGATGCCGAAAAGTAAAGAGACAATGTTAGAGAAATTTGCTTTTGAATGTATAGTGGATTTAGATCACCCAGTACTTTTACAAACTTAACTTGTCTTAGTCTCGATGAAGACTTCTCACATATTTTATTAATCACACAAAGTTTTGCTCACTTAAAGCAACACACAATTCTACGACACACAATTGTAGTATCCTTTATAGTTTTACAAATGATGAATACTACTCAATTTTCTCTCTTTGGAATTTGTTAAGTAATGAATAAAAAACAAACGATTTGATTTACAAGATTACAAGTATGCTTAATAGCAATGAATAAGCTCAACTAAGTTCTTAAATTCTATTAAACATTCAATATTCATAGCAAAGGAGGAGAAAGTAGTTGTTACACAAAGATGAGGAAGTTCGTCCTTGAATTTAATGCACCTAATTGCTAGTTTCTTGGAACTAGTGCTTAGGTGCCTTTACTTAGCATCCGAACGTCATCTGGAGACCTTGGTGTTCACATATTATAAACTTCATCATTTAGAAGTTACAATGTTATGCCTTGATGTCCAAATGTCACTTTATTTTTATTACGACTAGAAGTTTTTTATCATGTTTAAAACACCTAGTCTCCAGACGTTACACCCTGGTGTCCAAACATCATGTGGAGAACATGATCAAACCTTCTAATCATGGCTAGCGTCTAAATGCTATGCTCTATTTCATGGGTGACATATTGTTTGGATACTAGTTGCATTTCCAACACACATAAGACTATTTTAATAAAATATTAACATTGGTCAAAAGAAAAATTAAAATATTAACAGGAGAATAAACATCAGTTTTATTCTCATAAAAAACGACATAAACCCATGTAATTCAGCAATTAGTCCCATCATTGTTTTAATAGTTTAGATTTTTACCAAACCGTGATGGCAGTTTGAAATAATTGATATGCTAGTGGATGATGCACTTGCACTACTTTATGATGGAAAAAAAAAAAAAGTGAGACAATTTTTGTTATAGAGAATAAAGAGGATAAGATGGAAAGAGAGGGAGTAGGGTAGCATTAATGATGATTTGTTAAGAAATAAGAGGAATGAGTAATTGTTTAATAAGATAAATATAAAAAAAATAATTATCATAATTTAGTTTTTTATTTTTTAATATGAATAAGATGTATTCACTTAATATCATTAGATCAATCATATAGTTAGTTTAATAATTAAATTATGATTTTATTGCTGAATTTACCAAAATACTTAAATCTAATAAAATAAGCCTTTAAAACCTTCTATTTCATTTTATTTTATTTTTTTTACAATTGTAAAAGTAAGATATTCTTTATATTCTCATTTTATTTTTCATTTTTATCATATCTCCTACTATTATTAAGTTAGAACTTTTCTTTTATTTGAACTCCACATTTTTAATTAAATTATTCTTTTATTCCAATATCCTTTCTCTTTCTCACTGCCTTTCTTCTACCCACTATTTAGATTTTACAAAAAACATTTACTAATTTCTATTATTATAAAGTTTAAAACTTTTCTTTTTGGTTTGGACTCTACATATTTAATTAAATGATTTTTTTTTATCTCAATATCCTTTATCTCTCGCATTACCTTTTCTTCTCCCTACTATTTATGCTACATTTGGTATGCATAAAAAGTTTGGAATGGAATGGATTAGAATGAGATGAATGGAAGGGGAGAATGATAAATGCATTCCTTTCCTTTGTTTGAATACTTTATGGAATGAAATGAAATTGACATGTTATTGTTATAAATATCCTTAGTAATTAATGTAAGTAATAAATATGTAAGAGTATAAAAAGATAATTCAATAGTAATAGTCTATGAGAAGGTCAAATCGGATTCCTTATTCTTAAGGACAGAATCACATTCCCCTTATGTCACGTATGAATGATTTGGAATGGAATAGATTGGATTGGATAGGAATTGAATGAGTTTGGAAATGATAAATCCATTTCTATGTTTGGGAGACTACATTGAATGAAATGGTTTAAAGTGTAATTGTCGGAATGTACTTAATAATAAATTAAAATATTAATATATGATAGGATAAAAAAGTAATTACACTCATCTAATTAATAAGAGTGGACTGGAATCATGATTCCAGCTTCTAAAACACTTCTAAACATTGGGAAAGAAAATGGAAGCTGAAATCGCAATTCCATTTCCGCCCATTCATGCGTATTAAATGTGCTATTAAAGCTTGAATTGTTGATTCCCAAAAATTGCAATTTTTATTTTTTTAAAATGTAACCAAATATAGGAATGAGAATGAAACCTGTGATTGTGATTTCGTTTCGAGTTCATTCTTCCATACCAATGTGATATTAGTTTTTATAATTAGCTTATAGGGAACTTCTATGATTCTACGATCCCATCACGGATTGAACCGCTATCAATATCAAAATTAAGTTACTTATAAAAGAAATTAGTGAAAAATAATTCAAGCGGTTTAATTATGGTCAAAAAAGATTTGCACGGTTTATTCATATGATGAAATCTTATTGTAACTGTCATAAGACTGCAAAATTTTCCTAACCTCTACTACTTAGAACTTCCATTTTCATTTTTAAACTTTAGTTGAAAGAATCTTCATCATCTAATTGCCACTACAAGTAGGATAAATATTTGTTGTGCTTCTATTAGTTATTAAATTACTAGCCCAACAAATAACAACTTGTCAAATGTTGTTTGTTATCATATATATATATATATATAGAAAACATATAAAATAACTAAAATTAAATTAATATTACGTGGTATGTTATCATTTATTAAGACAATAATAGGATAGCAAGTTTGGTACAATATATTTTGATTCCTAATAGCATGATATAATCTTTTTCTCTCGTTAACCTTTTTTATCAATTTTTTTAATCTAATCCAATATTATATATATTTTTTAGCACCCATACAATGCCAATTGCTTAGTATTCTATCGATTTCTTTCACTCTTCACGTCCCTTTATTGTTTTTAAAAGAAAAGGGAAAAAAAGGTGCCGTAGCGCTCAAAACCTTGTTCCGGTCGTCATTCGTCAGCAACGAACAACACCTCTCTCAAAGCTACAGTTTCCTCGTTGTACTTTTTCATCATCACATTAAAAAATTTCCTAGTCCGGCAGTCCTACACTCTTCCAACATTAAAATTCACCTCCTTGTTCTTCTCCTTGTTGCTTCATCGCTCTAGTAAATTCACACTTCCACTCCCTTTTTCGACGCTCCTCTTGTCTTCCCTCCCACCCACCTTGTTTTTTTCACCAAACCAGCTCTACCTACCCCATAGGTCAAAGTTCTTCCTCTTCCTGTCCTTCTCCTTCTCCTTCTTCTTGTTCTTCTTCCAACGTAGTAGCCAGTTGAATTACTACAATGGACAGGCTCTCTCTCTCACTGCACTCACCTTGTCAGTCTCGTCACTACGCGATCAAAAACACAGCTGTTTCACGAGCCAAACTCTGGAACTCACAGAGTCAAAGAGCTTTGAGTTGCGAGGTAATACTAAGTCAAAGCAGCAGCAAAAGCAGGAGGAGAAAGTCGTCGTCGGCTTTGAATTGTAATGCGATCAGTGCACAGAGAGGTGGTCCTGCGATTGATTATAGCGATCCTGATTGGAAATCGAAGTTTCAGAATGAGTTCGAGAGTAGATTTCATCTTCCTCACTTGAAGGATGTTTTTCCTGATGTTGTTCCTATTCCTTCTACTTTCTGTCTTAAAATGAGGTTTGTTTTCTTGTAAAGAAAGAGTAAATGATTTGCTGGTGCATGTTTTCTAGATGCGAAATAAAACAGGAATAAGGATATGGCACGACGATATTCTCGTATCATCTTTTGGTAATTGCATGTGGTTTCCTGTCTGAAATTTTTTTTTTTAGTAGTAAACTTAAAAATTTTATTCGAGCATGTTCCTCTCAATGATTTAAACACAAGATGATATTTAATACTGAAAGGGAAAGTAATTCGTCTGACTTGAATATAAGAGGAATTTATAATAAATTAAGTTTGTGAATTTTAATGAGTTTTGCATATTTATAATGCTAACAAGAAGTTGATATGAAGTAAATATTGTTATGATATGATGACATGAATTGCTGCCACTAGCTTGATTTTGAACCATTTGACACTTTTTCGTTAGGATTATTTTCTTTGCTGTATTAATGTTCTTTCAAATTCTGGTCATGTAGGACTCCAACATCGGCTGATTTTCCAGATGGGTATCCATCAGATGAGAAATGGCATGGATATATCAATAACAATGATAGGGTGCTACTTAAGGTATGGTGTTTTGGGTCGTTTGATCTTTTAATTATCATGTCGAACGAGATAATCATGTGGGACAAGAAAAGCTTTGGGGCCTGCTTGGATGGTCTGTTTTTCATTTTTCATTGGTACCGTATCATATCTGTATCATATTAGTATTTGATCTGTTTGATCGATTTATGAGTAAAATATCGTGATAAATAGTTTGTTTGAAAACGACAAAAAAATAAAATAAAAATGATAGAAAGATGACGAAACAATTAGATCTTTTGCTTGTTAGCTCTTTAGGTGCTTGTTTTATTTGTTCTTGATCATGTCAAAAGAAGTTATTTACACCCTCAAAAAGAAGTAAAACTATAATAATGTTGTTAGAAGAAAAATTGTGTCAATAAACCAACCGGGAACTTTTAGTCGGATACTGAACTTATACGGTGAAGAAAGTTCAAGTTGTAAAGGATGTCAGCTAGGCAACTGTTTTTATTTATTAGAGATAATGATCTAATGCAATCACAGGCATTGTTTGTTATCTTTCCCTCTCAATATATTTGTTTTAAACTTCCAGTAAAAAATGCGATGTTAAAAATGTCTGGGTTCGGGACCCTACATCCACATTATGTTCAGACATTTATTAGGTTGTGTGGTCTTTGAGAGTTTTGTTGTCCTTGGTGTGAATCTAATCGGCTAGAGGAAGAAAACAATTTTAGAAGAAAATGTAGCTCTTCTGTACTCTATTTTGCACTCTGCCAAATTCACCTGTCTTGCATATATTCCCCTTGCTGAGTTTTGCTTGATTCGCCTCTTGGAATTTGGATGTGTAAAGAGTCTGTGAAACCTTGTTTTAAAAGTTAAGTAACACCTGTAATGCTATTACTTATACATGCGATGGTGACAAGATCAGTTAACCATATGCCCATTATAGCTTGATTGCTTTGCTAGTGTGGTATACCAGCTCTGGCTGTTTCTAAATTTTAAAGCTGGCTATAGACTAGTTTTGTAAAATCTGAAATCACTTTTGTAATAAAGTGGGCCTGATGAGCTAGTTTGTGAGAAGCTGGGGCATTGTTAACCATCCCCCCCCCCCAACCCCCCCCCCCCCCCCCCCCCCCCCCCCCCCCAAATGAGAAAACCTAGGAATATCAAGAATCAGCTCAGAGTAATATTATTTTGGGCAATGAGCTCAGAGCCTTAGAGTAATATTGTTTTTCATATGATTTTTATTCTTCTGGTGATTCAGGTTATTCATTATTCATCACCCACATCTGCTGGTGCTGAGTGCATTGATCCCGGCTGTACTTGGGTGGAACAATGGTAATTGCTTCTCTCCATTTTCATTGAATTTCTGATGATTCTGTGCCCTCTAACTCTTTTAGCCTGGCAGTACGTTTATTTATTTGGCCTTGGCAGTACATTTATTAAAATGCACAAAATTGGCCTTTTTTGGTTTGACTCGTTGTTTTGAATACCAAATCCAAGTGCAGTGATGATAAGTGCGAGGAGCCACGAAAAGGTTAAACTGAAAAGATGGTCCATTTTTCAAGGTCACTTAGTTTCATGATAAAAGACCATTCTGCTTCTGCAGGAATGATGGAAGGGTTTTACCTCTCTATTTGTACAAGGTTGTGTTTCATCATAAGTGTTTGGCTAGTTTGTGCTTCATGGAAATGTAGATACATCATTGTTCTTATTAGTTTGAGAATATGGGGCATTCTTCATTCACAATGGAATGCCATAGGACATTCTGTTGGTAACATGTGGTAAATTTGTCTGGGGTCCAGAAAAACACTTTCCTCCTTCCATGCTAAGAGAGTTGACTGAAAGATGGGTAGTTATCATACTCTAGTGGAACTTTTTATATCAATCTTCCCTCTTATTTCAAGAATCTTGTGTGTAGATGACCAATGTTCTTTTTAGATTGCTACTAGTCCTCAAAATTGGCGAGGAATCAAGTCTGACTTCAAAAATTTTAGATGGTCTTGAAGGATCAATGGACAATTCCTTGAACCAAGATCATGGAATTTCATGAGCTAGGAATGGGATAGTTTCTTTCTTCGCCTTAAGTTAGCAGAAAGGGGCTCTTCTTCTATGCATGATGGTAAAACTCTAGAGGGTATATCTTGCAAAGACCTTCCAGGCATTCTTGATGGTTCCTATTTTTAGTGGGCTACATGCATTGCGGGTTTAAGAAAAGCAACAATATAGTGAGATTACTTTTTAAGGGAAATTAAAATTCCCATTCCTAGTCTATTCAGGCATTTTTTTCTGTTGAGAGTGTATTTTAACTTTGCTCATGTAGAAATAGCTGTTCTTCTGCTGTTAATTATAGCATCAATAAGTTAGGGTTCTTTTGGTCATTTTATTTTTTATTCATACTTTACTCAATTATCATTTTTGTCCAAGTAGACAAGGTAATAACAATGCTGCTACACCCAAGTGAGCAGGCGATACACATTCGAGCTTACCACAGCTTTATTTCATTTCTCTATAATAACTATCCATTACAGCCTTACACCATCTAGAAAAGTAAAGAAGCTGCAAAAGGTTGAGATTATCTTCCCATTGTGGATCATTCAATCTAATTGTTAATTTTCTACCACAGAAAATGCGGAGTTAAAGTCATTGGATTAAATATTGGCTTATTAGTTATACCAGTAAAGCAAAATTTTACTGAGTTGTATGTTGCACTCTCATTTTGTGCACTGAATTACTCGCTCACTCTTCTGTAATCATGTTGAGGATGTGCTCCTATGTCATTTTGAAAATTGACATTTGCAAGCCCAAGAGTTTTTTTATAAGCAATTTATGGTTAGGTTGATGTATTAGGGTCTGTTTGTTTTGGTAGCATACAAAAAGTATACAAACGTTTTCAAATAGATTGTCAATAAATAGATATATATGAAAAACAAACATTTTTACTTATAAATAGATTAAATAGACCAAATACAGATAAGTTACAGATGCAGATAAGATATAGATGAAAAATAGACTATTCAAACAGACTAGTCTTGACGATCAAATAGAAATCTCACTTTTTAACCTCCCTCTGTTTCCTTTAACTTAGATTATATCTTAGCAACCCACATTATTGATTTTGCTACCCTTTTGCACAGCTGGCAGGAAGTTTTGCTATAACTATCATTATAGTTAAAAGAATTAGGCTGTAAACAGAATACTAACTTATTTTATTGAAAATCAAATATAAACCTCATTAGAACACTTTGGAGGGGAGTCAAAATTGCATAGCAGCCGTTGTAGGTATATTAAAGATGAGATCTGGATAAGTCTGCTTGTTATCAAAATCTGAAGATAAATGCAAATAATCATTGCCAAACACGAAATATTTTTCCTATAGCATTTTTCTTGTTTATTGCTTGTAGGGTGCATCGAGCGGGGCCTCGAGAGGAAATATATTTCAAGCCAGAAGAAGTAAAGGCAGCCATTGTTACTTGTGGAGGGCTCTGCCCTGGTCTTAATGACGTCATTAGACAGGTTAGAAAGTAATTTCATGATTCTCTGGCATATGATCATTGAGACTATTTTTATCACTTACTTTCTAGTAAGTGGTGGACAGCTCTGGAAATAGTGGCAATATTTGTATGAAGAATATGTTTCCTTTCTGACAGAAGACTTGATGACCCTAAAGGATCATCTTAATTGATTCTTTGGTAGTCAGCTTTCATTCAGTTTAACATTTTGAAAATGCCAATGTACTAATTTAGTTAACAGTTCGTTTTTTCAGAGTTGAGTTGAATCCAACTTTGGTAGAGAGGTTGATACGAATGAAACGGTAGATTGCTAGTCATATCTAGGGGAGAGCTGTGGTGTATGACTGTATGGGATTAACTCTTCCAATGATGGAGACTGGTAAAGATATGACTTAGTAAAGAGGTAGATACTGTTATGTATTAAAACCCACATCATATCTACAAGTTTAAACTTTTAGATTAGATGATTGTAGTACTAACTTTAATATGATGTCAGAGCAGAAAGTCATAAGTTCGAAGTTTTGTGCACTCATTTCAACCTTATGAAAATTAAGTTGTCTACTTGATGGACCTTATTCAAAGTAAAAAAGTCATAGCCCACAAGTGATGGAGAGTGTTATGTATTAAAACCCATACCATATCTACAAACTTACGTTACTAACCTTAACAGATACAGTCATACCAATGATGGATATCATAGGCCATCTCTTAACTTTATAATGCCATCTATAGAAAAACTGCTGAAATTCAGTAAAACATCAAGTGATTAAAGACAAATTGGGGATATATTTTGTGGGTGGTGAGGATGGTAAAAGGGTTTGGCGTGTGGCATGATCATGCAAAAATATACAAGACAAGGTGTTACTACGGTTGTCCATATGCACTGAATCAGGGTGATGGATATTGTCAACTATTTGGATCATTCCTTTCTATTCCTGTAATAAACTTCCACATGGACATATGGGGCCTGACACACGCACGCACGCATGCACGCACACACCATTTTGATGATAATTTTGACAATTGTTATTGGTCTTCATTGAGGTTTGTACAAGCACTTGTATTTGTACAAAAAGCGATCAATTTTTTTTATCCTTTCTCTTTTCAGTTCATTTCATTCTGACCTAACATAATATGTTGTGAGTGCAGATCGTCATCACACTTGAAATATATGGTGTCAAAAAGATAGTTGGAATTCCTTTTGGTTACCGAGGTTTTTCAGATAAGGAACTGACAGAAATGCCGGTGGGTCTTTCATTCAGTAATGAAAGTAGGTTTCATTACTGAAATCAGCTTCCTGAAATTTGTCGTGTTTTTTAAAAGAGCATATTTTTTACAATTTTCAATTAATTTGTTTAGATGTGGCTTTGATGATCAGCTATCAAGAAAGGTCGTTCAGAATGTCCATCTTTCTGGTGGAAGCCTATTAGGAGTTTCACGTGGAGGACCTCCGATTAGTGAAATCGTGGATAGCATGCAGGTACTTGGTTTTTTACATTTGCAGGCTATATATTATACTTGGGAATTGCAGTCAAGCACAATTATATGAAAATTCAGATGTGTGGTTATTTAGTTTCATGTTCTTCATGACAGGAAAGAGGAATCAACATGCTTTTTGTTTTAGGTGGGAATGGCACTCATGCTGGAGCAAATGCGATACACAATGAGGTAGTTTCTCTACTGCCGTTTGTGAACATGGCACATATTTGCTTCAACTAACCTTTCAATGCATATTATATAAGAAATATAATTAATAACTTGATCAGATATTAAGGATGTTTAATGTGTCATATGTATGTGTTTTTGTGTCTCGTATTATATTATTTTTGTATAAATATTAAAATATTGATGAGTATGTACAAAGTAGACTTTATAAGCATTATATAACATAAATACAAACACCCGGGAAAGGAAAAATCAATAATTGGTTCAGGTTTAGATTTTTTTTTTTTTGGGCTTTGGGAGAGACATTCCAAAGTAAAACCAACCTGCAATAGTTGGTAGAAAAAGCGTCTGGACTGAAATCAAACTGGAAACCAAAAATTAGTTTGACTTGAGTCAGCTAGGTTCTTTTTTTGTTTTTTGGGATTGAAATGTCCTCCATTCTTATATCTTTTTGTTCGAGTATTACCTTGGTACTCTTTTATTACTCTGCTGTTCTATATTTATTCTTTTTCATTATAGTGTCGCAAAAGATGCCTGAAGATAGCTGTTGTGGGTGTGCCAAAAACTATTGACAACGATATATTGCTGATGGACAAGACTTTTGGCTTTGACACTGCTGTTGAAGAGGCACAGCGGGCCATAAATTCTGCATACATTGAGGTACATGGTGATTATTCCTGCTGAAATTGCTCTCTGAGATTGTTTTCATGCATGTGGACGGGCTAAGGTATCAAGGGATGGGGGAGAGGAGATGTGGTTTCCTAGAATAGGGTTCTGATATCTATAAGAACAATGGGTACTGTGAGTGGTTGTAATAAGTTATTTTCTTTTTGCTGTTCTTTTATTGAAAAATTTTCCTTCGTTGTTTTTGAGGAGTGTCCAGCATTGCATACATGCAATCTTAGAGATACACATGTTAAGTGGGGGGTTATTTTTTGATTTCTGGTTAGTCTTATCCACTGTAAGGATCACCAAAAAGAGATACCTGTGCATACATTTCCCTATATAAAAAACAGATTCATTTTTTGAGGATTGGCCTATATTTTGGCTGAGCTCTATTCTACTTCCTCACGCTTTTCTGTGAGTAATGTAAAGTTGACCTAAGGTGTAAAATAAAATAGACATATGGAGTGAACTGTTTTCCATCTTATCATTTCTCTTGTAGTGATGAATTTTGTAGATCTCACAATTGATTAGTGTATTTTAAGGATTTGCTTCTTAAATTCTTATGCTAAATGCTCCCAATCCAACATATTTTGATTTTCTTCACCATCTTTTCTGAGATGTTATTTTTAATCCTAAATTTTACATGGCTACTTTGTTTTTCTTCCATGGCTACTTTGTTTTTCTTCCAGGCTCATAGTGCTTACCATGGCATAGGAGTTGTGAAATTGATGGGTCGTAGTAGTGGATTTATAGCAATGCATGCTTCTCTTGCCAGTGGTCAGATTGATATCTGTTTAATTCCTGAGGTATGGATGAATATTTATGCAACTTCATGTTTATTATTTGCCACTCATTGACACAATAATGCTTAGGTACCTTTCCAACTGCATGGTCCTCATGGTGTCCTGAGACATCTTAAATATCTAATTGAGACAAAGGGATCAGCTGTGGTCTGTGTAGCTGAGGGAGCAGGGCAGGTAAGGGATTATGAATGTTTTAACTTGCTTAATGTCCCAAAGAAATGTTGTCATGTAATTAATATCTAATCATTGCTAGTACTGTTTTGGGTAATAAAAGACAGTCAGTCAGAGGTTTACTCAAACAACCACAGGCTGGAAGAAGAAAGTCTATGATCATTCGATGTTTTGTGTGGAGAAACCCTTGTTTAATTTTTTGTTGGATGGGAGATATTAATAAGTGCCACCTTCTAAGAAGTTATGTAATATATAAAGATCACTTTTTCATGCTCATGCCTTTTCATAGACAGTGCCAACCTTTAAAAAGTAAAAAGTTTTATTTTACTTATATATATATTATATAAAGGGCTGCCCTGAGGTATTCATTAACAAGGTTTTAATTAGATTTTCATGTTCTTGATTGTGCTATATGTTGATCTTGAAGTTGCCTCTCATACATTCTCTTTGGATAAAAAGAAAAAAAAAAAAAGAAAAAGAAAAAACGTTTAATGTGGTTAAGATTATTCAGAGATCAATTGATAAGAAGTGTTTGGGAACAGTAGGTACTTTTTGCCTTAGGAGGTTATTGGATTTCTTTGTAGATATATAAACATGCCCATGGCCAACAAGCAATATCCACAATAATTTTCTAAAACAACTCGATAACTGCTGCCCTCTTTGACAATTAAGAGAGATATTCTTCACTACAACTTTAGCAATTTCTCCACGCTGAGTTGTGGGTTTAATCATTTCCATGTTTGAAAATTAAGGCTTCGTATTAGGTGACTTGTGTGAAACAGTGGAAGAACTATGACAATGTGCTTTCTTTGTTGTACATTTGAGCACATGCTGATGCCAAATCTAGATTGATAACTTTTTGGTCTAAAAGTTTTAAGCTTATAGGTTTGTGCTGGTTTTTATATTTTATATTTTCACACACGTATTATTCCCTCTAAACTAACTAGAATATTTAAATGGTATTTTCAATTGGTTGGCAATGTTTCCACTAGCAGTTTCTTTCAAGTTTTATTGCCTAAGCATTTGTTACAACATGAATGAAAGGCTGTAAGAACCATCAAAAAACTTATGTACATCAAATGGATATCAACAATGTATATCTTCTCAATGACCAGTTAGCTTGTTAAGTTGCCTTCTTAAGATTATCTTATTCTAAGAATGGGTCTTAGCTGTTTTCTTATTTCAACATGCATAAATGTTTGATATTAGGACAAAAGAGGCGGATTAAGTGATAATTATTTTTTCTTACAGAATTTTCTGGAGAAAACTAATGCTAAAGATGCATCGGGGAATATTGTTCTAAGCGATTTGGTGTGCATATTCAACAAGAGGTTGGTATCTAATCTGATGTTTACTCCTAAATGATGTGCTGATTACCTTTCAGTATCCTAAGCAAGTTTAATGCGATAAAACTCTGAAAAAAGAAAGAAAGGCACATATGTGAATCATTAATATATTCTATTTTGAGTTGAATGCTTTCTATAGGACCTGAGATTGAAGGGAATGAAACGGTGTAAGCAGAAATTTTTTTTTTTTTGGAGAAATTTTCTACATGGTTGTTGTTATTCTGTTGTTCTTTCTAATCTACTAGCTTTATGGAATTCTATGCCGTGGTTTCCTGTAAGCTGGTGGCTTGTTACTTTGATTTAATCATTTGAAGGCTTGATGCTGCATTTGATGCTTTTGCACCTTTGTATATTCTTTTACGTTCTGCATTTGGCACTTTTGCAACTACTATTTTCGAACCATATTCAAGTGTCAGAAAAGCTCATCCCTCTTGTTTAGTCATATTCACATAAGTTTAAGTTATTCTTTTGCAAGATTTCACAGCTCAAAGGTGCAAGTGCCAAGGTGCATTCGTGAAGTTGAAACCTTGTCTTATTAAATATTATTAAATCCCAGTGTTGGACTTTGATTACATAACCATTGGGCATCTCTTTTCGCTCGTCTGGAATGGTTTATGTCTCTTTATGGGCTTTCATTGTCCTGAAAAGGAAGTTCATAGTGCTTTCAAGTACCCTTTTTATGTGCACACTTGTGTGAATTAATTGTATGCGTTCAGTTTTGATTTTCTGTCTGTTGTTACTTTTCTTTATTGTCCTGCAATTGTCAGTTATTTTTAGCTGAAGATGATAGAATTTATCATACCGCTGAAGCTGTGTCTGTACTGGTGTTCCTGGGACTGTCAGGCATATGTTTCAATACTCTATACCCTACCTGTAATTGCATTGGCTACGTAGCTCAACATTAATCATCGAACTAGCTAGGCCTAACGAGAAGAAGTGAACCTGATGCTTCATAATAGTATCGAAATCCATAGTTGTATCTCCTTTTTACCTAAAACTATTCAGTAAGAATCAGCCTCATGATTCGCTGAAATAGTTTTCTAGGACCATTGGTATGTATTCTGATAATCCTGATGCTTCTGACATCTTGCAGACAAAGAAATATTTCAGGGAAATTAGTGCCAGCTGATGTTAAGTATATTGATCCCACATACATGATCCGTGCATGCCGTGCAAATGCGTCAGATGGAATACTTTGCACTGTTTTAGGACAAAATGCTGTAAGTGCTTGCTCCCTCTCAATTAGTATGATGTCAGTTTTACTCTCTACTACATGTTTCTGGAATCTGAAACAAGTACAGTTACAAGATACATGGCTTCTATTATGGTACTGGATTGAAGTTAAATATTGGAGGAGGAACACATTTGCTTACGATAGATAGGTAGAGTATGAAAGGGTGGATTTCATCCGCTATAACTGATGATAGATATGCTTGCTTAGAAGTAATATACCAAATCAAAAGTCAGCTAGCACATTCTTCAATGGCAGCCCCTCTTTTCTCCTTTTGTTTTGCAACTTGAACTTTATGTAATTGAGTCGATATAATTTTTACTGCTTCTCTACTCAGTATCCTCTTCCGGGTAATCTTTCTCCTTTTCTTCCCGGGCTATTGGGAAATGGTGAAATTTAATCTGACACAAACCATCCAATGATTAAGGCATCTATTATCTATATGTTGACCGTCTGAAAGTAATCTCTTTGTTGCTTTTATTTGCATGGTGTGTGAATGCATTGGTTTAGCCTTTTTTAATGTCTGTTTCACTGGAGGTATCTAGCAAGACATTTGCATGCTTTGGATTAACATGAAAATCTTGCAGACAGACACTTGCACTGTATCTATCCCCTTAAATGGGTTTCTTGTTTATAACCGTACTCTTGACAGTCTTACTGGAGTTAACAATTTGATCATGGGAATAGATTTTATTTAATATGAGTTCTTCTAGTTACTCATCTGAGGTTAAAGTTAGATTTAGGTGGTGAACAATGTGCCAAGTTGAAATGTATTATATTGGATCTTTGTTTTCTGACTAATAAATTTCCTTTAAAGCCAGTTTTTCGGTCCGGTATAGAATCTGGAATTGATGAAATGGCATTGATTTTGCTTTGCAGGTTCATGGTGCATTTGCTGGATACAGTGGCATTACAGTAGGCATATGCAACACTCACTATGTCTATTTCCAATCCCGAGGTCATTTCCTATGCAAGGGCAGTGGATCCCAACAGTCGAATGTGGCACCGTTGCTTGACTTCAACAGGGCAACCGGACTTTATTTAAGTATTTTGAAGAATCTGCTAATTTATATTGTTTTCTTGCAATTCAAGGTAAAAGGAATGATCATAAAAGGACCAACTACCAAGTGTAACTTTTGAGTAAAGTTCCACAACTGATTCATTCATAAACAAGGAAAGAGAATAATCGTGTTCCCAAATTTTTGGACCATGTAGGTATCTATGTGAAAATATAATTCAGCATTATCTGTCTGGAGGCCAGACATCTTTGATTAATCCGAAAATTCGGTTATAAAGCTCCTATTGAACGGTTAGAGTAGGAAGCTGCAACGGCTTTGCCGCAACAGCTTGTAAATGTATTGAAAAGCTCTGATTTTATTCCGCAGATAGTCTTGACACTTGAGCATGTTGGAATAACATGGTGGGCAATGCATGCTGCCTGCCCTTGTAATAAAGTAATAGACAGACATTTGAATTTGTGGTAATTGATGATGGTGTGTTTTATTTCATGTCTTGTGTTGAACTGCTGTCTAATTTTTTCCTCTCTCGTCAAATTTGTTGTCACTACAATTGCAGTCAATCTAATGCAGGAATAGTTGGACCTTATTTGAGGACCAGCATCCCCTTCTCTAATAGAAAGGGGGAAAAAGAAGTATTGTAAATGCATCCTATCATCTATCCTCTTTGTGCATTTAGGTTCTTTGAAATTGAGTGCTCGGGACACGTCTTTAAAAGGCATGTTTATGTATCCTATTTACTTTTTCAAGATAAAATAATTAAGAAATATAAATGAACATTTTTGTGTAAAAAATTATTAATAGAAAATAATTCCAAAGATAGGCTGGGCAAACTCGCCTTTTAAAGAGATGTCGTTTAAGGATTGTAATGGATTGTTCTGTTGTTTTTTGAGTTTGTAATTTCAAATTTCTTTAGATTTTCGTTTCTTATTTTGGTTTAGGGGCTTTCATAATGGAGGATAAAGATCAAACATGAGTTTTGTATTGGATTGGTTTCTTCAAGAGATAGGTTTAGTGTAATTGTGTAGAATTTGTTTTTTCAAGATACAAGCTTAATGGGATCTAAAAAATAGATTTAGCTTGTTTATTTTTGGATTATTTTGATTCCAACGGTATTTTTTAAATTTTTATTAAAAAATATATATTAATTTTATGAATCTTAAGAAGATCCTTCCTTATAGCCCAAAGGGAAAAAAAAAAACCTTTGCCAAGTTATACCCAATTCTCCTTGGCTAAATACATAATATATATTTATATATATAATTTGAAGGACTAGTCTTTGATGCATCCACTTACTTGTCGACATGCATCTTCCTGTTGGGGAGAAAAATTTTACATGGTAAATACACAATTATACTAAACCATCTCTTAAAATAGAACTTATACTTTCTATAACCTGCATGGATGAATCTCCAAGCTTTCAACCTAAAATTTAAGGAAATCCAACATCATGAACTCCAAAAAATAAAACAGCATGTTACAAGCCTTAAACATAATTTCTTTAGGCCAAAATGACCTTAATCAGGTAAGTTTAGATTAGCCCACTATAGGGCTCAAAACCTGTCCTAAAACAAAAATTATTTCATCATAGGGACATTTTTATAATTAAATATTAATTATTATTTTTTTGCCTATCATATATGCAAATAGTAAATTTTGACATCTCAACACAAATTCTAGTTGAGTCTAAGAATGGGTGTATTGATGAATAGTTAAAATCTTGTAGCTTTGATATGAACGTTGTTCTAATATAGATTTGAATTTGTCTTTCTATTATAATCATCGATAAAAATATAAACTATAAAGGGTTTTTAATTTTTCATATCTTTTTCACTTACTATTAGCTTTTCCAAAGAGGAAGTTACATATAAAATTGTTATTGTGTACTCTAAGACTGCTGGTCTTCAAAGGTCCTCAAAGGCAATAGGAAAGCTAAGTCTATCTTTTGAGAATTAACAAATAAGTGTATAGACATGAAATTAAAAGTACAATATAATTTACCTCTAACATAGTCATGAACAAACCAGCATAAGTTGTGATAGAATGTGCCCAATTTTATAAATAACATGTCCCCCAAGATTGGAGATGAAATAATCCTTCTAATTGTTACTTACAAATCCTATACAGAGGTGGGTTTTTCAAATCTTAAATTTGCTTGAACTTAAAAATAATAAATGAGAACTCCAAAATATATTTTAAATGGAAATTAGTTTTTTTTTTATTTTAATAATATATTTATATAATATATTATAAATATAAAACTTAAGAATCTATTAATAAGCTTAGCTTGTTTACAAGTTTGCTAACGAGCCTATTCTCAAACCTAAATGAACCCATTCACAAGTTAGCTTGTAAACTTAAATTAAAACTCAAGTTAACTCATTTAGGTAAACAAGTTTTATTTTTTAGTTTGAGCTCGACTCATTGACTGATCAAATTCGAGTCAAACAAAGCTTCAATAGCTCACAAGTAACTTAACCTGTTTATTGCCCTATTGTTGAGCCCAAACATCATCCAACCATATCGGATGCTTGCTTCCTTTTTTTGGACTACAAACCAGACTTTGAATAGCTAATCGGTTGAAACCAATTTCAATGAATTTGAATTAATTCAAACCACTTGAGATTGGGATTAGAATTTTCAACTAAAAATTTTCTAGATTTGTGCACGCACATAGATAACTAGAAATAGATTATTGCGCTAGATTGTAAATGTTGTTAACACCAATTTAGAAATTAAGAATGGGATTTAATTTTTAGAGTTAAAAAAAAAAACTTTTTTCCTTTAACCCAAAGGCAATCACTAACTAATTCAATAGAAAAGACCAAGAAAACATCAATCCATAAGTCTAGGGTTTAAATAAATTGGCAATTGAGTATCTAAAGCAGATGGGAATCGTGACACTCCATAAGAGATGATCATCCTAATTTTGTCTTATCATGCCATTTAGTTGTGAAAAGAATCGATTTAAACCATAATCTTTTTCCACTGCATCGTAACTGCATCCTTCACAGGATACTCTTCACAAAATAGACACAATTAGATCATAAATGGGTATACTTTTAAATGGATATTTTACATCCTCGAATCCCCAACCTCACGCATATGTCCGCTCATATAAAAATAAATTAGCTTTAAATAACTCCCTTTTTATGTGCCATCCTAAGCTTTTAGGTATTTGCTTGACCAGCTTTAAATTTCAGAATTCATTATCATCTCTTTAAAGCACCTAATCAAATAATTAAACGAGTGGACGGCTTTACCCAAGGATGAAGAATTCCCTTGAAACTCTTATATTATAGAATGCATTTCTTCATATTGATGTGCATGCACCAACAATAGCAATTATAATCCATGAATAGGAAACTCTATTAAAAGACTACAAGATTAGCATTTTAAGGGTTTTCTAGAGAAATGTTCTCTTCAAGAATATCTATGGTTTCATCATGAGATTCTATAGTCAATCATCTCATCATTAAATAATATAGTAAGTGATATATTAAGTATTTTTATAACACGATAATGTTTAAATATGGATTTAAACTGTTGAATAACTAATAGTGAGATTAATTTATTATATATATATATATATATATATATATGCTCGAACATAGAATCTTAGTAACAATACTGGCTAAATGGATATTAAAATTTTCTATAGAAGTTATATGCAATGAAAATTATTATGTTAAGTCACATACGACGATTTGTAGGAAAGATGCAAGATCCGTCATTGAATCTTGTGGTTAAAATGGTAAGTGTGATATATTTATACTGGGTTAATGCATTTGTAATAAGTTAAAAAAATATTAGATCTAATATATCTATGATGGATTTATAAATTAAGTGATTTGGTGTAATAATGCAATGCAAGAGTGTCTCTCTTTCTTTCTCTCATTATAATGCAAAGCAGGAAAATGGTAGGAGGACAGCTGACGATTTTGTACCGAACATCTGCCCACCCGACCCATGCGTTGGAGAGTTGATTTGAGGTGTGGTACAATGATGGCAGTATATGAAGGTTCGTTTGGTATTTTCGGACCTGATTTTTCTCGGTCGACCTTTCACGGGTTAGACTGAGACGAAGCATAAAAAATAAAATAAAATAAGCCTTTCTTGCGTCAGGTGTCCAAGCTTGACGGTAATATTCTGTTTTTTTTAAACAGTTGCAATGGTGTATAATTTTTATAAAATTATATGTATATAAAATAATTTACCAATATTTATATGCTCTAATAATTTCATATGCTGCATCTTTAGTTATTTGCTTTTTCGTACATATTATACATGCAACTTTAGTTGCTGGTTTGACTGGTTCGAGGCTTTATATGGATTATTAGTTTTTTTTTTTTTTAATCTTTTTGATCCTTCTTGATTCAATGTGCAGATAGGGTATATTCATTCTCCTTTTTATGATTTGTTTAAGAATAACCAATTTATAAGACAATTGAGGTATCACGCTCAATGAATCTTTATTTAGAAAATAATGCTAAAGCAATTGGTATAGACTTTTGGTCTTTTATCATTGCTGCTTCTCCAATTGTTACAAAGCTGCTGATATATTTTTTATATTGAAAAATTTATAAGAATTTTAAATTCAAATTTTTAATGATTTAAATATAGAATATATTCTTTTTTATCTCACAAATTACTTATTTATTAATCCTAAATGATAATCGTGTATGAAAAAACTATAAACTTTTATTTTGAA
The DNA here is from genome assembly GCA_024138025.1 of Combretum micranthum. Lineage (NCBI taxonomy): Eukaryota > Viridiplantae > Streptophyta > Magnoliopsida > Myrtales > Combretaceae > Combretum > Combretum micranthum. Next base: position 97,823 of record JAMXBD010000923.1, on the reverse strand, counting down.
ATTTTGTATCTCAACATAAAAGAATTTATTTTAACTAATAAAAATTAGAATCCATTCCATTCTTTTTCTTTGGCATGACAAGGAAAAATACGTCATGAAAATTATCAATTGATATTATGTTGTTTATTTTAAATAGAAGCATCTAAATATCTAATAAATATAAAAAAAATAAGGATACAATAAATATAAAAGTTAAAAATTTAAAACATAACACTAATAAAAATTACATAATCAACAATCAACAACTAAATAATAGAAAAGTGAAGTGAATAGGAAATAAATAGGATAATGTACCTATTTTTTTAATAACATTTCTATTTCTTTTTTTTTTTAAGTTTTTAAAGTGCGGGTTCGTAGGCCATACTAGGAGTGGGTTAGACCGCTTCAACCCTCAAGTTATGTGGGGCAAGCCATTTTGGGCCACACATTAAACGGGCTAAAATTTTTAGCCCAACCTAAATTTTTTCACAAGTTGACCCACATAACCTGTCTTGCGTATACACCTAACCTAATGATGTGTTTTATGACTTAGGATTTTGTTCACTTTATTTATTTTTTCCTTTTAAGGCTACTCTTTTTTCTGCATTTAAGACCTAATTAAAAAAATAGTTAAAATAGTACCTTTATTACTCTTTATTCAAGCCATGAAATGAAAGAAAATATATATGTCCTAGTCCTTAAATGAAAAGAAAATAAATATGTAGATCATGAACAAGAAAATTATTAAAAAGAAACGTTCTTATTATTTTTTTTTTTCAATTACATAACTTATTTTATTTTACTTTCCCATTTGGGACCCTAACTTTAACAAAACTTTTAATGGAGGATGATAAGGGGCCTCTAGCGATGAGCTTTGAAGACAAGGGCTTCGCTTGATTTAGAAAAAAATATTTTTAAATTTTTATTTGTTTATTAGGCTGGATGTGGAAAAGTAAGAAAACCTTGCATTTTTTAAGAAAATGGTTTATGTGTACTTTTAAAAGGGAAAGTCCCTTTTAAAACTAAATAATTCTAACATAGATTCTCGTATCAAGTAATTCTTTAATAATTCATTTTATTGATTTTTTGAATTGCTTAGCATGAGATTCATGTCAAACAAGCTACTCTAATAAAATTGCTCTTATACATGTCATGAAATTCATGAAATTCTTAGTTTTTATTGATGATGGTTTCTCCACTAGACCTCTAAGTTCAAAACCGGCCCATCAAATCCCTTACCATGACACAAGTTAACACCATTCGGATCGGAGCTGTTCTTTTACCATCATTCCACTAGATAAATGAGACAGAGAATCAACCACGTGACCAAGTCCGTAGGGACCTACCTTCTCTTATATACACAAGAAGAAAAGTAGTTCTCAACAATCTGGATATTCTTATATAGGAAAAAAAATTTACTGTTCCTACTTTACTATCTTCATTGTATCATCTAACACGTGTCAAGAAGTATTTTTTTTTATTTTGGGGATATTTTTATTTTTAATTTATTAGATACGTGTTAAATATCTATTGGTGAAGACACAAAAGAGATAGCATTTGGGACAACAAATACCTTTCCCTTATATGAATAAGTCTAGCTAGATCTCTCTAAATTTTTAGACTCATTTTTGCTGTAATTATATCCTCTTATACACACACACACACGCACATATACTAGTGGATAGTGCACCCATGATGCATTTGCTAAAGTAATTGGAAATTATTAAAAATATAAAATAATAAATCATTAAATTAATTAGAATTTATAATGAATCAATGATAAAAAGTATTTATTAACAACAAATTTGAGTAAATTATATACAAAATTAATGAAAAGTACCTTATTTCCATGCCTTTGCACCATATAAACCAAAGATATGGAAACAATACAAATGAAATAATTTAGAAAATATTATCTAATTATAAGGAAAAATGTATCTCCAATGCCTATAAAAAGTGGAAAGATTTCAAGAATCAAGATAGGAACGGGTTAAATATAAATTTATCTATGTTTATATTTAAAAACCAAGTTTTTAATGTAGGGACATGACATTATCAGTATTAAGGGGACTCACTGGCCCTTCTCTTTTGTGCCTCTTACTTCTATATCAGGTAGTTTTCCATACCTACAAACTCTAAAGAAAAACATTTGACACATGCTCCATTTCATTTTGCTGGAAAGTGTCGCTGTCTCTTTTGGGTCGAAAAAGCTTTTCTTTTCCTTTATTTTTACACAAAGTTTCAGTCTCTACTAACCGGTTTTTGTTGTTTGTTGGTGGCTTTATGAAGAATTTATTATTTTTCAAACAGCAAATGAATACAAAGATAATTACAAACTCCTAAAAAGATAAAATAATAAATATGAAAACCCTAAAATACAATAGATATAATCTCAAAAAAAAGAAAGAAATCAACAAAATCCTAAAAAGATAAATTATAAATACAATATTGACTTAATAATAGATAATATTGACTAGTGTTGACAAATTCGATGAAATAGAATTTTAGATCGGTAGTGTAACTCCTAGCTTGTCTACATCACAAACTTAAATCAAATTAATAAAGTTAAAACTCTAATTGAGCTTAGGTATAAAACTAGAAATGAAAACTACCCCCTTTCTTCCTTCTTCCTATTCAACTACTCCTTTTTTTTTTTTTCTTCCAATGTAGTAAATTTTTTATGTTTTTTTTACAGAGGATAAATTAGTTATTTACATGCATAGAAAGCGAAAATCGAATAATAATCTATTTTTGTAAAACCGGTATTTATGAAAAGGCCTTTTAACATTTAGATTTACCCAAAACTTTACATCATGACAAAAAACTCCAATCATTTGCACCATCGTCATAATAATAATAATAATAATAATAAATACCCTCCTGAGACAAAATAATTATTTCCCTACATACATAACCCTGTCAACAGGATTGTTACTGGTGAACCCACTGTATATTTACCTAACAGCTAATATCAATGTCCACATCAACCTGGTACTCCAAACCAAGTGTTAATAATTACACAAGACAAACCTAAACCGGTGGCCACCACTTAAAATACTTCCATTAAATTATGCTTTCATTATCCGTTGTCAAATTCGTAATTCTATTTATCTAGAATTTAATAGAAAAAGAAAGTAAATAAAATTGCATATCTAAAATTAATTATTTTTATCGGATATCTAAATAATTTACCATACAAAAATTTAAAAATTAAACTCGCGATTTTAACAACTATTTACCGTTTCTGCTACTGCTACTACTACCAAATACTAGCCCAAATTGACAACTGATATGCTTTCTTGTTGCTGCTGCTGCTGCTGCAAATTCAGTTCACTTACGACCGAGTTTGTTACTGCGTTGCCATCGTTACTACTGCCACTGATGCTGCTAATGTTGCCACGTCGAGGGCACGGGTCGGGCTCAAGCTTAACCTCAAGATTCGCTCTACACACAGGGCAAGTCACGTGTGAAGCCAACCATGCATCAATACATTCAGGGTGAAAGACATGATTGCATTTCGGCAACAGCTTGAGCGAATCGAATTCCTTGAATTCACTCAAGCAAACCGCACACTCGAAGGCCTCCGACACCTTCCCACTTTCGAGCTCCTTCACGGAAATATAAGCTAGGATAGGAAAAGAACTGATCACAGCCGGGTCGAGGCCCTGGCGACGGTTAAAAAACCCACCGGAGGCAGTACCAAGAAGGCCTATTCTGGCAGCAGTGGAGGGGTGACGAGGGGCTGGAGCCGCCACGGATTCGGAGCAATTGCGGATGTAAACGGAGATGAATCCCATAAGGATGAGAGCAGAGAATAAAGTTATCATTACAATTGCTATTGTTGGGTCTAAATTTGAGTATGCTTCGGCTGGGTAACTAGCAGAATCATTGTAACTAGCCAGTGATTGTGCACTAGCAGAGTTTGGTATGGAAACACAGGTTAGGATGATGATGAATACAAGGTGGCTGTTCATGGCGGATGTATGGATTATGGCTTCTGGGTTTAGTGATGGGTGTGATAATGAAGGTGATTTGATGAGCTATGGGAGGAGAGAAGGACAATTGATTCGTCAGTGAAGATAAATTCAAAGAGGATAGATGGGAATGGAACAGTACTAGGTGTGTGTATTTATTCTCATTAGGTATGTCCTGTCCCTCTGGGGACCATCGAAAGGTGACTATTTTGTTGTATATTCTAATACACTGTAAAAATGATGTGAGATCTCTCTTGATATTGATATGCATTTCAGATTTCATTCTAACAATGAAAAGTCATAAAAAATATCATCGACACTTTTTTTTTATAAATATAAAAGGAAAATATATATATATATATATATATATAATCAATATTGGAAAAGATTGGCCAATATAAAAACTGAATTAGTTTGTGATTTAAATACAAAATTATATGATTCACGTGTTAGGTTTTGTAATATCAAAAACGTAGCAATTTTTTTTAATAAAAAAACTTATTTTACAGGATCCATGTGTGATATGTAAATAATATGTATAATAAAATTAATTGTCGATACAATTTACATGAATTATACTTTTTTTTCAAAAGATAGGAGAGTTCACGTGAGATCTAAACTTATAACGCTTATTACAAAATTTCTATTCTATTTAACAATGACACTAAGTGTAAACCCTTCATTGGTATCCATAAACACAATAGAAACCAATTCTAATCCCTATATTGTTAGGTAACTTGGATTAGAATTCATGTATTATTTCAGTAAAAAAAAAATCTCTATGTCTTTCTTTATATTTATATATATCGATATGTATAGATAAGAGAGAATCTTTTCCTTATAGAAAAAAAAAAAACTGATTTAAAATCAAATCTTTTGAATCAACAAGTAATATCTTAACAAAAGGTATTATTTGGATTGCATATATCCACTTGACTTTAACATACTTTTCATATTTTAATTTATTTTAGAATAAATAAATAATCTAATTTTAATTTATTGTAATTTGAAATAAATTTGTTTTTATTAATTATGTTATTGTGTGCCATCCTTAGGTTTTTATACACATAGATAATGTATTTTATACCAAATGATACGTCTACAATAGTTAATGGTCATCCTATGTGATAGAAATGTTGTGAACTTAACTATTATGAATTGATTTGTGTAATTAAATCTTTTATCAAAATATCCTAATTAAACCATTACGTGTAATACCATCAATGTTTAATCATTTTACTTGGTTCCCAAGATAAATTAACCAATAAAACTTGTTATGGCCAGCGGCTATGAGTCATTTTTATCTCAACCAAGTGGCGATGGATATTGTCTTCTTAATCCAAAGAATGATAAATTCTATCTTACGCGTTATTATCCTCTTTATATTTCACATCGTACCCAACAACCATATTATTTGTAACGTATATTAAGATCGCGTTTAATGACATCAAAGTGCAACATTCCATATATAAGATATAAAGGTCTTAAGTCTAAAGATTATTTACGCTCATTCATATAGAGGAGCGAACAATAACATTAAATATGTGGTATCCTCTATAGTGTACCATCTAACCTCTGGGCACTAACTTGTATAACTTGGATATTTTTCATTTGTTTCAGAGAGAATGACCTTTAGCCATATAACGTGTTAGTTTAAATATCTACATCCCCTTTAAATGGGTTTGTTTGGATAGTCTGTTTTTTATCTGTATCGAAATGATGTGTAAATATTTTGGATTTACATCTATATTTTATCTATTTGATCTTTTCATGAGAATTGCCAACTTTTATTTATTTGTATCTATTTCTTGATAAAAAATTTATTAGAAAAAAAGGTAGAAAAAAGTATCTATATTTGCCAAAAAAAGCTAGCTAAACAAACATATTTACTTAACCAAGGAAAAATTATAGATAATACACTTTCTTAGAATTCCCACTGATAATATACCTTATTATTATTCTAGACATTTTCTAATTATTTATGAAACTTTATTATAAAATATATACGAGGAGAAAAGTATATAAATACAACAAATACATGTCTTTTATTAATACTATTCATAAATACATTAAAAATTGTCTTAGCACATAGTGCACAATTACAATACTCCCACTTGCACAATTGTCGATCACTACAAACTTTGAGTCTTAGGCTCCTCACAAGTCACATGGGTTTCATGTTATCTCCTTTATGAGTGAATCTGTGACATTTTCTTTTGTTGCTACTCTGTAAACCAACATATCACCTCTTTGGACAATATCGCTGAGGATGTGATACTTCCAAAGCACATATTTGGACCTTTGGCGAGACCTGGGTTCCTTAACTTGAACTATAGCATCATTGTTATCACAATATAGTGTAAATTGATCAACAATGCTAGGAACCACTCTTAACTCAGAGATGAAATTTTTTATCCAAACTGCTTCTTTAGCTGCTTCAGAAGCTAAAATGTACTCGAACTCTGTAATAGAATCTAAGATTGTCTCTTGTTTAGAACTCATTCAACAAAAAGCTTCACTATTTAGGAAAAACATATAACCCTGTTGCGATTTCATATCATCATAATCTATTTGGAAGCTAGCATCAACGTATCCTTTGAAAACTAATTCCTCGTCTCCTCCATAGACCAAGAACAAATCCTTTGTTCTTCTCAAGTACTTGAGATTGGTCTTAACTGCAGCCCAATGACCCTCACTTGGGTTATCCTGATATCTACTAGTCATGCTTACAGTGTAAGAGATATCTAGCCGCGTACATATCATGACATACATGATGGACCCAATTGTCGAAGTATATGGTACTTTATCCATCTTATCTTTCTTTGCCTATGTTTTAGGACACATTAACTTAACGAGATGTACACCATGTGACATGGGCAAAAAAACCTTTCTTGGAATTTTGCATATTGAATCTATTCAATAACTTGTTAATTTGTGCTTTGACTTAATCTAAATAGCCTTCTAGACTTATCTTAGTATATCTTAATTCCTAAGATATGAGTTGCTTCTCTTAAGTCTTTCATGGAGAAACGCTTACTTAACCAAACCTTGATAGACTCTAGGGTAGGCATGCCATTCCCAATAAGAAGGATATTGTCAATATATAAAACTAAGAACATTATCTCCTACGCTAGGATCTTCTGGATTTCTAAGATAGTCAAATTGCTTAACTGCCTCATCGAATCTCAAATTCCAACTCCAAGGAGCTTGCTTTAATCCATAACTAGACATCTTCAGCTTACCAATTTTATTTGCATTTTCTAGAGTTACAAAACTAGGAGGTTATACCATGTACACTTCCTCCTTTAACTTTCCATTAATAAAAGCTGTTTTGACATCCATTTACCAAATCTTGTAATCCTTGTAAGTAGCTATCGTAAGCAAAATCCGAATAGACTTAAGCTTTGCTACTGATGAGAAGGTTTTATCAAAATTAATTCCATGATGTTTGGTAAAACCCCTCGCTACTGTTCTTACTTTATAGGTACTTACATTTCCATCCATATCGATCTTCTTTCTAAAGACCCACTTGCACCCTATAGGTTTACCTCAATTGGTGCAACCACAAATCCCATATTTGGTTAGCGTACATAGAGTTTATCTCGGATTTCATAGCTTCCAACCATTTCTTAGAATGTGGTGAAACAATTGCTTCATCATAAGTCAACGACTTATCATTCTCAATGATTAGTACATCATTTTGATTTGTCACAAAAAGATTTGATCTTTCAAGTTTTTGACGTACTCTTGTTGACCTTTGTGGTTCTTACGTTTTAAGAGCAATTTCTAGTTGTGATGTCATAAACTCTTGTGGTGTTTGTTCTACTTCTAATTGCTCATGTTCCAACTCACTTGTGGAATCTTGAATCTCTTTAAGATTTACTTTACTCCATTGCTTTCTTTGGAGATGAACTCTCACTCTAAGAATGTAGCATATCGAGTAATAAAAATTTTATTTCTCAAATTTCATGTGTTTATAGTTATTTATATGATTTAATGTAATAAGAAAAATAACCTTATTTTCAAATATACACTTAAAAAAACCTATGCAAAAAATTTTAAAATAATATCTTAACATCACAATTTGTGAAATGTAGATTTTGTTTATCTATGAAAATTTAAATCTAGCAACCACTTATAGATTTTCATTTATATGATATTAAATAAAATTGTAGGGTTTATAGTAAATTCCAAAATTAAAAAATTTAGAAGCTTAATTAGTCTTAAAAGATAAATAATATTTTATATAACTTATAAGTTCAAGCATATACAACTAAAATTCTTCCAAAGTAAAAATTACCGATTCTTCTAAAACAAACTAGTACAAGTTTTTTCCAAATAAAAATTTTAAAAGGTAGTCTACAAATGGTAAATGAGCTCGGGTTCCATTTTTCTTTTTTCTAAAACATGTATAGCAAAAAAAAAAAAAAGGGAGTATTTTTATTTATTTCTTATTTATTAATAGTTTATATCAGATGAGTAAATGATACTCTATTATCTATTAAATTACATGAACACAAAGTATGAGACCTTACACCAGTATTCTATTTTGTAAGAGTTGATTTCAAAAAATCTGTACGTGTATCCAACATCGTAATCTTTAATAGTCACTTACACTTACTCGGTTGAGCAGAGTATGGGTAGGTATCCTATAGGGTTGGATTACTACCTCACCTCTAATCTCACTAAATTCAACAAGCCATAAAGGTTCAGTAAAATCTCAAATTTGATTAATTGCTTTAGAGACTTATAACATACTTTGGCAACTTTTAACTTAAATGGAATTATATCCTATAATCTAAACAGATATATATATACACACACATACAAATATAAGGAAATTAAAAGTGAAATAAAATTCTTAATATATCATTGTTGATAGGTTTTATTCGACCATAGCCTAATAGGCTCAACACCAGTAGCATGGGTTATCAATAGGGTCTCTGAAGCCTATAAAGCACCTTGGTTTACCTTGGCCAATGGGTCTTAATTACTCTTTAGCCTAGAAACGCACAAGATTCAAACTGAGGCCCTTCTCTATCGAAGTCCTTATTTATTGAGTCACATAGTTAATAACATTTCTCAAGCTCACCACATCTCCTTGAAGGTACTATAGACCTTCTCTGTTACCATGTCTCCATAGAAGTACTCTCAACCTCTCCAGCTTACCACATCTCTATGGAGGTACTCTTAGCTACTACAACTTACTTTATCTCCAAGGAGGTACTTAAACCTCCCTAAGGGTGCTTCAAAGAAATGGCTCTCCACCTCTTTGGTACCTTTCCACGAACTATCAGTACCACCACCTTGGGTTTAGGTTAACTACCAACAAGAGGTCGCCACTTTCCTTTTTCCCTCTCTTGGGAATGTGACATGCCGACAGAGAATATTCTATAAGCCCTTATTGTGGTATGACTCTCACCTATAAATAGAACTCGACACACAAAGCAAAGGGTATGTCACTTTACTCACACTCTCCATTTACGGACATGTTTACTCTCACTTGAATCACCATCGATTTAAGTATTGTAATGACATATCGGACCTACCCCTGATGCACTACTAACTGCTTCTTTTGGTTACAGTCCCTTAGACTTAATATCGGTGGCTTTCCACCTGCGACAGCCATAGAAGGAAAAAAAAAAAAAGAACAAATGGTCAATTTCATAATGAGAATTGACTAAACCAAATAACTAAAAGGAAACAATATAGAAAATTGTTGACGAAACAATATCCATGAATCTGCCAATACGATCTTTCATAATTTAGTTTCTCGTGCACGTGTAAAATAATATATAAGTATCTAGATTGCTAATTACTAAAATTTATAAATATATAATATTTTTTTAATACTTTAAAAATTTAAATTATCATGTAAACTAAAATTTATCTAATAAAGATCATCCTGAATCTTTAACTTTGAACAATCATAAATAATCCCCTATAAAAAAGTTTTTAATTGGATGAGCAGTGAAGCCTAGTAACTAATAAGTATGCATCAATGCAATCATAATCTTATGGAAGCCTGCATACATAATTAATGTCCCAGCAAATAAATCAAACATTAGCCATATTCTCATATATTTTTCTTATTTTGATAAAAGTAGCAATCATAATGGAAATCGACCCATAACGTTGCAAGTTACATCAATACCAAGAGCCATAATACACCTTAAATTCATTTTATTTTAGATTTATTATTCGTATCAAGTATCAACTATCTATTATCACTATCTTCTCCTGCTTATATTAACCACAGTTGCATCAATTTGATGGACAGCTTATCCATAAAAATGGTGTCATTAATCTCTAATTTATAATTCGCTTCTTTCGGAGCATTTAACCCAATAATAGGTAATGACATTGCAGTCCATCCCACAGATTCGATTTGTTAAGGCATCTCTTTATAAAAAAAAAAAAAGAGGAAAGGAAGAAAACAATAAGGCCAAATTTTAATTTCATTGATTTGTCTATTCCTCCTCCAAGAAACCTATATTTACTGGCCAGTGGCTGAATAAAAAAAAATATTAAATTCAGGTAGACTTTTTAAAAATTAAAATTGCTTCTTTAAAAACACAATAACATCCATTTGTAATGATTTCAAGTAGACTTTTGATGTAGAAGGTATACAGTGTGAACTAAAAATTTCAAATATTATGGACTTTCCTACTTGAAATTGGGTCTTCAACACATGAATCCTATTTCTATGACTTTTTTTTTCCTTTTTTCTGAAATTTTTTATTTTTATAGTTTTTTTATGACAATTTTTTTCTCCCTTCAACCAAAAATACTATCTGCATGATAAAAAATTTTATGTCCGAAGTATTAAACATACATCATTAAAAAAAGCACTATGTAGACATCTCATTGTTGCTTCATTAAACTTAAAATTATTGAAATGAAATATTTAAATATTTTAGTATATGATAAAGATAAAATATCATGCTAAACCTAAAAAATCACATGTTAATGTTTTAAAGAATGAAAATGACATAAAAATTTAATTTCATAAGCCTTAAAAAATTATACGAGTTTAATATAATATGATTTTTATCATATATTTAATTTAGGTTTCATTTAATTAAATTAAAATTTAACAAGAAAAAAAGTTAATGACTTGTTGGCAAGACACCCACAATAGAGGAAAGAGGGAAGAGGTCAAGGGTTTAATTCTACACAACAACATTGAGGATCTTTTATTTTTGAAATAGCAAAGGACACATGGCACAATCTGATTGAGCCACGAATGCACTGACGTAAGCATACGCCATCTTCTTCCTCCTTGAGCTGCCCGTAGAACAGCTTCGTGAAGCCATTTTGACACCACTTTTTATTTGATTTAACTTGCAACGCACCAAATTAATAGTGAAATTATAAACTAGACACTGAGAACTTGCAAGCTAAATTAGGGTTTTTGTAGATTAAATCGGCTCTTGAAAATTGAGAAAAATCATATTATTTTTCTAAAAAATTACAATTCGTGTCAAATTTGAATAATTTAGGCTAGTTAGAAGATATAGAAAGCTTCCCAAGGTTGTATAAATATCTTGTATCTAATTTAATTAGAAAATTATCCTCCAACTACGAAAACCCCAAAAGTCATGATAAAATTGCCTCAAGAGCCCAAGATTTCTAATTGACAAAATTAGTTAGTTTTGAGGTCAAAATTGAAACCCTAGCACTATGTATAGGACATAAACAACACAATACAAGTAGGGTTTGCTCCCAATTCCGTCTAATTTTACAATTCATGGTTGTTATTGAGAATTAGGGCTTCAAATATTCATGTTCTAATTACTTGCTTTACAGGTAAAATCGATCAAATTAGACATCGTTGGAAGTTTCAGACGTCTAAATCCATAGGTTTGCAGCTTTGGATCCCACCAATGCCGACTACTACTCGCCATCGGAGCACCACCGCCGCTGCCATGCCCACCATCTCGAAGTACCACCTTCTGGTGCCTCTCAAGGCGAACCAACACTAAAGGAGTGTTCGCTGGCCAACACATGCTTGGTCCAACTACTCCCCATTGGTTACACCGCCCTCTTCTTACTGGAACCCGAATCGCGACCCGCTCCGCTGATGAAACCTAACCAACCGGAGCTGCTGTGCACGCGTGCTTGTTTTCCACTATCAGGTGAGTATTTTTTTTTTTAATTTATTTAATAATTATACTAATGTAATATAATATAATAATAATAATAATAATATATAATTGGTATTATTGATTGTGATATTATTTTTTTGTTGTGAAAACATATAACATTAACTAATAATAATAGTAATAGTTTTTAAAAGAAAAATTCATGAATATTTGTTTTAGGCTTGTATTATCTAAAAAAATTGTCGTTAAAATTTTTTTATATACGTGTGTTCTATTGATAATATGATTCTTATGAAATGTTTGATATATGTTTCATATGAGTATTTGATATTTATCATGTGTATGATCTATTGAAGATATGGTTTTTACTATAATATGTATATGTTGTATTGAATGTGTTTGTACTATGATATAGATTTTTTGTGACTTTTACCATGATATGTGTGTTTTCTTGATATCTTGTTGATATAAATTTTGATTAGATCAAGATGTATTGAATATATGAATTTTTACTAAAGCTTCAAATTTGTAACTAATAAATAATACATTCTATAATATCATGATGTTTGAAAGCTTTGAATCTTGTGAATATTTCATCATCTATATGTTCATAATGCCATAAGTTGGGATTTTGTTATAATGTTTGTTGAAAATGGACATGTTAAATTTTGACATCTCATTGATTTGATTTGTGATAACATATATTTTGAATTGGTATGCATTGTAATTATAATTTATTGCCCAAAAATCTTTTGGTCACTTATAAAGTTCAATTTTTTATAAAATTGCTAGAAAACCAAATTGATGGATTTAGAGTTCATCATAAAAAATTAGTTTTCATAAAATTTTCAAAATTTAATGAAATTAAAGTGGTAAGATTTTCAAATTCTAAAATTAACCAAACAAACTAAATCTTTTGTTAAAAGAATGATGTAATGTTAGATCTCAAATAGCAAGTATGCTGGCATTTAACGAGCGACTTAAAAAAGGTAAAAACTTATTTTGTGTATAATTGATGTGAATATTATTGTTTGATTCATGGCATGTAAGTAACAGGTTTTTTTTGGGGGTAAAATTTGACGAAATTGATTATATTTTGATAAATCTTAGTAAAATTAATAGAAATTTTGTAAATATCCCATATGATGATAATATAATTTAGATTATTAAGGGAACAATTCAAACTTAAAAAGTTAAAGGCGATAATTGTTTAGATTTTATTAGGTTAGCTCCGGACTCATTATATCTGGTTCTCTTTTTAAAATGGATTTTAAAATCGATTTTTATCGCACATCAATAGCAAAATTAGGATCAATATACTTATTGGTCTTAATTTAATTTGTTTTCTTAGCTTTAATCGGGGTGGCGACTTTAAAACATTTTTATTTCAATTAAAGACTTAGGTTTGATGATAAATAGAAAAAAAAATTTAACCGAGAATCAAAATCCTGGCTCGATCCAACCTTTCTATTTACAGTGAAAATTAATGAATTTAAACACGTTACTCGCTACAAACTATTTTTATAGGTTTCAGTAGCATTGCATCGGCTTCCTAAATAAACGTATTGGATTTGAATCCTGAAACATCCACACTTTTCCCGCAGCTGCTGCTTGTACCAAAATCAAATATGACTTTACAACTTGGGCATCTTCTCATGCTTGCTGTCTCATCCCATGTCGAACTCTACTCCTTCTTCTGGTAATCCTAGAGTGTACTTTTCCATGTTAACTTGCTAAAGAACCAGCGAATGACCGGTCGAATGAGACCTCATTAACTTCCCCGAAATTCGCCTTGTTTCATCTTCTTCTTACTGTTGTTGATTTTCAGATTGACAGCAATTGATACGCTCGCTGGCTGGCTGCTGCTGCAAATCCGATTCACTTAGGACCGACTTTGCTACCAGACTCTCATTATTATTATTACTGCTGCTGTTATTAGCAATGCCGCACTGGGGGCACGAGTCATGTTCAAGCTTGAGCTCGAGGTTTGCCCTGCAAACAGGGCAAGTTACGTGGGAAGGCAACCACGTATCAATACATTCTGGGTGAAAAACATGATTGCATTTCGGCAACAGTTTGAGCGAATCGATTTCATTCAAACAAACCGCGCAATCCAGTTCACCTGACACCTTCCCATTTTTTAGTTCCTTCACGGAAATGTAAGATGGTACAGGGAAAGAATCGATCACGGCAGAGTCGGGGCCTCCGCCACCAGGAGCGGTACCTATACGGGCTATTCTGGGGCCGTAGGAGGAGAAGCAGGAAAGGTGAGCGGACGGAGCATCCAGGAGCAGCGGCAGAAGAAGACGGAGATAAATCCAATCAGGAAAAAGACAGAAAAAAAAAAAAACAGCTATAATTTCCATTGTTGGGTAAAAAATTGAGTATTCTCCGACCTGGTCGCCATTAGAACTACTGTTACTAGACCCTGTTCGTGCACTAGCATAATTTGGTAACAAGGAATAGGTTAGGTTTAGAATGATGATGATGATGATGAATACAAGGTTGTTTTTCATCAGATTTGGTTTCATGTGAGATGATTGATTAATGATCACAGCTATTGGATTTTTGTGAAGGAAAAAAATTGATTTGTCAAGGAAGATATATGAGAAGTGTAGCTGGGTAAAGGTTGGAATTGGACAACACGACTTGACTTGTAATATCATATATCTCACGTCATACTTGTAAAATATAGAAATTGATATTTTTTTTATAGAAAAATTTATAAGTAAGGAAATCAATGCTCAAGTTCAAGTTCGAATGGAAAATTAAACATAAAATACAGTATGTAGTGGTTTTAGTAAAGATTCTATGGTGTCACTGCTCTGCTTTTGTTAAATTAAGCCGAGTTGTGAGTTATATCCTTACCATTATTAGCAATGAAAACCTTAAATGCATAAACCATTTAATATAACAATGGTAGGAGTTTCTATGGTTTCATCGATAGGATTGTCCCCTCAATCATTTAACTATTAAAATAAATATAGTAATTGAAATATTAACTATTTTATTGATTCGATCATGATTGAGTATGGTGTGAGCCGTTGGATAGTTGATCGGACCAGTTCCGTAAAATATAATATAATGGCAGAATCATAGAATTTCCCAACAATGATACTTATTTAAACCATCTAAAAATTTCTTTTCTATTTTTTTTTTATATTTTTATGGTTTGAATTTCAATTAAATTTTATGGCAATCATCAATCACTTTACTCTAAGGCTACAAACGAGTCAAACTATTCGCAAGCTACTCGAGCTTTGCTCGCTTCAAGCTTGGCTTGGCTAGAGTTCGATTAGAAAACAAGCCGAAGTTCGAGCCTAAAGTTGAGCTCGAGCTTTGATTTGAGCTTTTGAGTTGGCTCGTGAACAGGCTTTTTAATAAGCTTGTTAGCAGATTTGTGAATTTTTTATACATGATATATTATCTATAATGACAAAATAAAAACATTAAAAACTAATTTTTATTTAATAATTATATGTATATATATTATAGCAACATTTATTTATGTATTTTAAGTTTAAAAAAATGGAAA
Organism: Combretum micranthum; assembly: GCA_024138025.1. Classification (NCBI taxonomy): domain Eukaryota; kingdom Viridiplantae; phylum Streptophyta; class Magnoliopsida; order Myrtales; family Combretaceae; genus Combretum; species Combretum micranthum. The sequence goes on along the minus strand of JAMXBD010000923.1, from coordinate 82,230 downwards.
CGAGCTATCTAAATGAGTCAAGCTTGAACTTAAATTTCAAGCTTGATGAAAAATTATTAGATTTGATAAAAAGCTTGGCTCTACGGAACTCATTTATAAATGACCGAGCTCGAGTTTAAACTTAAGCTTGTTTAACTAAATAAGGAACTCAAGCCTCAATTTAGGTTTAATAAAGCTTGGACTCGATTCGAGCTTAAGCTGCTCTCGCTAAATTTTAAACAACTGAGTTAAGCCTTTAAAAGTTCGGCTCTCGGCTCGTTTACATCCCTACTTTCCTTTTTAATTATATTGTATATATTAAAATTGTCTAATTGGTTAGAGATATACATAGAAATAACTATTTGGATACCGAAAACTCTGTCTCAACATCTAAACAACTTGCTCTTCCTTCTATTACTTCCGTTTGATGATGACGCGGGCTTCTTCTAAAAATGGTGGCTTCGATCAACATCGGGCAGCAATTCATCAATGCATATGAAGTCCCGTGTTAAATTGTTCGTGAACTTAAAAAAGATTTAATAGTTATAGTATACCTCACTGATATATAAATACTAATAAAATTTTTAATATATATATAAAAATAATAGTTATCAAAGCAATTAACATCGTAATTTGCACACGTTATATATGTTAGAATTTTATTCGGTACTGACTCTTCTTAAACTATTATATTGAGGTAGGGATTCTAACCTTACATCCCAATTGGAAATTTAGCATTAATAACATTAGTTAATGTTCAATTAACTACTTAAATTTTTTTGCACCATTAGATTGGGAAAAAATGAATTCAAACTGAGTAGGCTATAATGTTAAAATTTTCTATCGTTATATAAGAGATTATAGTAATGTCATAGGTACATTATCATTGCTAAATATTTAACTTTAAAATAGTTAATTTACTCAATTGAACTATTAAAGGGGAGTGGTGCTACCTATGTTAACTCTTTCTAAATTTATTTGCATAGTTGATTGTTCTTAACCAATTATAGATTACCATGTGTTGTAAATGATTATTTTAATTAATATAATCTATTTAGATACATTTTAGTGGTGGAAATAATGTTTGGATGCAACTAAAAATCTATAATTGTTAAGAAAAAATTGTTTGGATGCAAGGTGATGCAAAATTGGTAAGAAAAGTCAATTGGACAAATCTCAATACAGAGATGACTTTGACTAGTCTAAATAGATATAAAAATTGACAATCTAAAAATATAGATGGAACAATACATCAAAGTTTCCCTTTTTTTTTTTTGTTTGCTTCTTTTTATTCAAGTAATTTTTTTTTTAATGTAGTAAGTTTCTTATGTTATTTTTACTAAGGATAAAATAATTATATATATACTTTTTTTTCCAACAATATTTCAAATTACAATAAATAGAAAGGGGAAATTAAAGAATAATCTATTTTATTGTAAAATTGGTATATATAAGGGCCTTCAACGATTTTTTTTTTGGGCCTTAGGCCTTCAACTGTGTTAATTTACCCAAAACTTCAGAATATAAAAAATCATAATAATACCCCCTTCCTGTCATGAAATGGAAATTTCCCCAAAATCCATTTACTCCTTATTTTTACAAGAGGAAAGAAAATAATGCTCATACATAACGAGGAATACTTGGTAGAAATTAAACGCTATATAATATATATATATATATATATATATAACGTGTAACTATTAATAATATTTATCATGTGATCGTACGATAAGAATTATTTTAAAAATTATCTATTATTTTATTCATGTGTTAAAATATAATTAGGATTATCCTTCGTATATAGGTACAGGTAGTATGTATACGTGGTGCGTGTGACGGAGGAATATTTTTCCATTCATAACCCTGTCAAGAGTATTTTTCTTGATGATGCCCAGAGCATATCTACATTACAGCCAACATCAATGTCCACATCAACCTGACACTACAAACATGAAACAAACCTAAGCCGGTGGTCACCGCCACCTTGGTGTTCTTCCATTTATCGGCCGTGAAACTGGTAATACTATCTGTCTAGAATTAAAATATTTAGCATATAAAATCAGTAAAATCACAAACAAATAAAATGGTACACCAAAACTTAGTAAATCTGTAAGTATCCATTTTAATTAACTTAAATTGATAACAACTGACATGCTCCCTTGTGATTGCTGCTGCTGCTGCTGCAAATTCAGTTCACTTGCGGCTGAGTTTGTTACCAGGTTGTGTTATCATTACTACCACCGGTACTGCTGCTGCCTAAGGTTGCCACATCGAGGACACGAGTCGGGCTCAAGCTTGAACTCAACATTCGCTCTGCACACGGGACAAGTCACGTGTGAAGCCAACCATGCATCAATACATTCGGGTGAAAGGCATGATTGCATTTCGGCAACAGCTTGAGCGAATCGAATTCCTTGAATTCACTCAAGCAAATTGCACACTCAAATGCACCCGATTCCTTCCCACTTTCGAGTTCCTTCATGGAAATATAAGCTAGGATAGGAAAAGAACCGATCACAGCCGGGTCGAGGCCCTGGCGACGGTTAAAAAAGCCGCCAGTGGCAGTACCAAGACGGCCTATCCTGACAGCATTGGAGGGGTAATAAGGGGCTGAAGACGCCTCGGACCCGGAACAGTGGCGTATGTAAACGAAGATGAATCCCATAAGGATGAGAGCAGAGAATAAAGTTATCATTATAATTGCTATTGTTTGGTATAAATTTGAGTATGTTTCGGCTGGGTAACTAGCAGAATCATTGTATCTAGACACTGATTGTGCACTACCAGAGTTTGGTATGGAAACATAGGTTAGGATGATGATGATGAATACAAGGTTATTTTTCACGTTAGATAGATCGATTATGGCTTCTGGGTTTACTGATGGGTGTGATAATGGAGAAGGATTGATGAGCTATGGGAGGAGAGAAGGACGATTCATTCGTCAGTGAAGATAAATTGAAAGAGGATAGATGGGAATGGAACAGTACTAGGTGTGTGTATTTATTCCCATTTGGTCTGTCGTGTCCTGGGACCATCAAAAGGTGATTGTTTTGTTGTGTATTTCTAATACACAGTAAAAATGTTGTGAGATCCTTCTCGATATTGACATGGATTTCAGATTTTATTCTAACAATTAAAAGTTATAAAATAATAAAACTTTTATGCTATTTCTTTTATCTTGGTCATTTAAACACAAAACGAAGACATATGAATAGAATCAACATTGGATTTTATCCACCAATATAAAAATTGAATTAGTTTTTGACTAAAAATATAGGATCAACATGATTCTTGAACTATAAAAAACATTTAATATGATTCATGGAAATCAAATCAACAAGTTTACCATTAGATGGACTAAGTAGATCAATAAAAACGGATAAATACTTGTTGTCTTGGAAATGGTGTCTCTATCCTATCTTAACAAATAAACACTAAAAAATTCCTAAAATAAAGCAAACAATAATTATCACTTTATAAACTCGTGGCAAGTATTTATTCACCGAGATAGAATGAGGACAAGATTATTGGGATAGCAAATTTCCATGCGATAAAAACAAAACTAAATAAGAAAAGGTAAACTCTCAATATGGTTGAATTAAGAACCATCTGACTTTCTATTATCGTGTTTGGTATGTAGGAATGGACTCGGAATGGAATTACTATTCCAAGTTCCATTCACTTTCTCATGTTTGGATGCAGTTTTAGAAGCTGGAATCATAATTCCTTAGAATTAATGATTCCGACTTTGAAAGGGAATTGATTCTGCTTTTGAGAAGGCGGAATTGCAATTCCATTTCATCTTAATCAATTGCATGTAATATAATTACTTTTTTATCCTATTACATATTCATAACATGCATTTATTGCTAGGGATATTTCCAACAAATACATCATATAGCCATTCTATTCTATCCATACTTCCAAACATATGAATGGATTTGTCATTTTGGAACCCATTCCATTCTAATCCAATCTATTCTATTCCAAATCATTTTGGTGCATCAAACATGAGATTAGTGGATACATGGTAGATGGAATATGATACTTTTACCTATACCCTACCTTACACTTATAAGGTATTAAATTTTGTACTTTGAACCTGTCCTACATACTGTATCTACCTGTACCATGTATTTACAGAATGTGTGAATTTTTTCATGAATCATATAAATGTCTTTATTTCTCTAAGTTCATGTGCTTATAGTAAAATATATATAATTTCATATAATACAAAAATTTACTTTATTTTCATATATTCATTGAAAAAACTATGCAAAAAAGTTGAAAATAATTTCTTCATATCACAACTTTTGCGACTATAACAACCTCTGTAAATACCATTTATGTGATATCAAGGGAAATAGTAGAGCTTATGATAAATTCCAAATTGAAAACTTTCGAGGATTAATTAGCCTTAATAGATAAACACACTTTTATATAACTTAGAAGTTCGAGCATATACAATTGAAATTCTTTCAAAATAAAAAATTTTAATTTGTCTAAAAAAAAATAGTACAATTCTTTTCTTAAAAGATAATCTACAAACAAACACAGAGTATGAGACCTTCGAGCATACTCTATTAGGTGAGAATAGGTTTGATAAAATTCGTATTGTATCATTCCTTGTAATACTTAATACTTGCCAAATATCACTCAATTGTGTAGAGTATGGTGTGTATTCTATACGATTGGATTACTCACTCACATTTAATCTCACAAAATTCAACAACCATAAAGGTCTAATAAAAAATCAAATTGGGTAAATATGGGGACACCCGCTCTGACCATACATATTACACCGAGACCCCATAGTTAGAAAATCTAATGCTGCACCCCCTAATAAAAATATGGACTCCATTATTTATTTTACTTGGCAATTGACCAGAACAAAAAATAATAATAAAATGAAGAAGAAAAAATCTGACATATATATATTTGATTCAGATTTACTCATAGTTTTTTAATATTCAACCCAAAAAAGTTGCAATTCATTACGTACATTATGAGGCGTGTTGTAATTCCATCATATTTTGAAGTTTGGATTTATTTATCTATATTTCCATTAGATTTATTTATATGTTAAGTTGTTTATATATTGCATAATAAGTCTTTAAAAAACTTTAGTTTGATCTCTAAGGACTCCAATGAATAAAGGAGGAAAAAAAAAAATCTAAATCTAAGTGCTTCAATTAATCAAAACATTCACCTAAAACTTGATGTTAGATGAAGCGATCAATAAATTAAAAGCCATCGCCCATATTGAAAGTTATAACATCTCAAGGAAATTTTTGATTCATTGCAATGTTCACAACCAATAAACCTTGATGTTTCTCTCTTGAATAAATGACTAATTCATAAATTATTGATTCGAGCACAAAAACTTAAAAAAAAAAAAAGGTTGGGTTGAATAATAAAAAATTAAGAGTTACCTAATCAAATTTGATTAATCATTTTATAGGCTCAAAATATACTTTGTAATCTAAACTAGACATGAAATAAAATTTCTAATAACTAAGGAATGGAAATATCAAATATTATAACTTTAGGGTCACGAGTCACGTATAGAAAATGAATCTTCCGACGCTATATCTGGCAATTTAGTTTCTCATGCATGTTTAAAATAATTCATGAAATAAATAGAATGCTAATTACTAAAATTTATAATTACACAATCTTTTTTCAAAAATTTTCAAATTTTAAATTATTATGTAAACTAAAATTTATCTTATAAAGATCAACTTCAGTCTTTAATTTTAAATAATCATAAATAATCCCCTATAATAAAAAAGTCTTTAATTGGGTGAAGCCTAATAATTGATAAGTAAGCATCACTCTAAACACATATAGATGTTGCAATCTTATGGAAGCCTATATATAGTTAACTCTCTTTGCAAATAAAGCAGACATTAACCATATTCCTATATTTTTCTTATTTAGGTAAGAGTAGCAATCATAATAAAAACGACCCACAACATTCCAAGTTAACATCAATACCGACAACCATAATCCATCAATAATCATTTTATATTAGATTTATTATACTTATCAACTATACAATCTCCTGCCTATGATTGAATCTCGTATATAGTGGGTCTTTTCCTTATAAATATCTTCCCCCTAATCATTCAAGCTTATATTAATGATAGTTAGATCATTTCGGTTACTATAAGAATATTAACCTTTATAAATAGAAATTATGTAAAAATTAATAAAATAAATTATATATCTAAAAGAACTAATTAACGACGATAATTTTTAGAAGAAAATTTTAATTTTAAATATTAAATTTGGTGTCCAACATTCGGTCTTCTTATACTAGATGAATAGCCTCTCTAAAGATGGCGACATGGATGTATAATTACAAATCACTTCTTTTGGAGTATTTGACCCAATCGATTGTTATGGCATCATGTCTTTAAAAAAAAAAAAAGAGAAGAAAGAAAAGAAAAGAAACGAAAATAGAAGAAAAATCAATTAACGCCAAATTTTGGGTTCATTGATTTGTCTAATTCCTCCAAGCAAGCTATGGGTTCAGTGGCCTGTAGCTGAATTATGTAGGCCCCAGCTCAGGGTGTCTAGGGATGTCAGGTCATGCTCGATCCAGCCCATGTTGGACTGATCCAACTTGGTTCCGACACAACCAGGGCCAGGGCAACCATGCTTGGTCAGTTAAAATCTTAAGTTCCGGCGAGTTTTGCTCACCGTTAGTTTGGTTTCCGTTTGGATTTTATGTGAAATTTAAATTACGACACACAAAAAAATTAGGGATAATGAAAAGTGAAAAAATAATGTTTTAAATCAAGTTCAAAAATTCAGAAATTTGTTAAGAGTACTTAAAAAGTTAAAATTGTGTTTCAACAACAAAACTTCGGTTTATAATGATTTCAAATAGATTTTTGATGTAGAAAATATAGGATTAAGGGAAAAAATGAAATTTTTTCTGAGAAAATTACACAAATCCCACTAGATAAAAAATAATCTTAGAAATAGATAACTTGAACTCATTTTTTGAAGAGAAGAGACGAGGCTGATTTTATAATACTAAACTTGTTCTTAAAAAAACGACATCAATCACTTATTGGAATTATTTTCATACTAATAGTAATTTTATAATTTTTTTTAAAAATATCCATATTAATTTCCTTTTCCCATAAAATCTGTGGTACGTTTTAGAGTTAAAACCGAAGATTTTAAGTATCATGGACTTTCCTACTTAAAAGTACGCCTTCGGTATATGATTTCCTATATTTCGTTTTTTTTTTTCTTTTTTGTCGAAAGTTCTGATTTTTATAATTTTTTTATTTACAATGTTTTGCCCTTTAACCCGAAATACAATTCGCAAGATCAGAAAATTCATATTTGAGCCATTAAAATTATATGAAAAAAATTCATCAGTTGCTTAATGGATGTATTTTTTTTATTTACTAGTAAGAAAAATGAATTTAAACGTAGTACTATATTTATAAGTCTCAATAGCATTGTAATAGAAAGAGTTTTTACGGTCCTATTAACGGAATTATCTAGTTAATCATCTAATCGTTAAAATAAATATAATAATTATGATATTAACTATTTTATTAGTTTAATCACGATTAAATATAACATAAGTCATTAGATAGTCGATGTGATTACTGATTAGTCCTATAAAAATGAATCACGGGAGCATATGGTCATCAATCAATGTATTGGATTCAAATTCCCGTCTGCCGCCACCCTATTGCATTGTCTCTTAAATTGAGATTTCCCGCTGCTGCTGCTGCTGCTGCTAGTACCCAAATCAAATATGGCTTCATAACTTGAGGACCTTCTCATGCATTCTGTATTATCCCATATCAAAACTCTATCTCTTCCTTCTGCTAATCCTAAAGTGTACATTTCCAAGTTAACTTGCTCCAGAATCAGTGAATGGCCTGTCGAATGAGACCTCATTAACTTCCCCAAAATTCGTCTTCTTTCCTCTTCTTGTTCTTGTTGATTTTCAGAATAAACAGCAACTGATACACTCGCTGTTGCTGCAAATTCGATTCACTTAGGACCAAGTTTGTTACTATGTCGTCACTATTACTATTACTGCTGCTGCTACTTAACAATGCCACACCGAGGGCACGAGTTGGGTTCAAGCTTAAGCAGTACGAAGACGGGCAATTCTGGCGGCGTAGGAGGAGGAAGGGTGAGCGGACAGAGCATCATCGGGGCAGTGGCAGAAGAAGACGGAGATAAAATCCAAACAGGAAGAAGACACGAACAAAAACTACTGCTACAATTTCCATTGTTGGGTCTAGGATCTGAGTACCGTCCATCCTGGTCGCCATCGTTACAACTTCTGTTGCTAGACCCTGATCGTGCACTGGCATAATTTGGTAGCAAGGAATAGGCTAGAGTTAGAATGATGGTTATGAATCAACGTTGTTTGTCATGAGATTTGGTTTCATGGGAGATGATTGACTAGTGATTCCGGGTTATGGATTTTTGTGAAGGAGAAATTGATTTATCAAGGAAAATAGAAAGTTTAGCTGGGTAAAGAGTGGAATTGGTCCAATTGGACCTCTCAACTTGACCTGTGATATCGTTATTACAATCCTTGACCTGTGATATCATTATTACAATCTATGTTTTTATAGTATTATTTGTAAAATATATATGGTGATTTTTTTTTATAGAAAAATTTATAAACCAAGTTCAAGTTCGAATTGAAATCAAATTCTTAAGGGATTAAATTAAATTTAATATTGTATTAAGTAGTTTTTAATAAAGAATCCACACTATATTATATTGTTGTGCTTATATTAAATTTAGTGTTATCAAACCCTCCTCCTTGTTTAGCTTCAATAAGAGGTGAGGACTTTATCTCCTTTACCGAGGCTCTTATTGTCACGTGAGCGCACTGGTTAAATGAGACCGCCGAGGCTTAAAACCAACCCTAAGTAAGACATAAAGTAGATCGAGCTGGTCGATCTAATTGGTTCAACTCTGTTCAACTTGATTTCGCCTTAAGAATGGACCGTTCAACCATAGTTTAATCCCTTATTTAACTTAATTTTACTGATTAATTCTTGTTCTCTAGGTTGTCCGTGTCAAATCCTTGGACGGGTTCTATCGACATTAGTTAAATTAAATAGAAGTTGTACATTTACGGTATTAGCAATGAAAACCTCTCATGCATAAACCATTTAATATAATATTAATACTTTTTAACTATTTAAAAGTTTATTGTCATTTTTAATTAATTGGAAGTTTAAATTTCAATTAACTTTGATCATAACCATCCATCACTTTCCTTCTTAATCATTTAGTTATTTTTAAATTGCCTATCAGCATTATTAAAACGCAGTTGGAACTAAACAAGACAAGATTACAAGAGATATACATAGACATAACTATTTATATACCGGAAACCCTGTCTAACATCTAAACAACTTGCTCTTCCTTCTTTTCCTTCGATTTGATGATGTTGTTTGGGGGGAAAACAGAAGTGGTGAATTTTTGTTAAATCTAAAGTATATTAAACCGAAGGCTTCTACTAAAAATGGTGGCTTCGATCAACATCGAACAGCAATACAAAAATCATAAATGCACATGAAGTCGCGTGTTGGGGTCAAATTGCCCATGGCCTTGTAAAAAGATTTATTAATAGAGATTGTGTGCTATCTGCGAACTCTTCAAAGCGAGTGGTGCCGCTTCTCTTTAACTCTTTTTAAATTTTAAGTTTAGATAAATTACATAGAAAAATATCAATATTTAATGATAAATTTATTTAAAATATTAAGATTTAACTAAAAAAAAAATCAATATTTGAGAATAAAATCATTTAAAGTGTCAACGTTTTAAGTGATTAAAAAAGAAATTTGCTAAAGTGGGTCGAATAAGGTATTAATAATTAACTATTGATGAAACCTAATTAAAAATAAAAAACTCGTTTGGTTCACTTTGTAAAATATTGATTGATTTTTTAATCATTCGAAACATTGATATGAATACACCTCAAACATTAATAGTTTTTGGTGTAATTTATCTTTTTAAATTCATCTGTTTAGTTGATTATGATATTCTATTAATATACATTTTAGAAGCCAAATTCACATAGGTGGCAATCTATAATTATTAGAAAAAAAATTGTTTCAATACATAACAGTTCAAGATTGATAAGAAACACGTCTAATTAGGTACCACAATTGACATTTTGGAAATATAAATAGTTCATGGAACAATATGTGAACATTTAGATAACAAATGTAATTTTTTATGAATTTTTATTGGTATATATATTCTTATATAACAGGTGACGTATAATACTTATTTAATTGCTTGTGTGGACAGAAGAGGGAAAGATTAAATTGACAGACACCCAAAACTAAAAATGGCAAATCCGACTAATAGCTTTATTTTCATTGATTTCAATTTAATTGAGCACAAATGAATGCGTCGACTGGACACTACTTGTCACGGATCTTTGTCATTCATCTAATATTAGTATATTACTATGGAACGGGTTATTATTTGAAATATTAATGGGGATAAATCATTCGTTTCCCTACAACATAAATACTTTTAATCAATGAATTTATAATAAAGTAAATATAGGTAGGTTTATATATAAATATAGATAATTTGGTATAAAATGTGTTTTTTCTTTTTACAATTTAATACAAAATTAATGTCCCTAAGATTGTAGGAAGTACAAAATTGTAAAATGTAGAAATACCGAGCTCAATTTCATTTCAAAATAAAAACACTTAATTGTAAAAAATAAAGGACAAGGAAAAAAAAAAAATCATAAAAATAGAACAGTTGAATCATATCTAAAAGACGTAATTTCAATTTGCCAAAAAAAAAAAAAAAATCGTGCATTGAAGATATGATTTCAAGTGTCATAGTCTTTACATAGCAAAAGTCTGGTTGGAAGATCTAGTTTTTGTAATTTTTTCTCTTGTACATTACAATTTTTTTGCTCCATCAAAAAAAAAAAATAAAAAAAGAGAATCTTAATTGTAGATGTTAAATTGCCTAAATTCGAAAGGAGAATATTTATATTAAAATGGAATGTGTATTTTTTTTTCAACTTTGCCACGTTTCTTGTTATTCTTGGCAAAATAGCGTGACCGTATAAATTGCGATATTATAATTGTTGTAACTTAATTACCAAACTTAATAATTTAAAAAAATTTAGTAGTAAGTCCAGCACTGATAAGAAGTTCAATTAGATGTATTATTACCGCAAGAGATACAGATTTTTTTTTTTTTTTTTTCCGTGATTCCATTTCATGTCTGCATGGATTAAATAGCACTTCACCTTCATGGACCCATCAATCAATACAAGCAAGGATTTCTCTAAATTTAGGACTATTAATGGATACAAGAAAAGAATTTCTTCAAATTTAGCAAACAAAGACACTGTTGACAACATTAAAATAATTATATTAATTAATATATTAATTATTTTAATATATAATTTTAATAAATTATGAATTTAAATCATTAAATAACATACAAATCATTCTTTTATTTTTCATGTAATCTAACTACCATTGCTTAAAAAAAAAAATTACCAATACATATGAAACATAATTAATTATCAAAATACATTATAAAATATCATTTAAAGTGTGAGATATATCAAATTTATATACAAGACCAGAAAAATGAATGCTATATATACCATATTTTAGGGTGGTACCTAAAATAGTATTGAAGCTATATCATGATTCTCACAGATACAAATATTTTTTTATAAATTTTTTTAATAAATTATTTATTAAGAAATAGATACAAATAAAAAAACTAACAGTTTTTTTAAAAAGATCAAATAGATAAAATTATAAATATAAATTAGATATAGTTAAAATATATCATTTCAATATAAACATAAATATAAATATAAATACAAATATAGATGTAAAACGGATCATTCAAACAGACCAATTTCTTTATTACCATATAAGCTTAAAAAGTTTGAGATAGTGTATGACACAATGCAAAATGGCGTTTGGCTATTGCAATATAAACCGTTGCTATATATTATATTTTTAGAACACGAGATTTTGTAACTGTATTTTAATAATTAATTTTAATAAAACCTTATTTAAGTAATTTATTCTGATAAATTCAGTTTACACTTTCAACCAGATATTTGGTTCCACTTTACAGGTTAAAGAATGAATTTACACAGATTAACACTATCTTTACATCTAAAAGAGTAAATGTCTCCATGCGCACTAGAAGATATAAACAAAAGAAGCACCTAAACAGGTGGCCGATTCCGCCATGGTTCCTCCTCATCAACCTTCAACCCAAAAAAACTAACCGGCACTTTAATCGACATAAACAGCCCCTGCCCACAACGACCACCGCGTGGTGGTGGTGTTCGGACGAAATCCGCGCATTTCCCACTGCTGCGGCTGTTGCTGCTACTGCTACTAGTACCTAAATCCAATATGACTTCATAGCTTGAGGACCTTCCCATGCATTCCTTGTCATCCCACATGGAAATTCTACCTTCTTCCAGTAATCCCAAATTGTACTTTTCCATGTTAGGTTGTTGAAGAACCAATGAATGGCCCGTCGAGTGAGACCTCATCAATTTCCCCAAAATCTGTCTTCTTTCCTCTTTTTCTTGTTCTTCTTCTTGTCGATTTTCGGAACTCACAACAACTGATGTACATGCTTGCGGCTGTTGCTGCTGCTGTTGCGAATTCGATTCTCTTATAATCGAATTTGTTCCCATGTTGTTATCATTATTGCTGCTGCTGTGCTACTACTGCCGCTGCTATTATTAACAATGCCACACCGACGGCAGGGGTCGGGGTCGGGCTCGAGCTTGAATTCGAGATTCGACCTGCAAACAGGGCAAGTAACATGGGAAGCCAACCATGCATCAATACATTCAGGGTGAAACACGTGATTGCATTTCGGCAACAGTTTGAGTGAATCGAACTCCTCGAATTCACTCAAACAAACCGCGCACTCCAATTCACCCGAAACCTTCCCACTCTTGAGTTCCTTCACGGAAACGTAAGCTAGTACAGGGAAAGAATCGATCACGGCCCGGTCGAGGCCTTGGCGGCGGGAATAGTAGCCGCCGCCATGACCGTTGCCACGGCGGGCTGTTCTGGCTGCGAAGGAGGAGTTAGCGGAGGCAGCCGCCTCCTCGGAACACTGGCGAATGTAGACAGAGATGAATCCCATAAGGAAGAAGGTACAGACTAAAACCACCATTACAACAGCCATCGTTGGGTCTAAATTCGAGTACCGCTCGTCCTGGAAGCCATTAGAGCTAGTGTTACTACTAGACCCTGATAGTGCAGTGGCATAATTTGGTAAAACTAATTGGATTATCATGATGATGGTGGTGGGGATGAACACAACGTTGCTTATCATGTAATTTTTTGAAGAAGGGTTGCAGAAAAATTTAGAATCTAGATGGTGATTATGAGAGGATGGATTGATTGATTGATGATGCACAGGTTTATGATGGAGAGAAGAAGGGTTTGGTATTATTAAGAAAGATGTGTAAGTAATTAGAGGAGATTGGATGGATAAAGATTGGAATTGGAGTGTAATGGGTATCGTGGGATTCAAGAGAAAAGGACCCTTCCATCATTAGGATAAAGATCCTAACTTTATTTAAAATAATTACTTTCTTTTACCTTGGATTACACATGTCACGTCTTCTTCCCAAACATGTTTTTAATTAACTTTCCCATGTCGCTAAGATGCTTATAATACTAATAAAATCCTTATAATTTAATGGCATGCATACCAATCTTAACAGATAAGGATCATTAGATTTTATTTCCTTTTTAATAGTGTAATAAGGGTATATACTAAGGAGTGGAAAAAAAAAAAACCATTTCATTTCTTAATCTTTCTAAGAAAATTTATGGAATTGGTTTGGACAGTTATTTAATGAAGCTTACTTATATAAAACTATAATTCCACGATTAAAATATTTTTTTAAGTGATTAAAAAACTTAATATATCACTTATGATATTTAGATCTTCATATCGAACCAACCCTACTCCATTATCAGGTCACAAGTCTGGCAAGGCCTAGCATAAAACCAACCGATCTAAGGCGGGCAAGGGCAGATCCAGATAAGGCTATAAACGAATCGAGTCGAGTTGATATAGTACTAAGCTCGAACTCAACTCGAATAAAAAACTCGAAGCTTGAACTCGAACTTGATCGAGCTTTGATTTTTATACTCGAACTCTACTCGATTAAGCTCAATTTTTTTAAATATTGATTTAACTATATAGAGTATTTAAAACTCGATAAATTCACACTCGATTGGTCTCGATTTAATATTCATTTAAGCTCGATTAATCTCACGAGCTCATCGAACCAAGTATTTTGAAACTCGAACTTGAACTCGAGCTTCACTCGATTGTAAGCGAGTTAAATTCGAGCTTTCGCATATGAGTAGCTCGCGAGCTGTCTCGACTCACTTACAACCCTAGTTCCAGACTTACTACTTGTTCAAGGGCTATATCATGACCCATTGAAGAAGCCCACATTTTTTCTTAAAATTTTAAAATAACTTTAATCGATAAAAGAAAAAATTGTAAAAAAAGTAAAAGACAAATTTAAGAAATAAAATTAAAATTAATAAAAGAACTTTTAACTTAATTTGCAGTTGGGTTTAAGAAATATATTCTTTAACTCAATTATTGTAAAAATTGTTTATTTATATAAAAGTATATTAATAATGTGGAACTATAAAACAACCAACATACAAACAACTCAAAAAGACAATAAGGAGTCTCACATTGATAAATAACAAGAAATCACTTCGATTAAAGTTTAAAAAAATTCAACCAAACAGTTTTTAATCATATTTATTACTTGTGTGTGAATATAATGAATTTTCTTTATTCATACACAGTGTTTGCAACTGTTTGACCAGGCTAAGTTGACAGATCATGCCCATCGGTGCTGGACTCAGTTGAGTCACAAGTTAAACCCGAGGGCAACTATATTTTCCAATACTACTTATGATAAAAAAAAATTTCCTTTTATATCACCTTTGTAGAGAACTTCTGAGGCCATCTAAAATAGTGATCATTAAAATAAAGTCATATTTAATATAATATAATATATATTTTAGTAGCGCAATCGTAAGCATGAACCATTAAATATGTTACAGACTGATTTTGTTAAAAAAAATGTAAAAATAAACTGACCATAGAAGGCTTCCTACCTTTTTATGATCCAATCACACTCTTTTTTTATTCTTTGTTTTTTTTTTTTTTTGGCATTTCAAACGACTGTCGAGTTTTACATGAAGTATTTCTTCAACATACCACTTTTAAGGCACCAAAAACTACCTCTTTAATTAAGGGGTGCCTTGAAAGTTTTGAATCTTTTGAAAATTTTCTTTGCTTAATTTCTTACTATATATTTAAAAACTAATATTTAAGATTAGTTTAAAATTTTGATATATCATATGAAATTATTAGCCATTTTCTTTTATAAGTTTAACCATTATTAAATATATACAGTCGTATTTGAAAAGGTACATTAAGAGAAATAGATTAGAAAAAAGAATAATTTTTGAGATCTATTTCCAACCCAAATGCTTGATAAGATTTTAGATATGGAAAATTTTCTTATTATTTTCATATAAATATTTAGTTGAAATATTAAATTTTTATTGAAAAAAAAAAGCGCATGAAATGTTGTTTTTCAAACCATTAACAAATATCTTAAAATAACAATTAAATTCAAGGTGGGTGTATGCAGTTGAGTCTAATTCACCTTCAAATGAATTCTACTATATATTACAGTTGGTTTTGTTTTAAATTTGAATCTAATCATATATTTTGATTCATAATTTTTTTCAAACTGGACAAAGCAGTTTGATACAATTTAATTTGTGGTTTGTACATTTTTTATTCTTAAAATAAAGTATAATCTATCAAGAGGCTTTAGTTAAATATTCTTATTACTAATGTTAATGAAATAATAATATTTTAAAATTAATTATTTACCAAATAAATATGTAAAACTTATTACTGGAAGAGATTTTATACTATAATCATAAACTAGTTTGATACTTTTGAATTATCTCGAACTATAATAATATACTAAACTAGATAAAATTTGAATATGCTATCTTAATATGAGATGCAATTTTAATTTATCATGCTTCTAATCACCACAATATCAATTATATAAACTAGTACTCAAGTAAGTAATAGAAGTAGGCTAATTCATTAGGTGAAAAAAATTCAAAACACCAAAGGTTAAAACCTAAAAATTAACTTATTTGTCAAGATTTTATAACAATCGAAATATAACATAACCAATATAATATGTAAGATAAATAAAAAATTAAAAAAATTAAGATTTTTAATAAAATAATTAAATTGAAAAACAATGCATTTGAGTTTTTTTTTTAACATGTAAAATAGTTTAGTTTGAGATTTGAATGAATTGAATCACGAACCGTTCACTTATTACTGAACCTCGAGATGAACCAATTTAAAAAAACTAAAATTTTGATTTTATTCAATTATGTCCAGTTCGGTTCACCATTTAGTCATTTTTTTCCCACAGCCTAGATTATTAAACAACAAATTTTTTTTTCTCCTTTCACTTTTCATTTTTTAAAAAATGCAAACCAAACAATATGATCCCTTTTTCTCTTTAATAAGTGCCAAGAGATAGGTAATGATGCCAATTTGGTTCATCTTAAAATTAATTGCATTATGTATACCATTACTATGAGGGGAAGTGGGAAATGGAATGTAATATATCTCATTTAAAAGATCGGGATAATACTATTAGATTATAAAGAGTCCAATACATGTCTAAGATATCTATATAAAATAATTACTAATATACCGTTTCGATGAAATTAATTACCAATTTTCAGTTGCAAAATCGCGTTTAAGAAACATGATATGCAATTTTATACAAAAATAGTGTGAAAGAATAGCTATTTAATGTTTTGCTACGGTCGCAATATTACGATTATTAATCGCAATATAAGAATTTTGTACGGATATTGTGATTAATAATTGCGATATTGCTCTGTACGTCAAATATATATTTCATTTTATAGTCGCGATATGCACGTGTATATTGCGTTTTAAAGATTGATATACATGCATTTACTGTTCACTCGTATATTATGTGATAAAAATGCGATTTTTGTGTGATAAATTGATAATTATTTTTTATTTTGATCTCATTTAAAGAATTAATTTCAATTAGTATCTTAAATAAAAAATTAATTCGATTATAAAAGTATTAACAGTTTTCTCTCTCTAAATAATATCTCTAATCCTATTCATGTCGGCCATATTTTATTTAATGTTATAGCATTTAATGTGCATCTATACAGTGTCTCTAGTCCTATTCGTGTCAACCATATTTTAATTAATGTTATAGCATTTAATATGTATCTAAGTTTTATTTATTTATCACTCCTTTTTCCTTATATATTTGTGGCAAAAACGAGCAGAAAGACAGTTTAGACTTTAGAGACGAAATGTCATTGTTGATTGCTCTAAGCAACTTGCTTGATCATTATATATTTCTTTTATTTAATCATGTTAGAAGATATCAACAATGGTGGGCAATTTTTGTATTCATTTAACTATTATTAAACCGCGGTTTAGTTAATGCTATTGTAGCCAATAGGATTTAAGTATTAATACCACCAATCTTGAAATAAAATGTACGGGATTCAAATCCTCTCTCAATGTAACAAAGAAAAAAAATAGATGATAATAATAAAATAAAAGTAAAAAAATATTGAGACTTCTAAAAAGGTAGCTCGGACATCAAACAGCAATAATCGTCTGGTTGCTTCATATAATTTTGATATCATATTTTATTATTTTTAAATAAATATTTATTAAAAAATAAACATTGATAAAAAATTAATAATTTTATTTAAAAAAAATAAATAAATATGATACATATAAAAATCAAACTAACCTAAATATACTGTAAAGCATATGAAGTCACGTGTTAAGCTGTTCAGGATAAGAAGAGGCAAAGATCAAGTCCAAAAACACCTCTAATTAAAAATTGGCAAATTCAACTTTTTTTTTTTTTTATTAATTTAGCATTAATGAATGTGGTGACTGGCGATTGGACAGGTAGGTAGCTGTTATATGGAGGCTTTCTCTTACTCTAATTTTAATATTATTTTTAAGATTAATGGGGCTAATTCAATTATCTTTTCCCAAGTAAAGATAAATAATATTATCTTAGGAAAAAAAAAAAAGAAAAGAATTGATAGACAAATATTGTCATTTTGGAAAATTATAAATTGAAATTGCATATTTACTAGTCTAAATATATATATATATTGAACCAGCTACATCTGACACTATTTGTGGAAAACTAACTCCTTGAGTAGTACTTTTCCATCTCCTAATATTTCCTTCAAAAATATGACCTTAAGTCCCTAAACTTCCTCAATCATGCGACCATTGCTCAAAGGGCAAGAAAACCTCCAATACCCTGATCCTGAGAATATTTAAAACTCTATTTCAAGTCCTTCTAATCCACAAGTATTTGCAGGCTGACAGTCATTTCAACATATATATATATTATATATTAATTATATTTTTTTTTTTTTGTTATAATTCTTTTTGGTGAAAAGCATGATTTCAGTAATTTTATCTTTTTAATAAAAAAGTATATGTGAATGGAATAATTAGGAGATACGACAAAAAGATTTCTAATCCTTTTCATTTCTTCTAATATTTTTTCTTTTTTATTTTTTAATTAGGCTTATACAAAATATAGTTAGATTCGGATTGATCCAGTTAAACTCAACCATAAATTAGGTTAACTCGATCCATCTTAATGATGAATCAAAAAGATCCAATTGGTCTGGTATTTTGAGTCCAAGTAACTTTCTTTTCTCTCTCTCTTTTTTTTTTTTTTTCAAAAGAAAGCACTAATTTAATTAAAAATAATAAAACATGTTCCAAATTTTTAATATCAATCAATTGAATAATTTTATTATGTTATTATAAAAACTATAAATTATATTCTAATATTGGCTTCTATCCAGCCCCTTTTCGTTGCTTTATGCTACGTTTGGTACACGGAAATCGTCCGGAATGGAATGAATTAAAATTAAAGGAATGGAATGGAATGGAATCAAAATAAGAATAGTAAATCCATTCCTTTGTTTAGATACAGACACGAAATGGAATGGATATGAATTACTTTATATTAGAATTTACTAAAAATATCTTTAAAAAATAATATAATAAATTTATATAGGATAAAAATGTAAGTTAAATATAAATTTTTAATGGAAAATGGAATGGAATCGCGATTTTACCTTTTCAAAAGTGGAATCAAATTCCACCTAAAAGTCAGAATCGACAATTCTAAGGAATCGCGATTCCGCATTCTTATGATATTTTCAAACGCACAAAAAGAAATGAGAGTAGAAACTGCGATTTCATTCCAATTCATTTTTACACACCAAACATGCTTGGCTAAGGGGAGAACAAGAATCTATTCTCTACTTATTTTAAGTCAGCAAGAAAGGGAAAATTTACAATGCCACCATGTGAAAACAACGGCCGGTATTATATACGATAAATGGTTTTGGTTTCTTATGGCAAGAGAAAAAGGGGGGAATGGGACTGCAAATAAAAAGAAAATTTATAAGACAATTGGCTCAAATTAGTCGTGTAGCTGAATGGGAAAGTGATGTTTATTGAATAGATAATACATAATACCGGAAACTACTAATTAATAATTATACTTAATATATGAATAAGGTAGTATATAGTTTTTGGAATAATTATCGCTCATATTATTATATATTTAAAAATTCTTTATAGTTAACGGGATCATCTAAGTAGTTTAAATATTTGAATAGTTTAGTTTCTAGTTGTTTGAACTTGAATCGTTGAATAATAGGTGTTGGGTTGCAAATGAACTAATACCATATTGATATATAGTAATAAACCCGAAATAGAATCACAATTTTGGATTTCATTCTATTTTTTATATTTGAATGTGCTTTTAAAAGTTAGAATTGCAATTCCTTTCAAGCAATTCTATTATGTGAACGCTTTTAAATATAAAAATAGATTTATCATTTTGAAATTCATTTCATTTTATGAATTCATAATTTAAATCTAATCAAACTGTTATTTAATGATTTAAAAAAATTTTAATTCGAATTAAATTGTTACTTAAGGATTTGATTAAAAATAAAAAAATCATAAATTATAATTTATTTAAAAAAAAAAGAACCAAACTAAACTGTACCCATCCGTAATTAATAGTCGGCTAGTACGTTGGCAGCGGATGGCGCGTTAAAAAGGGGGGCCGGAGAAAATTTTCAAACACAAAAGCATTTTTTTTGGCCGAAAACGCAAACGTATTGACGTGGACAAATTTTCGTGTCTTTCCGGGAAGAATCTATCTTTGTCTTGTCGGCGTCGACAAGCTATGCTGTGGGCGCATCCTAGTTTTACTGGAAAACACTTAAAGGTAGATTTGGATACACGTGTTACGGTACATAATCAGTTAACATGTAGCAATGTCCCCAGTGGTTTGATTGGCATCGGCGTTTCTCTTCATACTGAATTTCATAAAATTTAATTACTTAAAATAATTTTTTTAAGAATTTAAATACTTTCAATTATGATTTATAATGAGAAAAAGTAATAGGGAAAAACCGGAGATGGGTTAAGACCCTCCCTCGTAGCTATTGGTTTGATTAGATTTTTTAATTTTTATTTGTATCTTATCTAATTAATTTATTTATAAATAAAAATATTTATTTTTAATTTGTATCTTTTTCTTAATAAATATCTGTTTTAAAATGATAAAAATAAAAATAAAAAATATTTAAAGTTGAAATAAATAGAGCCTAATATTTCCTTTTTTTTTTTCATTAAAGTGTGAATGGAAAATTAGGATTTAGGAGGCTCCAAAGTTTGGGCATTTGATCAATTCGAATAAAATTAATTAAGTTCTTATTTTATGTATTTTCATGATTTTCCCCCATTTTTTAAAGTGTGATAGCATGTCAAACCAGGGATTGCTTTTCTATGTGTCACCCTATCAACGAAATATGTTGACGAAAATAATTAGATCATTTATGTTGATGTGAATTTTTTTTTATTTATTTTATTGTTCTTATATCTAAATTAGTCTAATTATTGATGCAGAGATTATTATTTAAGAGAAAAAAATATTATTGGTTGTAATTAAATATATATATCTGTATTTTTTTATTTTTAATATCCTATGCATCTATATTTTGATTTATTAAAACTTTACTTCTTTATTTTTTTATTTATTTATTTTTACAATCAACTTAATCTACTGTTGCATTGGCTTTTTGTATACACAGTTGATCCTTGCATTTTGTTGTACCTATTAGATAAAAGCATGGAACACGTGTGAGGGGAAAACTAAGATTTTAAACTCAAGGAAAATTTGACCTAAAAATATTATAGTTGTTAGTTCATTTTCATAAGAAATTACTGAAATAGCTATTTAAAAATAATAAAAATATAATACAAAAATCACATCGAAACAAATAGATCCAATAATTCCATTACGATGGTATGTTACCTCAAGTTAATAGAGGGGAAACAAAATAAACATTTATGGAATACACCCTATTATATTATCTGCTTGCAAAATTAATTCAAAATCTTTGTTCAGGTATTCTTTCTACTTGCTAGCATAGGGACAAACAAGGAGACTATTTTACTCTCGGATTAATATTACAATTAATACTACAATCAATAAAATGCAATTAATAAATAGAAATAATGATCTTTCTAAATCTATTCTCAGTTTAATAATTAGTAAATCGAAGTAAACATTGGAATATATATCTTCGTAACAAAGATTCAAATAAAATTAACGCTCGAATACATTATTCTTTCCTTATAATACAATTTTCAAGACATAACCGTTTTAATATTTGTCTATTTTCTATCATATTATTTTGTATTAAAGATATCTTGAAGAAAACAATTACATTCGATGAGTAATAGCAATTCATCCTCTTGTGAACAGAAGAAATTAGAATTTCATATTATATTGAAGAGGCAATTCTTATGCTAAAACCTAAAACTTTTACAAATCGAATGGAAAAATAATTATTTTGCTGTAATGAAGATAAAAAGGCCGAATAGTTATTCTCACAAATAATTTCCCCCGCTCCAAAAGCTTAAATTCTCAACTTATTTAGATTGTCTGTTTTTTATCTGTATCTATATCTTTTTTAAAATGATATGTGTAAATATATCCGATTTACATCCAAATTTTATCTATATTTGTTCTATTTAATCTTTTGATGAGAACTATCAATTTTTTTTTATCTATATCTATTTCTTGATAAATAATTTGTTAATAAAAAATTTAAAAAAAAATCTGTATCCATCAAAAAAAAGCCAAAACAAACATACTATTATTGCATCTTATGAGCCCGCTTAATTTCTTGGCAGATTCATCCAATGGACCAAAAAATTCACATAACATGTCACATCAAAGTTTTATCTGATTGTCTATCAATATCAAAATGAAATTAACATCATAGGAGAACCGTAATCAGCGCTGGGTTTCTTAGGAAGTAAGATTGTGTTAAAAGTGACTTTTAAAAGAACGAGCCAAAAAGCGCCTCCTTAGGTCTTGAAGCTCTTTTTTGTCTTGAAGTTCTTGTTTGAGCTAATCTTATCCATTGCCTAATAATTCTTCTTCTTCTTTTCTACTTTCTTCTACTTTTGTCTTCTTTTTATCCCATACTAAGAGTAAAATTCACTCAACAGGCAAAAGATTCAATGGCTTAGGTTGGTTGACATAAGGCGGCTATGAAATACAAATTTATAAAAAGCAAAAAGAAAAAAAAAGAAAAAGTCAATTGAATTCTAAGATAATTACTTGTCATGAATACGAGTAAAGCACTTGGCCATCATTCTCCCTAGTACTTGATGAAAACTCCGAAAAATATACTAAGAAAAATGAGTAATGTGACATTTGTTAAATAATAAAGTGAGTTATTTAGCGATCACAACTGCTGGAATAAGCAACTCTCTCATTCCTTTATTCATTGGTCTTCTCATACATATTTAATTTTTAAGAAAGTAACTCTCACAATCTTCCTCTCCTCATTAGTTATTTCACACATTTAATTTTTATAAAAAAAACTATAAATATTATTTTAAAAGATGGGATCCATAAAAATTTAAAAAAAAAATAGACAAATAACTTTTTTAAAGTAATCAGCCATAAAGTAGAAAGTTACTTAATAAAAAAAATAATTTAAATACTGATATAATACTTTAAGTAACTCCCCAAACAACTTACGATAAATATGCTCTAATATGGGAAGTTTCACCTTTCGTTACTGAGCTTTTTACCTACTGGTGTTATTTTTCAAAACGTTGCTTTGGCATTGAAAAAAAAAAAAAAAGCGAAAAAGAGGAAAACAGTTTAAAGTATATATTTTTAAATTTTCACTTTACGTCCTAAGCTCCAGAAAATGTGTCAAAACAGGATTTCTACCACTTTCATTATAAATGCAGGCCTAGTCTATTCGACCCCAATTACTAGTTAGGCTAAAAGCTCGATTATCGAAATGGTTTTCTACATCTTAAAAAAGGAAAAAGAACTACAAATTGCATATAGAGGTTATGTATTTAATTAATTATAAAACTTTGTTAATTTAGTTTGTCAGTGGGCTGTTTAATGGTTTTGCTTCCGATACTCTTTTAAGTCCACTGTAAAACACATGACATAGTGATAAATATCCAAATGGGTTTGTTTGCATTATTTATTTCTCATCTATATCTATATCTAAATTATCTAAATTTTATGTATAAAAATATCCGATTTACAGTTATATTTTATTTGTATTTAGTCTATTTGATATTTTTATGAGAATCGCCATTTGTTTTTCATCTATATGTATTTCTTGATAAATAATTTATTAGAAAAAGTTTGAAAAAAGTGTCTGCCGTCTTACGATACTCTTTTAATTAGTAATAGGCTACAGCACAGAGATGTAGTATAATGATATCACAGCACTAGGAAATTCTACAGTAATAAATCAAAGATATACATCTGAATTAAATCAAAGAAATTTAGCTGAAGCACAGCTGAAATGCAGATTCTCCAGATCCCATTCTTTTTACTAACAAATCCTCTTAGAAAAACTTGAACTCATTTTCAGAAAAAAACAATAAAAGAATGAGATTGCCAATATGCATCTCTAACATCCTATTATACTCAATGCATCCAGCAAATTTTGATTGATCAAAGTAAATGATTCAGAAAAAGGCAGGACCAAACAATCCCAACCAATGTCAGTGTGATAAGAACTTGTTTGCGTGATGACATATCTGCATGAATGAATTCAAGAAACAATAAGTGAAAGGTCCCTGTTCATATCCTAACCATTCTCATGCTTGCAATGAACTTCATTACACGTGACAGCATGTAATTGGAGGAACAATTGAGGACATAAAATAAAATAGAGAAGCTCAATTTGGAGAGTGATTATTTTTCAAGACAGGAGACGTAAAGACTGATTGCTTTACCTAGTAGGAGATAATTGTTCCTGATATTCCACTCAAAATCCCAGTGCTCCCTGTCATTCTTAAGTGTCCAATAAGACCATCCAAAGGAAGCCTCATTGTACACATCTAACTGAGCCTTTCCAAAGTCTTGATACTCCACTTTAGATGCATTAGTCACATTCCACTCATTTACCCACTCACCTGAAGTCAAAAACCGCGCTTTTTTTAACCTTATAGTCAAACGGATCTTAAACAATAAATTGCAATGCAGGCTGACAACATGGTTACGATACAAAATTATCCAATTTGAACCTAAAAAATGACATTTAAATGCTGATAAGATACAGCTTGACCCTGATATATTTAATATTTGTAAAGATAGAGGAATGCCATGACTCACCAATCAAAACAAGAGGACCGTCTGCACTGTTTAAGGCTTGTAGTTGGGTCTCCCTGCTTTTGTAGATGAATTGTATGTTATCTGTACTATTCAAGTTAACAAAATAAGCGTCAAAGAGATTGTAATAGTGTAAATCAACCACTAGGTTATGAGAGCCTATGTCAGCTTGATAGAGTTCTGATGGATCTGCATTGCCAATTCTTTGGCAGACTATCACATATGCATTTGGGGAGTGCTTGCGTACAGTTTCATAGCCTTGTTTGTAATAGGAGACAAGGGTATCGAGTGGAACCGCTGAAGCAGATGGCTCATTCAACAGCTCAATGCCAAGCAGAGAAGGATTTCCACTGTACCTGCCAAAGGTGAATTATCTCGGTTAGAAAAAACAACTGAGAACCGAGACATGCTGTAACTTATTATTGCCCTGTAGTGACTGCTTATGATGTTCCAGATGTATTTTCTTCAGCGGTATCAGATATAAATCTAGATAGTTGCTGCAGAGTAGAAGGAGCTACATTTATTTACGCATTATCTTGTTAGCTAAAGTCCTCCTATATCACATCGTTGCAAATGTTACCAACTTCAATCAGTACTAGTTTCTGATACACATCAATCCCTCTTTCTTGTGGTTATAACAGAAATGATAATTGATGACAGATTTTAGTTAATGGCTTAGAGTTCATCATCATACAACAAACTGTTATGTTTATCACTTGATACGCCTATTATAACATCATGTTGTAGTTAGCATCAAAACCGATATATCTATAAGTTCAAAGTTGTAAATTTGATGTGAGCTTATATTTATCACTTGACCTTCTCTCCACTTATGGGCAAACACTTTTTAAAACCATCAAGTGTACAACCTAATTAAATGAGAGTGATATGATAATGTGATGTTTGAACCTTAGACCTCCTACTCTAATATCAAGTTGAGATTGGCATCACCAAACAACTCATGTAAAAGCTTAAACTTGTAATATTTGTGTGGGTTTATATTCTTCACTTGATGCAAACTATATCACTAATAAGCAAAAAGCACATGCAGTTATAATTAACTCCCATTATATGCAAGTGAAAAAGTGCTTTTTACTTTTACTTTTATTTTTGTATTTTTTTCAAAGCTACCTTTTAGCTAAAAAATTATGACATCCAATGACTGTGAAATGTTTGCTGGAGAAGTAGGCCAGCTGGCTGTACCATCTCTACTAGCACTATGCTCCATACCATTCTGTGATCCAGGAGCTGCATGGAGGTCAATTATGCACTTTATGCCATAGGCTCTGCAATAAGTTTCTCATCATGTAAATTGGGAAATTTGGAATCTAACGAAGAAAACCAACATTGCAGAAGGGTGGAAAAAACCCTACTCTGCCCATTCAAATGCATTGTCCAGAGCATCCAGTGTTCCTCCAATGAAAGGGCGGAGGGTTAGGATCAAAAGCAATCCACCAGCCAACAGGAATCCTTACTGTATTTATTCCATGTCTATATAAAAAACGAAAGTCGTCTATAGTGACGAAAGTGTTCCTATGGTTCTGCAATTTCAAAAAGCCAAGAGAAATAACCCATCAAGCTTTTTGAGCAATGTATCAAAATCAGATAGAAATCATAAGATTATCCAAAACTAAATTGTTGGGACTGGCTCTTTGTATGCACTTATACTGATAAGAATAAAGATTAACTCAACAAAAAGAAACATGGAAGTTCACTCAGCTATAGTATGCAGAAAACATTGTTGCATTTGGGAAAATGCACTTGCACAAGATGTATGTGGGGCACCCTCTCAAATTCATGATCAATGGCAGTTTTCTCTCAAGAAAAATTGGACCGATGTTTCCATTATGCTCTAATAGCGCATATGATGACATACGAAAATTTTTAGTCCACTAGTATCTGTCCTGTGCACCCCAAATACGTTTTGCCTTTGACATATTAGTCAGTATTATAGTCATACATTATCATGCGCAGAATTCCTGCTCATAGTATGCTATGTTTCAATGTTTTTAGTTCAAATCCAACCAACATTAACACATCTTGTCTTCTAATATCTATGGTGCGAACATAGAATCTGGTCTTTTAATATTGAAACCTAATGCGAATGATGAAATTTTCAAGATCCCTTGGCAATTGTAACCTGTGTAATCCAGACATTTTACGTCATTCCATTCTAGTAATAACCCATAAGATATGAACCAAAATTAAACCAGTACGGAATGCACAAAAGATACCTAAACTGACCAAAAACCCATTTCCTTTCGAAATTCTAACCCAATATGACCAGATGATGAGAACTGACAAACATTCCATTAAATACATGCAAAGAGTAAAGTCAAACAGCTTGTACAAGGGGTCTGGTTACAATTGAAAAATTCGGTTATTCCTCTAACTTCACAAGTTTATAGAGATGTCGACAAGATTTATGTATAAAAGCAAACTGGATCAAATCCTTACAGCCATCTCAAGAGCAATAAATCTCATATTATCAACTGAATACCACTTTGAATTGGCAAGAGAAGATTACTGTAGTCTTAGGTTTTAATTGCCGATGGAATTTATAATACCTTAGGTTTCCTTCGTTGCCAAAAAAGATTGTCACCCTCTCTTATTTCTATTGCCCCACTAGACTAAAACAATACATTAACTGCACTTAAACACAATTCTTCAAGGTAATGTAAGAGATATTGATTAGCTTCATACGAATAATTAGTTACAAAAAGCTATGAGAAATCACCCATCCTTTAACAGCAAATAAGCAAAGAATTATAGATGTATGCATGAAATTGCTATGACAAAAATCCAGCACAGAGATCTGTTTGTTAATTTCATGCAAAAACTCAACAACGTTCAAATGAACCTAATCCCCACAGTAAATGCAAATTGTTATATGCTGCTATTTAACTCCTTAAAAATCTAGGAATAAACTCGAGAAAATAAATTCTTGCAGATGAAACACTTGCACACATATAATCTTGAAATTGCACATGCTGGAAGAATGGTCGTACTTAGTAATCTCACACTTACCTTAAGAACCTCCTTTGCCTTCTTGTGACCATAGCCATTTGCAAGCTGGAAATCTCCATGCAAATTATTTGCCGCAATGGTCATTATAAATGTAGCAGCATTGTCATCCCATCCGGGTACTCCAGAAAAGTTTGCAATCAGCCAATTATCTTGGGTAGCCTAAAAAAGGTTGAGTATGTTCAGTCATGCTTTTCCCTTCACTTAATATGGCAGAGAATAGTTCAAATCTTCAGATAATCCAGCAAGTAACAATTCCAGCAGGTTTAATATGTAAACATTATTATCATCCAATTGTTGTGTAAAAGAAGCACCAAACTCAACAAATAATCACTCCTTGATGCTGCCAAAACATAATGCAAATGCTGGTCTATGATTGTAAATCATATGATTACAACACTGCACTATTAATGGATTTCTAAAATTTCAGACCTGTACCTCTTGTATATACACATCTAGGATGAGGAATTGTTTCAAGTATAATAGCTGCTAGACAGGCAACATTCAGCAATTTAGGAGTATACTGTACAATTAGCCATGAAATTTTCTCCAGCGATAACTAATAAATGGAGCGAACTATGTATCAAATTTTTGTTCCTATATCTAGCTCTACTGCCTAACATATCTTTAGTTGAGCTCCCTACAGTTCACCTTGAACTTAACATACTCAGCTCATTGTAGTTCCAATCGAATGGCTGTTGCCATTTATGTACCACTATTAGTTCTTTCCTTTCCCACATATGTGCTAATATAACATAAACAATGGTTTGTATTACAGGTGTTGAAATTTTGTCTCCCTCCACAAAGAGGATTTCTACTTTGCCCTTAGGTCCAGCACAACAGCAAAGCATGTCTTCTTCCTTCTCTTGTTTAATTTATAGCACTTCTATTACATCCAAAGCACTATGCTTTAATTCCATTTTCTTTTTCTCTATATTTTTTATGTCAAAGATTTTGTGATGTGAGAAAGATAAAGAAAAACTAATTCTGATGAATAAGAAACCTGGTCTCAGCAAAGATTCCCAACCAAAATGTCCAGATCCTACTGTTGTGACAATTGAATGGCTGCATTTATAACTTATCGACTTGGAACAACATATATAGATAGGGAATGAAAGTTGATGATGGCTACTGAACAACATGCCTTCATCCTACCATTGCCATTCAAAATGGCTTAACAATGCAATGTAAGCTGTTTATTGGGTAATTCAACAACCCCCCACCCTCTTCCCCCCCAAACACACACACACACACACAAAAAAAAAAAAAAAAAAGAAGAGGGAAAAATTGGCTGGAGAGAAACTTGGAATTCTTCTTATTCGATTTTTTGCTCACATTTCCTGTTACCTTATTGTGATACTGCAAAGATTACCCCTTTTCATTTTTGAGCATAGGAAGCAAGGCAAACATATACTATACTAAGATATACAAAAAGAAAGATCATAGGGGAAATTAGTTATTTATAAAGTAGTTACACTATTTTGACAAACAACAAATGGCCAAAAGCACATAATTTTTGCACAAGATAATTTAACAAATTTTATTCGGAATATATTCGTATTAGTATAAAATGAATATGTATACACATCTTATTAAATACTGTTGCTTTTGTGTTTATAATATACCTATTAACCTATGAATTGTGCCCCACATTAGTCAGGCATGCACTTTTCTTGTGCCTCTTGCCTCAGGTGATTTTAGTGCAATGCACCTTAAGAGAACCTTTTGCCTTTGTGTAGTCTCAAAATTATAAGACAGATCAATTCAGAAAATCTAATGACTAATGCTAGAGGAATTGGAAATTAATATCCTCACCTGAAGATAGGTACCACTTGCAAGTTTAATGTGAACTCTACTATCATTTCTTTCTATGTGAAATGTCTCTGTTATTGAAGGAGTGTCTGCTGTTGCAAAAACTAAGCAGTCTCCACCATCACAGGTCAAAAATTGACCATTTGTTGACCGAAACTGAAATGCCAATTCTGAAACTCTCCATAACTGCAAGAGATGAACTCACATCAGGCAAGAAAGAAAATCCAGAAAGAGAAATGCGCGTACTTCTTCCATATAGAGTGTCCAGCAAGCATATTTGCATCCAAGTATGAAAGTCTTCACCAATGATAACAAAAATGTGGAAGACTGTAAGAACAAGCAACTAGCAACTCAAAGGCACTTGTGCAATGAAACAAATTTGCTAGACAAGGACGCAAGATTTACTAATTTTTCCTGCAAGTGCTTTAGTGGGATCGAGCACTTTATGAATGAGTTATGGAGGGAGAGCACCATATATTATCCATGACTCCTTTAACCAGAGAGGGAGAAAAGATACAAATCCCATATGTTGTCAGGGATAAATGTTTCAGATGTATAAACAGCAATCTATTCCATATGAATGCCTTGAATGTTAGACTCATGAAGAAATGCTAACAAAAATGAACTCTTGAAATGACAACCATTTTGTTTAGTTATGGCTCAAGATGTAATATGCCCATTGGATGATGAAAGTAATGAGCAGTCTGGATTATTGTTCTGTCCCAAGTTGCAAACAAACTAATAAATGAAAAGATTAGATATCTGCATATTGAAATGAAAAATGTTTAAGGCCAAAAAAAAAAAAGAAAAAGGAAAAATGTTGATTGGCTAGCTTTATCATGGAGGTAGAGTACTATTGAAAGCTACATAATTGGGCTTATTGGAGAGAATCCACCACACTAGTAATCTGTGCTAGACCGAATCCAAAGTAAAGCCTGAAGTAATTTGAACTGACTACTGGTGAAATCAAGATGGACCATGGGAGGAGGTAATCTCCTCACTCTATATGAACCAAATTTGGAAGCAAGCAGTCATGTTATAAGAGATGGTCTATGGTCCTCTATCTGGGTTATGCATGAAGACTTTAACATGGTTCAAAGTGAAACAATGCATGAGATTGACTACGAATTCAGTGAGGGATCATTACATGGAGTTGGAAGGCCAAAAGACCATATAGGGAAGCACAGACACATTTCCACCACAGATTTCAAATTTTATATACAATTTAGCATCGATATCAGGAATTACACTGTAACATGTTGAGCCTTTGCTAGGAATGTTGCAGAATAATATCACTGTATTAGAACTAAACTTTGTAAACTCCAATACGATTTTGGACATTCACAATGGGGGGAATTAAAAAAAAAAAAAGAAGAAGAAGAAGAAGAAGAGAAGAAATATGAGAAGAAGAAGAAGAGGAGGAGGAGGAGGAAAGCGAGAGCATAAGAAGTTTTAAGGTCATATTAAAAACCATGGTGTAGGCATGGATAATTTGTTTCTATACGTATATATCTTACATTGGTGGAGTTGCCAAGTATGTTGTGCAATTCGATAAATACTTGCTCTACCCAAGCAAGTGCAATAGTTGCTGTCACCATGCTTAATTCACTGTGAATTAGTATTTGATCCCTGTAGTTTGCCATGCTTAAGATAGGTTTTGCTGATCACGTTATTACAGAAATTATGATGCTATGCAATGATGCAAGTAATTGTGATCGATGATTAACTGTCCCACTCCCATTCACGATACCACTTTTTGGACTTCACTTATGATGTGAACTATAGAATGCAGCTCAAGGGTTTCATGACCTTGTAATATTGTTGAAGAGTTGCAGCTACCATTTGTATTTTTAGGCTGCCAGGTTGTTATTTGTTCAGTGTCTGCGGTAAAGATTAATGACTATATAACTTGCCGTTTTCATTTCTTCAATCTGGGTTCCCGGACTTGAGTCATCTCCTTCAAATGGTCCTTATTTTAGGATGCTTATTATTGAATTATGTAATGAGCTTCCTATTGTCCCCTTAACATATCTTGAGATGCTAGGTAAGTAAATGTTTGAAGCACTCTTTCTGTGTGTTCCATTCTATACATTTCTCTGTAGGATATCTTGAACTACCAAATATATGTTGCATTTTTGGATACGATTCTTTAAACTCTATAACTACATGCACTCCTGATCTATACAAGAAAAGTTACAGAAACACTAACTCATACTATGGATTTTTCATTAAAAGGCAGGAGATTTGTAAGAATGATGGGAGCATGGATTCTGATTTCTCCAGTGGAGTTGATTGGGGTTGATGATTGAAAGTGAACACTGAACAGGGTAAAGCAACTCACCATGAAAGTTTCCCAAGAAGATGCAGCATCTCTATTAACGGAAAGTGTTGAGCCCACCATTTTCGGCAGATACATACTTCTGCAAAGTCACTGACTTGAATTGCACCTGAGTGCCATCCTACATTCAAAAACTAGTAAGCTAACAGCCCAAAACACTATAATAAAAACAACATGCCTCTTACTTCAAAAGACTATGCATATATAAAAGGATAGACTTACGCACAAGCATGTCTCCATTGGGAATTCCATCAAAAAGTGAAGGTTTAATCCAACCTTCAATAACTAGCCAGCCACCCAAGTTAACTCCCCTTACTTTGGCATCCCCATGCAATCCCTCCACTAGAAATGCAAAAATGCAAAAATAGAAAAAGTCATAAACACCTGTTACTGATCTTTCACTTTCATTCCATGCATACTAATAAAAAGAGAGACACCCCCAACTTCAATAGAGTTGGCATTTGACATGATCCTGATATCAACTATGTTCGATTTTATATACCAACTGTTGCATTTGAATAATTATCATTTGGGAAGCTTCATGAAATAATTGATTATTAAAATAAATATATAAACCAGAGGATAATCCAGCTACATTTCTAGAGATTGGTAAGAAATTAGAATTAGGCTTTGAGAAAGTTTTATGTTAATTTTGATCCTCCAAATATATGTGTATTCTTCTCCATTATATACCCACTTAATGATGAATACAAGTGAGTGCTATGTTGAGCATGTGTACCAAAACAGAGTCTATGGGCAGCGAACGATTGATATGTAGATGTGTATATGGAAAAGAGGCCAATTAAAACATCCGCTGGAATTGAACTTCTTCTTTCCCCTTTCCCTAATGTCTCTACACATGAATTTCTATTCTAAGCTGCCAAAATGAAGATTGCTTATATTTGCACACGTTAATCTTGGAAATTTTAAACTAAAAAATATTGCACTTGTGGAACCCCACACCATACGATAACGGATGTTCCACAAACAAACACCAATGGATGCAATAGGTGCTATTGATTAATATGCATGCATTTCCAATACATACAAGTCTAATGTAGAAAAATTCAGGCAATCCCGGCATGACTAATCCTCAAAAATGGGTGATTGGAGCACTAGGAGTCAAATCCACAATCCATCACAGACAGTGCTCAGCTACTTATGCTGCTAAATGTCTAGACCACCAATTCTTCAATGGTCCGAGATTACCTAAGTCTGCTAATCCAGCAGTAAAAAGGGATGATGCTGACCTGTTTCGAAATGATATCCCATTCATATTACCACCAATAATGATGCTATAAATTAAAAAAAACAAGCATGTGACGATCAAAGAATTTCTACAGTCTAGCTGATAGTACCATTTAACCCATCATCTGACCATTCAAATGATCATAAGAATCAATGCTCTATAGTCCGATTACGGATTCATACAAATATGAATATTTAATAACTTACGGGACCAGTCCTATAAAAAAATAAGACAGGACCATGAAATTCTCCTGAATTCAGATTATCCTATCTGAACTAAGACAACCACTCAATTATCTATCCACCATGGACAATTTTTTTCAACTTTTTTCAGCAGAATATAAAGCTGGGTCAAAGAGGACCAAAAATGACAAAGCATGCATAACAAAATGGGGAATGGGGTTTGCAAAGAAAACCTGAAAATGCTGTTTGGAAGTGGCAACAAAGACAAAGAAGTAATCCAAAGCAAACCCATTTGCTGAAAACAGGTCCCATGGATAAAGCAGGCTGTGGCTTTCAACCACATTACTACTAATCCACACATATATACAACCCCATCTGCAAACTGCAACACAAGACAGTCAAGAAACAGACAGGATAAAATAAAACAGGAACAACATTAAGTAGTAGCAGCATGATGATGATGGAAGTTGATTAAACCAAGTAATTCATGGGTTCCAATTCGTTCCTTATTGGCGAATCAATGCCAATTGAAACTTGTAAACAAACACTTGCTTACTTAGTACATTAACGTTGTACGTAATAATTTTTTTTAAATTTTTTTAAAATGGGAAAAGTGTGCTTACCCAGGAAAGTATAGTATGGAAATAATAATAATGATAAAAGCGTTAAAAAAGATGCGGACTTTCCTTGGAGAGAAAGCGAATTTATAGGGTGATAGGATTGGGATTTTCACCATGACTGTTCAAAAGCGTAAAACAGTTGATTGCTTGCTTGTGCTTTCGTAGTTGATGCTCTCTCCAGCCTCTCTCCTTCTGTCTCGCTAAAATCGAAGTCATCCGACATATGCATATGGTTCCCTTGCTTTTCCTTTTTGAAATACATATGCATTAGTACCCACCGGAAGTTGCGGTCCACCACGCTTACCACTTTTTAAATCTATAATTTACTATTTTTCCTGCGTAGTTTATCATTTTTTAATTTATTACACCTATCACATTATACAAGATCCAACGATCCATCTTAAGACTTTCCTAAAAGTCATCTGTATGAGACTTGATGCAAAATTTTTCCATATATATACTATTTAGAACTATAAACTGTACCCAATATTTCAAAACTAGGACTCAACTAGTTTAGGATATGCTGGTTGCCAAAATCGAGAGTTAAATATATGATTTTATAATTTTATATATTTTTCTTAATTAAAATGAATGAAAAATTATTAAAGTTTAAACTTAAGGTAGAATTATAAATTAAGATGTACGATTTTATACATTTATGATTTTATTTGTTTTGCACGACTTTACTAATTCTATAGGCTTGAAAGAATAGTAAAACTGCGATTTTAATAATCATGGGATATGTTTATTTCGTTAGCATGCAGATAACATACAAATATTTTCAAATAGATTATTTATTAAGAAACAAACATAAATAAAAATATAAATACTTTTATTTGTAAATAGATTAAATAAACCATATATGTATGAAATATAAATAAAATACAAATATAAACTAGATGAAGATATAAATACATGTGGAAAACAATCCAAATAGACTATAAACTGGCGAGCTCGATTAAATTGAGATTTTGGCTTAAATAAGCATTTATTTTTCCTTTTTCCATAGCCTGTCTGTCTATGATATGGTTTAGAATTATGCGCATTATATCCTTGGAAAAAAAAAAGAAGTAAAAATATTAGCTAGTAAATAGTGAAAGACTAATGAATTGTTCTAAATATAATAGATTAATGAGGAAACAAGATGAATGGTTATGGTGATAAAATTGATTTAAAAAAATAGATAACAATATAAAAGAGGTTGATAAGAATACTATATAAAAGTCTGTAAAGAATAAAATGTTTACGTCTTAAATATAATAGATATAGAAAATATATATATTTGTATTCAAGGCTATAGATAAATTTAGTTAGAAAGATTGCTATAGGGCTAAAGTTTAAACTTGACTCATGATTGTAAAACTTGAGTTCAATTAAATTTAAAACTTAAAATTTAAAATTCAAACTCAACTTGAAGTTGCATTGAATAAGTTTAAGCTTGGTTTGATCAAGCTCAAGATTTATATTTGTATTAATTGACTTATTTTTAAGTTAGAATTACATATTTTAATATTTGCACTTTGTTTATATCTAGAATCAACTATAATGACACAAGAAAAATCTGATATCTATTTTATTTTTAATGGCCTTCATTAAGGAGGTAGAAACAATGAGTTAAGTTCACAAAATTAAGGATTGATTAAATTTATAAATTATAAAGAAATACTAATATTCAAATTCAACTCAAAGCCAATCAATATTTATACTTGACTTGAGCTCAATTAAGGTTGCAGGTTGGTTGAATTAAATAATATAAAGTTCAAGCTTGATTGATAAATTACTTGAGTAACTCGAGATTGGACTTAGTTGAG
The DNA here is from genome assembly GCA_024138025.1 of Combretum micranthum. Lineage (NCBI taxonomy): Eukaryota > Viridiplantae > Streptophyta > Magnoliopsida > Myrtales > Combretaceae > Combretum > Combretum micranthum. Next base: position 46,290 of record JAMXBD010000923.1, on the reverse strand, counting down.
TACTCCTAAATTGAATTTGAGCAAAATCAAATCGAGTTTGAGTAATTTGCAAATTATCTTGATTCCTTTATACCTTCTACTTATATTGCTGCTATCGCCTCAATTTGCTGGTAGAGTTGACTAGATTTGGCTCAAATGCCATCGGGTTTGCAAAATAAAAATAGGTTAGTGGATATTCGAGATTATTTGGTGTGACCATCTGATAGTCATATTAGTAAGGTTCTATTTAAAATAAGTAAATAAAATAGTGAAGTGGGAGCTAAATGTAATAGATAGTCCATGAGTGCTATTTTGAGTGATTTTATAGAGGAGTGCATGACAGCTACTGAGAATTGCATGTGAAGGCGAGCCAAGTAGACATCATCATGGGTCGGATCCGAACGGGAACCGACCTGACCCGTCACCGGCGGTTCCTGAATGGGAACCAGCTCGGCAATGGCAGGTCTGAACCGGTAAAGGACTCGTAAGTTCTGAGGATCCTTATGGTTCCATCCCTAAAAATAGCATGACTCGATGGTTTTGGAACCGCGATTCAAGAACCGGTAGAATCGGCGGTTCTACACCATAAAAATTATAAAAAAAGTAAGAAAAAAAGAAAAGAAATTTATAAAAAATTGTAATTATAAAATAAATATTTAAAACTATTTTTGCATAAATAATAAAATTTTATCTCCTATTTACAATATTTAATGTGTTATTATTAACAACACAAATAATAAAATACATTTGAAATCATATATTTGTTAAATTTATGTAGACTTTCTTTCTTAACAATGTGTGATTCGTTTTTTGTTATTGAGAATTATTTATATCTTTGAATATTTTATAGTGTCACATTGCTAAGATAACAACTAAAAAAGTGCAAGTGATTGTATATAAATAAATACATAATTATAGAATTCTTTTAACTAATGCTATGAACAATTATTGTTAGGCGCAATGTTATTTCAAGTTAAAAATTTATTTTGCATTTTTTCTTAGTTAAATTAAGTAAATTATTTAATTGATTTTTTATTTTCTTTTCATGGTTCCTGGTTCCTCTAGAACTGGAACCGAACCGTGAGAACCGGCAGTTCCTAAGAACCGGGAACCGGACCGGCTCTCACTGGTTCGGTTCCGGTTCCGGTTCCACCACTTTTGGAATCGGGAACCGGCGGTTCGGGTCCGGTTCCAGACCCGAACTGAACCGTGACGATGTCTAGAGCCAAGTAACTGGTTACTGACCAAGCAAACTATATTAGACAGATTAAGTGATTTGATAGGTCTTCTCGCTTTAAAAATTATAATTTAGGTTTAACTCTAAAGGTTGGTTGATGTTTTATTGGATCAATCATACTTTGATTCAATTAGGATCGTGCAAAATAATCGATCAAACCGAACTTCACCGTTTTATAATTAAAAAGAAATAATCTTGTTTTAGATTTTGCATTTTTTTTATTTCATGTTTAATGTTAAAGATTGATTTTTTTTTTCTATATTTAAGATCACTGCACTATAGACGAGAGTAAAATGTTTAGCATTGAAGATGTATGATCACAACAATTACTAGGAGAAATTTAGGTATATGATTTGCGAGATAAATGCACATTTCATAGGAAATCCAGAATATTTTTCTGAAATTTTATATAGAAGGGTGTATCGGTGGATGCCCCGGGAAGGGATTTATCGCCCCCATGAAAATGATAAAGAAATATCTCCCAAATGAAAAAAGGAAAAAATATTTACTTTAAGTAGCAAGCAACAGATGAGGAATAATAAATGCTGGTGTTTGCAATGAGAGTTCTTTTTCTTGTTGTTCTTTGCACATTTATGGTCTGTTTTGAATGGAATAAAAAAGGAATATGATTCCAATTCAAAAGGAATGTAATATGATCTTAATGGTTATTATAATAATATTCACTTGGTATAAAAAGTAAAATAAGTAATTATTAGAATAAAAGGTAAAATATCTGTAATGCTAATTTATTTATTACAGATATATGATAATTATATATATGTTATTTTCAAGATGGGAAATTTATAACAAAATTGAAAAATAGATCATTGGCAATTCATGTGTATTAATCATTTAACGAGAAAATAATTTATTATAAATTATTATCTTTTCAAGTGAACATTAGTTTTATGTCGAACGAGGAAAGAATGTATAACTGTTTATGTCAAGTAAACAAATTGTTAGTGATTGATTTTGGATGGATGGTGTGGTTCAATATTAATTTTAGGAAACATGCATTAGATCAAGTTTATCGATATCATCTTTAATATCTTGTGTCTATAAGGTAGGATTGAAAACCTCCTAAATGTGAATGCCAAATAGAAACTTATTAACTTATTTGTTATTTATTTTATCCATTCGAGGAAAAGTTTTGAGCTGCTAACCGAACCACGTTAAACTGTTTTTTTCTTTTCTTTGAAAAATTTATGAACCGGACCATATGTCATTATGGTTTGATTCATTCTGGGATAAATCTTTCCGAACCGTAGAAGCAACTGTATTCCCGGCAAAGTCAGACTAAGCTTGAGGAGGTTTTGCCCAAATTTACCATCAACCACAGCAATGCTTAGTGATACCAGTATTAAGAAAATGTAGTACCATTGAGATGTATAATGTTATGAGTCGGTAGCATTAGAAGTAAGAGCATTCCGGTCCCGGTCCTGGTCCTAAGCACATCGGAGCACCATGCTGCTAAGACCAATCCGCTCCTGTGTCTCTCTGGCTCTCACTCTCACCCCCTCTCTCAAACCTTTCCTTCCAAGACCTTCCCTATCTCCATTCTTTTCTTCTTTTTTTCTGCTCTCAAACCACTTTCTCTCTCCTCTATTGCCACTTCCACTTCTTTTTCTTCTTCTTCCTGCGCTTCTTCCTCCGAACCATCCTCCTTCTCTTCAAATGGCGATCATCTCTCCTGCTCCATGCCTCACTGCTCCAATCTCAAAATCGCCGTCCTTCTCAGCGGCGGCGTCGATAGCAGTGTCGCTCTCCGCCTCCTCCACGCTGCCGGTCATTCTTGTACCGCTTTTTACCTCAAAATTTGGTTTCAGGTAATCCTACTAATCTCCTTCCTAATTACTAAAACCTTTGTTCATATATATACCCTAATTTTATCCTGCAAGCTGCACATGAGACATATACTATGAGAAGCATAGCTGTTAAAATCACGAGTTTTTATCGGTCTTTGTTTTTGTTTTTTATTTTTCCTTTTTTTGTTCATAGTCAAAATGGAAGCAAAATCATTTTCGTGTAGAATTTTTTTTATTGAATTATGAATCTAGGCTTACAATTCTTCTGGTTCTATATGATTCTACGATTCTGTATATTTCAATTCTATTGAGAATCCCGACTTGATAACCATTTAAACCAAAATGGGCAGTGTCCTAGGAATATACATGCAAATAAATATAGATGTAGATATAGCACTGGAGTAGTTATCTGTTTGCTGCAGCATATGTGAGTTATGTAGATGTATATATTTTGGTGAATTGAGCTGCTGGAGTAAGTATTGTTGACTTTGTTTAGCTAACTATAAGACCGCGATGACATTTTGCTATAAAGTTCTACTTGTGGCAAAGGATCAACATTGATTACATGGTTCCAGTGCACGGGAGTTGGGTTGTTGTGATATTCGGGTATCTTGTTATGCAGGAAGACTTTGAGAACTTTTGGACAGAGTGCCCTTGGGAAGAAGACTTAAAGTATGCCAAAGCTGTCTGTGACGAGGTGGGTCTTCTTGTCCTTTCTGTATTCATTGAGTGAAGTTGATTATATAACACTTTGAATGTGAAAAGATTCATGTCGGTTCTGCAAAGTTTGTATTTTTTTCCCTTAGTTGTAAGGAAATGCGAACACAGGCCCTCTTTGACCCGAGAAAGGGGGGATGGAAAATGGCATGATAAGAACGTTGATGTAACCACTCAATGTGTTAGCGTGTTTACTTTGAAGATGTATGTTGCCGTTTCTTTGGTTGCTCATGCCCTTCCATACTGATGTTAAAGTCTTTCAAAGTAGGGTGAAACAAAGAAACTAAACAGTAAAGTATGAAGTAAAGGTTCATGCAGGGGATAGGCATGAGAGTGCCGGTGTAATATTACATTGCTGGCATATTTACGGTGTTGATGTGATTTAAATGTTTCTGTAGTAGAAGATGTTCTTAGAGTGCTAGATTGGTGGTGTCTTCCTTTCTGTATAGTATGTTATTTTAAATTACCAAAAAAAAAAAAAAAAAAATGAAAAAGAAGATTGAATTTTACATTTCTCCACTTTATTTTCCAGGTTAACATCCCTTTACAGATTGTGCATTTGACTGATGAATATTGGAATAAAGTGGTATGATGTCTATTTACAATATATCGCTTTTGGACTCTGTGATTTGGCAGTTGAATCCTTTATCTCTCTTGCTGGTTAATATTTCCAGTCACTGAATCTGATTGCTAGTGGTTTAGGTTTCCTACATCATTGATGAATATCGAGTGGGACGTACTCCAAATCCTGACGTTCTTTGCAATACGAGAATAAAATTTGGTATTACAATTGAGCTTAGTTCTATGGCTTCTTACGATGGAACATAAGCTGTGGTCCTTTTGTCAATGATTGTTTTATATATTACAGGGGCATTTATGGACGCCATTAGCAGCATGGAATATGACTACATTGCATCTGGACATTATGCAAAGGTTGTCCACCCGTCTGCCAATCAAGTAAATGGCTACTCTGTGTTGGAATTGTCAGAAGATATGGTATGTGATACAAGTGCTGCAATCTAATATCATTTGATTATTGTTTGGATGGGATAAGGCTGATGTTTTTTCAGAGTCGGTGTATATATAATGAGACAAGTTTAAAACATACATGTAAAGTTGCTTTTAGATTTAGAACTAGTACGTTTACTTAGTATCTGCCTTGGAAAATATTGAAGTTAAACTTATGGTGCTGAATGCTTGGAAAATGCCTGCAATTGATGATAGTCCTGGTGATCTATTTAATGGAGATTTTCGTATGCTTTCACATATCATTTATGTAAATACAATTCAAAATCATTGCAGACGAAGCCTTTTCGCCGAAATAAAAGAATTTGTAGACCTTTGACATTGCAGATTTTCTAGAGAAAGGAGATTTCATATATTATTCTGCAATTTTTTTGCATTTTCATGTCTGGGCTTCATTTAAAATTACTGTACAAGTTCCCTATTATATTGTGTCTTTTAACTGTGTAATGATACTCACCCTGCCCCATCCCAACCCACTCCAACGGACCCCAAAATTATTAGCAGAGAAAAAAAAAAAAAAAAAAGAAAAATGAAATTAATAGACAGGAGCTGTCTTCTTTATAGCAAAGGGAATCTAGACAAATGTCCCTTGTATTGTGATTGTGTTTGTTCCTTTCCATCTTTGGTGAAATTTTAGTATGCCAAATTAATTGGATGCTCAAAGGCAGCACACTTTGGTCAAGAGTAGCAGATTTTAAAAATATATAGAATGTGTACAAGTGAGACTGTATTTTGTCCTTCTAACTATATACCTTCCATGCTGCAATGATGAAGGAATTGAGTGTTTAGTTATATTTTACTAGAAGAGTGAAGCTACAGAATCAGGTGAAGATGAAATATTTAAGCTTACATATATGTTCTCATTATCTTGATTTCTCAGGTTAAAGATCAGACATATTTCCTTTCACATCTGTCACAGATGCAGCTAAAACGTCTGCTATTCCCCCTTGGTTGTCTGTCAAAGGTAGGAACTGGGATGATCTCATTGTAGTTATTTACTTTCATTGACAGACATCCTGTTCTCTGTACAGTGAATATTGCGTCAAACATATGGTATGTCATTCATGTTTCTTTTTATTTATTTTTTTCTTATGTAGGGTGAAGTTAGAAAACTTGCAACCAAATTCAATCTGCCTAACAAGGACAGAAAGGACTCACAGGGTATATGCTTTCTAGGGAAGGTGAGTGTGGCTTGCTTTTGTGTTTATTATCTATATTGCTATTTTTAATTCAAAAACATGGGTCTTACTCTACTGTCTTGAAACTACAAGAATTAACTTTTTGTTAGAACTGATTGATTTAACAGATAAAGTTCAGTGAGTTTGTGGCAAGACATATTGGTGAGATGGAAGGTGTCATTTTAGAAGCTGAGACTGGTGATTTCTTAGGAATTCACCGAGGATTTTGGTTTTATACAATTGGTCAACGCCAGGGACTGCGCCTTCCTGGGGACCCTGGTATGTTATGAACAAGTTACTCAAGTCATACATTTTGATTATTTTGGAAAGTTGATAGATTTCAAACTGTGGATTGTTTCTCTGGATTAAAGCTTATAAATTAGGTCTGAGCAGTTTGTTTTTGCCCACTTTAGCCATGGTTTGATTTCTCAATTTTGTTTAAAAGTTGTGTTCCTTTGGTGGCTTATTACCGAACTTATTTATCTTTTTATGCCAACTTCCTACTTTGGTGTGCTTTCGCAGGTACGTGGTTGAGAAAGACACTAAGAACAATGTTGTTTTTTGTGTCAAGAAATTACTATTCATTTGATAAAAGAAGGCGGCTTTTTCGCGTTGGGTCTTTGAAATGGCTGAGTGGTGTGCCTCCTGATCAAACTAGTCAACTTCAATGCAAAGTAAGAGTTCACCTCTTGATTGTTAAGCCTTTCTATGGCTTCAGTCTTGCTGCTAACAGGTTTTATGACTTTTTTATGGTCAATACTGGGGAAAATATTAACCATGAAGTCATGAACATGAACTGATTAGATAATTTATGGCAACATTGACTAATGCAATGCTGTGTATGTCCATGTATGGGGGACAGCAATAAATAGTTTGAAGTAAGGGTCTTAACAATCCGAGGTCTTGTGGATGAATCTGTCAATGAATAAAAGCTATGGTTTTGAAGAAATTATAATAAAATCGGTCATTATGACAGCTCTTGAGCTAGTGTAAGATTAGAGAATTCCAGAATATTGGAATACCATGGGCACGGCTTCAGTAGAAGTCTTATAAGATATTGATGGAGGAAGAAAATGTATGGTTAATGTGGATAATCTAATCAATACATTTACACTTCAGTCACTTCCCCCACCTCTTTTACATATTAGCATTTAATGCATGTCATGCAATTACTTATTATTCTATATTTCTGTTTTATGCACAGGTGAGACATGGCCCTGGTTTTTATGGCTGTAGTTTGAGCATAGAATGCGATGAAAATGACCAAGAGATGTTGCGGTTGTTAAGTTGTCTGAAGATGATCAGGGCCTGGCAGCTGGGCAATTTGCCGTTTTATCAGGGAGGACCTGCATTGGATCTGGTGTTATATTGGAATCTAAGGACGATCAGGGTTTTCGTATCTGTGAAAAAGCACTTGAAATTGCTCAAATGGAGGATAAGTCAAAACTAGGAAAACCAGTTAAGATTAAGGTAAAACCAGATGCTCCCCATGAAGAGTGTGCTGTTGTTGCATCATTGTAGACAAAAATTTTTTATTTCAAGATGTCAGCACGGAGGCAAGAGGTCAATCTTACCGACCAAGGAAAATGAGAACTCCAGTCTCTTGAATTGGAAAAATTTTCTACAAAAATTTAAGGAGATAGCAACAAAAAGAATCTAAAACTATCCTGGGCACTGGTGGATGTTCCAGTTGATGCATAGTTGTTGGCTTTATGAATGGTGGCCATTTTTACACAAGGAGACCTGACTGCTTAGCAGTGGTATGAGGACTTTACTGGAGAGGAGTTAATTTAAGAGAAAAACACAGGGAGCTAACATAAGAAACATGGGTAGACCATAGCCCGTCTCAATGGCCCGCGGGGACTATGTCGATCTCCTCTTTGTTTTACGGGGGTTTGCATGCCATCTGCAGCTCGTAGTTTTTGATCATGCATATGATTATGGTTCAGCAGGCCATGATAGTCAGGTGATTCCACAAAGATGACAATAATTAGGTAATCGATCACCGCTTGTACATTTTTATGGCAGGAAGTGTGGTTTTGCAATCAAATGTGATTACCAGGTAATTTCCCTCGATGTTCATAACAAATTTAACATGAGATGGCTACAAGAGATTTTGTTTCATATTTATTTTATTTTATTATTGGTGAATGAATGGATAATGTGTAGTGAATTTTACACACTTTAAAATTGAATTATGGAAAACAAAGCTAGTTAAGAACTAATTAAAATATTACATCTTATAAGTGGAGGAGAATTATGAATTTTGGTCCACTGTTATTTATGGGAGTAAGCTTCCAAACTTTAATGGAATGACGGAGTCTACGTTAATTAAAGAAAAAATGAAATATAATCCGATTTAAGTAAAATTAAATTTAAGTATGTTACAATATTCAACAGTTGTTTAAATTTTATTAGCAATATTAAGATCATAAACTATTAAGAAAAATTAGGATCACTTAAGCATAAACTATTGAGAAAAATTAGGATCACTTAAGAAAAGTTATGAACTTAATGAGAGTTTAGGGTTTTTGTGCGGGTCTGTGAAAGTTTATCTCAAAATAGGTCCCATTTGAAACTTATTTATAAAAATGGTACTGTAGCAAAATTTTTAATAAGAAAAGGTGCTAGTAGAGCTTGTGGCTTCAATAGTAATTTATAATATCACCGAAGGCATGGGCTTGTTCACTCTACAACAACCAAATTTAAACTTTCCATCTTCGATTTCTTTAATTGAGGAACAACGAAAACAAAAAGTTTATATTTTCCTTTTTTCGTTGCCCTTTTTTTTTTTTTTTTTCATCTATGGACCTCTAAAATTCTCATAAGCCAAACTTTATGCGCCGACTTGGCTAGAGATGGAAGAATCCGTGGAAGGAAGCAAAAGTTTATATTTGCATCTATGAACCTCCAAATATCTCATAGATCAAATTTGACGCTTTGACTTCATCGAAAATGGAAGAATTAGTAGAGAAAAAGATTGTGGGCTTCGTCTTTGGTCTAGAGAGAGAGTCATTGGTTCTCAGGTCTATTGAGCAGAAGGTACAAATAAAGCTTGAACCTTAAATACTTGCTACAGTAAAAGTAGGCTTTATATGTGTTTTGACTAAGCCATTTTATGAATAAGTTGGCTTTACGTGTGTTTTTACTAACCCATTTTATGAATAAGTTTTGAACGAATCCAATTTTAAGATTAAGTTTTAAAAACCAACCCTAATCTATACAAAAACTGAGGGTTTAGAGTAAATTTGAGCATTTGTCGATTTTAATCAACATGATAGGTTGAAAAACCGAACCTACCTTATGAGATGTGGATGATGAATTGATGATGAAGAATGAAAAAAAAAATATAAAATTCAATAAGATTGAAAATTTTAACTATCTTTATGTAGATTAGGAAAATTCTTATTCATTCAAATATCTAATATGTTTCTCTTGGCATAGGTTTAAGCACATTAAACAAACAAATTTCTTCAAGGCTCATATATTTTTAGTTCATTAATTTTAAGCTATATGTGCAACCAATTAGCAACAACAGGGACACTAGCCTTTTTTGCTTACTAATTTCTTTAAACAGATCATCTTGTAGTTACCTTATAAATTATTATTATTATATCTAAGAGTTAATCTTGATTCATTTCTTTTGCTACTTTTAAAGTTATAGAAAAATTATAATTTTATTTTAATTGAAGGTTTATGAATCCTTATATTTTTGTTATTTAGAAACAAAAAACAAAGGAGCACACATTGCCCAAGATGGAGCAGCAATCAACCGATTTTAAATTAGGTCAATAGAACTTATAGTTAGGTAAGCTAAAATGAGTTGAACCTTGCCCCGAGGCTACGTTAGATTATTAATTTAGGGTTTCTTGTGGATTTTTATTGCTAGATCGATTAAGATGGTTTTCTTTTTTTATCGAGTTCTAAATGTATTGCAAATTCCTCTAAAACTTTTAATTCCTAATCTAGCTCATGTATGAAAAGCTTATAACTTTTGTTATGGTATTTGAATTCTATTTATAGTTTGAAAAGCTTCTATGGTCCATTGATGATAGGGTTGTTTACGATTCGTTTAACCGGTTCGTGATCCTATTTTTCAAACCTAACCATAATGATCGGTTTTTAATATCTCGATCCTTAATCAATCCATCATAAATGGTTAACCGCTAAGTGTTTAGTATGTCAACAAACGACCTGGAGGAGAATTGCAACCATTAAGAATTCCAGAATGGAAGTAGGATGAGATAACTATGGATTTTGTGACGGCTTTACCAAAGACAGTAACCAAGAGTGAAATGATTTAGATCATTGTAGATCGGCTAACGAAATCGTCACATTTCATTCCACTTAGAGTCGGGTATTCACTTGAAAAATTGGCTCAGATTTATATTCGAAAGATAGTGAGATTACATGGTATACCAATGACCATCACTTCAGATAAAGATACAGATTGTTAGTTGATTCTGGAAAAATCTTCATGAAGCTCTTGGGACAAAGTTACAGTTTAGCACAGCTTTTCATCCACAAATTGACGGTCAATCGGAAAGGACGATTCGGATTCTTGAAGATATGCTTAGAGCTTGTGCTTTAGATTTTGGAAGGAATTGGGATGAACACTTACCTCTGGTTGAATTTGCTTACAATAATAGCTATCAGACAACGATTTAGATGGCTCCATATGAAGCATTATATGGGAGAAAATGTAGATCTCCTTTGCATTAGGATAAAGTGGGCAAGAGAGTGTTGATTGGTCCTGATTTGGTACAACAAGCAATTAATAAGATTCAAATGATTAAACAGAGATTAAAAGCCGCTCAAGACCGATATAAAAGTTATGCCGATTTAAGAAGAAGACCTTTGGAGTTTGAACTTGGAGATCATGTGTTTCTCAAGATATCCCCGACGAATGGAGTTTTTAGATTTGGAGTAAGGAGCAAATTGAATCCAAGATATATTGGACCATATGAAATTTTGAAACGAATTGGGCCATTAGCTTATAGATTGGCATTACCACCAAGTTTGTCAGGTGTTCACAATGTTTTTCATGTGTCTCAGCTTAGGAAATGCATATCTGATTTCGACGCTATATTGGACACAAATCAATCAAAGATACTACCAAATTTGACTACTGAGGAGAAACCGATTAGAATTTTAGGTAAAATAGACAAAGAATTGAGAAATAAGGTGATACCGATGGTAAAAGTCCAATGGAGTAACCAATCTGAGAGAAAAGCAATTTGGGAAGTGGAAAGCGTTATGAGACAGAAGTATCCTAAACTTTTTGATTAAGAAGGTAAGCTAAGTTTCGGGGACGAAACTTCTTGAAGGAGGGAGGAATGAAATGATCTAAATTTAATTTCTATTTAACTTCCATGTATATGTTTTATTTGTCTTAATTATTAAACTAAATAAGCATGTTGATTTGTGAGAGTTATGTTTGGTAATATTAATATTTGAGTATATGAGTTGGTAATAGTTTAAATGTGTCTAAGTTAGTATAATTTGAACATTTCATATGTGTTATTTTGCATATGTAATCAAATTAATGTCATTGTTTTATATATATTAATGTGTGTATAGTATAATTAATATTTGTGTCTTTTATACATTAATATGTTTATGTTATGTTTAAATTTATAAAATCAACTTTTGATTTGTTTAAGGAATAGTTGACAGAAAATTTACTTAATTAAGCCTAATTTTTATGCCTAAATTACACTCAAATGAGCCCCAAATTAACCCAAATTCAACCCAAAGTCTAATATGCCTTAAAAGTCAAACTTAAGATAATAATTAGTCCAAAATTTGCTTAATTAAGCCCTCTTTTGGCAGCCCTCTCATTCCATACGAATTTCCATTTTCTTTCTTTCCTTTTCTCTTTTTCTTTCACTTCAAGTTCCAAGCCCTAAACCAAAGAATAACACCAAGCTTTTTGAATCAAAACTCTCTCCAAGACAAGGCTTACTTATGTAAGTTAATATAAGTATAGCTTTTGTTTTATTTTCTTTTCTTATAGTATCTATGTAAGATCTTGGATAGAATGAGTTTAATGTCATATAAGTTGTTTTGTTCATGCATTGAAATAGGTTGGATTGTGTTTTGTTATTGTGTGAATTTGTTTATGTGTTGTGGTAGTTATATGAAGTGTTGGGAAAAAATAATTTTAATTGAGTAGTTGAAGTTGATGATGAGTGGAAATGGGATTTGAAGTGGTTTAAGGTGTTGTTATAATGTTCTAAGTTGCTAGGATTGATTAATGTAGCTAGGAAATAGTATATGAAGCTAAAAATGAACTTGAAGAAGGATTAAAAGTGTTATAGGTTAGAAATTTGCAATGTGAAAAACAGAGGAAATGAATTTTTTTCGAATAGGTCTGTTTTTGAACGTACGCCGGCATCTGGCACTTCAACGCTGTCGGCGTAGAGGCGGTGTTAGAAGTGAACAGAATCGATTTTTTTAAAGCTGATTTAAATGCCACTGGCTTTGCAAGAAAATTTTGCCAACGTTTATCTTTTTCAAAATATATGCCGGCCATTAGGTCTTCAAAGCCGCCGACGTATGGGCGTTGTTGGATTGGAACAGAATCAAAATATTTAACGTCGAGTGAAACGCCGGCGTATATTTCCCACGCTGCCAGCGTTCATTCAAATTTTGCCAGCTTTGGAAGGCTGTGTATCCCTGAGTTTTTCAAATTCAAACTTCTTCAATCTTTAATCTTTACTTCATATATGATCTCCTAATGAATATATAAGCTAGATAAACATGTTTTATGCATGAATTAGATATTAAAATTATATGCAAAGCTTATTGAATTCCCTTGTATAATTAATCTAGGATTGTGATATATATATATATATATATGGATGTGAAATCTATATTCAATTATTATTGTTCTGATATTCTTATTTCAGTTAAAGGTTCTTTGGTTAGTTCCTTACCGAGTAACTATAGTGATATACTATCGGGTTCAGGTACGCAATAGCTTGTTTGATGTTTGTTAGGACTAGGCATTCCTAATTTGATTTAATTCGATTCGGCTTAATGTTTTGATGAAATGGGTGTTTATTACGCTGTTTAATCTGGTCCGAGGAGCAACAAAACTGTCATGATGCAATGACATGTTAGTTAGGTGCTTAACCTAAGTCATGATGCAATGACTTTACCATGATGTAATGGTACGCTATGATGCAATAGCGATTCTTTTTGGTTAAGTGGGTAGCCGATAGGGGGAATCGTATCTGAGTAATATTTACTTAAACTTAGGGGAAATACCATGGTTTAGTTCAAAGTTTATGGGAACTTGTAAACTAGGATCATGTTGTGGACTTAGTTTAAGTAGAGTCGGGCAACGACTTTTGAACCCTAAATGAAGCTATTTTCTTTATGAAATAGATATAGGAGATATAAGTATTCGGACTGCTTATATCAACCCCTTGAGCAGCTGCTGTTACTCAGAATCCCTAAATTCCAGAGTGTGATTCCGAGGTTTGAATACCCTCCTGCTGTTTTGTAAAAGAAAACTTAATAAGATAATCACTTGTCCATTGATGCATTTCATTTGATTTAAGCCTGGCTTGATAACTTGCTCTTGTATTTTGTTATTGTGTAGGGGCCTTTGGCTCACTTTTGCTGTTTTGTAGGTAATAGAGACGAGTTATATGATGATTTGGGTTATGGTCAGACTTTAAGAAATTCATAGATGAGTGGGACGAATAGGATTCGAACACCCTGGATTTTTGGATGAGCTTTTGTTAAAGGAAAAGTCTTTGTATAGAAGGTTTGATAGATAAGCCTAAGATATAAAGACCTTAAGATCTCCTAGGGTTCTTTTTATATTAAGAAAACTTGTAAATTTTGTAGTGTCTTGTATTGACACTAAATTTTGTACGTGTGATGTATATATGTATAGATTGCTTTTATTAGTAATCTTGTTTTGTTAAAAGTTCTTTATAAAGTTTTAGTAGATTTGATCAAACAATTTTCATAAACTGTTAGTTTTAGGACAACCTTGCATATAATGTGAAAACGTTATATGTGGTTAGGGACTCGGTACTCTAAATCTCGGGATTTAGTGAGTCGGGTCTTTACAAATATTATATATATTACAATAGCTAAAAAAAAGGAAAATCAAATTAAGAAAAATGAGAAAACAAGCCTTTAGATGTATCATCATCAACAATAATCAAACCAAATTAATTACCACATCAACTCCCATTAAACATAAGATAATAGTATTTTAATCAAAATTCAAGGAGTATTGATATGTGTAAATGTATATGTAAATCATACGTATATATATATATTTAAAAAATAATTATATATATGTAAATTATATATAATATATTTATAAATATTGAAAACGGTTAACCATTAACCGTCGGTTTTTTATGGTTACAAATCAAAACCAAAATCGAAAACCGGAAAAAAAAAAACCATGATCCTAAATCGAAACCAATGGACCAGTTAACCATATTTTTCGGATTGGTTTTCCAGTTTTGATTTTGTTTTTCGATTTCATCGTTTTTTTCACACTCCTAATTGACGAGTCCGTCCAATCAACTATTTAACTGTTAAAATAAATATAGTAATTAGAATATTAATTAATTTAGTGATTCGATCACAATTGAGTATGGTGTGAGTTGTTAAATAGTGAGGTAGAATTTCCCAAACTATAAAGATGATTTCTTGTACTAAAATCCTTTTTTTTCCCTTTTAAGATCTAAAACATTTTCATTTTGCTACCTAATTTCACTTATTAGACATTCAATAGCTTTTATATGAAATCTCAAGTTTCATCCACTAGGGTTTTTCTTTTTCTTTTTTTAATTTTAATTTTATAACTATTGACTATTTTAAGTTAGGCTTTTAAATTAGAAAAAAAATTCAATTGGTGGTAATAACTATAACCTATATGACTAAGTACTAGAAAATTATTAGTTGTTATTCATCATGATCTTCCATCATCTCAATTGTTTTACATTTGTTGTTTCACTTCTCAAAAGGTTTCTATCCTAAAGCCAAGTTTCTAATTTTGTTTTCATAACTGTATCTCAAAGTCTTTGTTTTCATAATACTCTTTTGATCTGTTAAATTCTCCTATATTTATATATCAAAATTTACTACAAAAATATGAATTATAAATAAGTTTTTCAAAACTTACATGGCAGTGTTAACCATAGATTTTCCACTTTTGATATCTCAAGGGTTAATTTATTACCAGGTGAATAGTAATAAATAGGTTAATATCTATATATAGAGTTATAGTCTTATAGATAGGCTTTAAATTATTAAACTAACCCTTAAACTTTGATTTTGTACCAAACAACCTTTTAAATTTATTAAAGAATACTTTAATAAATCCTAAATTTTGATCTTGATATGTTTTTATCATACTAGACAATTGAATTTCTTGCTAATTTATCAAAGTTTAGTGGATCTTTTACAACATTAGAAGGTTTGGAGAACATATCCACATCTTAAACAAGTTTAGGGGATTATTTGAAATTTCACTTTTATTTAATTTCTCACCTTGGTTTCAAGACAAAAGTATTTATGAAAAAATTAGAAAAAAGAAAAACATTGAATGGTAATTCATGAGTGTAGGAACATGGGTTGCTATTCATCATTTTATGTAATAATAATTCTTTATGAATTGCTATGACTTTTGATTGAACACTGTAATATCAATTTTATATAGAAGAGGATAGAATGAATAAGAATTTATGTCAAGTGATCTGGTTGTTAGTATCTAAACTTTGCTAAATTGTGCAATTAATTACTTAAAACCTAAAATGTTAATTTGCTACCTTCAAACTTTTTGAGTATTATTGAAAGTTTCATATGAAGTAGTTTATTACAAAAGTAAATAATGTTTTGGTAGTTGGTTTAAAAAAATTGACAAATCTAGGTAGTTAATTAGAAAAAAATAGCAAGATTTGAGTATTAAATATGAAAATTGTCCTAAAATTTATACTTAAATAGTTAGTCTTTTATAACCGTCCAAATTTAAGAATTAAACTATTTTCAAAATCAAACTAATACTGAACCAATATTGATATGATAAATTAATCAAATTGAATCGATACAAATATAATACTGATGATATACGACGCTCATCGGATAACAACAAAACAATTGTCCGATAGCAACAAAACAAAAATCTGACAATACAATCAGGCTTACATGTTAAGTTCACCAATAACAACAAAACAATTATCACATAGGGAATGAACTTGGCCCATTTTAAGTTCTAAATGATGTAAATATCCAAATTTCAATCACAAGTAACAACAAAAAATAAAATTGACAAGAAATCAAAACTACGTGCCAACGGCAATGTATCAAGGTGTGCATGCATGGTCAGTATCAAGACTCCTAAAAGAAGAAAAACTAATAATTGAAAAGACTACCTTATTAGCACAATTGACAGCGGACAGAAAGAAAGTAGTTAAATGTCCACAAAGAGCAATAAAAACGGAGATATTCGTGTATGTATGGCCAATCATCAACTAGAAAGGATTAAGAGGATATTATATGACACGTGTAATATATATATATATATATATAAAAAATGTAATTAGTATTGATTTTCTAATAAGTGACCATATAAATAATTGTTATATTAAAAATTACTTATTACTTTGTTTATTTGTTAATATATAATTGATAGTTATATATCACGTGTATATACACGTAGTGTATAACACTTTCTGAATATTTTTCCAACAACAACATGGATATGGTTGTGAACTTATGATTCTCAAAATGAGGTTCTATCCATAATTTATAATGGGCTGGGTCAAATTATAAAATTGAATGATTGACTTGTAAAAGTTGGATATAATACGGAGATTTTATAGATTTTGAGGTTCTAAATTAGAATTAATCATGATTTTTTAAATGGAAAAAGATTTTATGTGGATTTTATTTAGAAGATGCCTCCTAGAATTATAAAATTATAAAATATTGAGAGTCAAATTGTGATTTTGACAGTCATGATGTAAATTGGATTAAGAGCAGGCAAGTAGTGCTCAAAAAAAAAAAAAAAAGAAAAAAAAAGGAGGGAATGAGATTTACTTTTGTTTAGAGGGGGAAAGTAAATTTGGTAAATGGAAAAAGAAGACACTATTTTGAAATTTACTCTATTAAAATACTTTTTGTTTTTTATATTACAACAAGAATGGAGAAGTCGAATCTGATACTTCTCACTTGAAAGAACAAGCGCGATACAATTAGGCTATAAAGCCATTGGCTAAAATACTTTGGTTTGAAGTTTTAATTTTTAATAAAATATTTACTATTTAGGGAAATTTTTCCCTTAGTATTAAGTGCCGTGCTTGCAAAGATTTTTATTTTTATTTTTTTACTAAGTAAAATCTTCATCCTTTTTTGTCACGGCCATTTCTCAAAATAATTAAGACACTCCTATAAAATTAGAGATAGGACATCCCGTTCAATTCTTTTAAAAAAAAAGGACAAATTATATTTATCAATCATCTAATCACTCAGTCACTATTATTATCACTATCATTATCAGTAGTCAGTCTCACAATTAAATTTATAATACTTTGTTTAATGATATAATTTAAACAATCAAGATATAAATAGAATAATCTCCTTGAGCATCCGAATTTACACATCAAAGGTTAAATGCGAAATTGGTTAATAAAACTTTATAGGTGAATTTAATTTGATATATAAATTTTGAAATGTATCAATTATCTAAAAAAATTAGTCTTTTATTAAACTTTTACTCTCTCTCCTAATAACTTTTAATACTAATAAATTACCTCTTGTACTTTAGTAATATGAGTAAAATGGTGATAGGAAGTTAATAAAATTGGCCATAAAAGTTTACACCAATATTAAATTAATGAGCTACTTTAAAATTAATGTATCGAATTGAATTTTTCGTATAAAGTTTATAAAATAAATTTGACATTTCTTTTATTTGGAAAATAAATATAAATAAGAAATTATGAAAGAGGGAAAGGTTCTAAAATTGAAATTTTCAAGATTGTCCTCCGTTTTTCCGGGATAGATTTCCTTGTCTGGATTCTATTCTTACACGCAAGTAGGTCTTGAAAATTTTTTTGAAGGTTAGTGCTGTCAACTTCCATCAGCCATTGTCTGACTTGATCGGTTCGTCGTTTTCCTTCATTACCTTGATCTGATTGCCAAATAAGAGGAATGAAATATGGATATTTTGGATGTGGAATTTTTATTTATATTACATTTATATCATATTTATTTAGTTAACTTATGAATAAAATTATTAGTTTTTTTTATTAAAATATGTTTTTTATAAAAATTTATTTAAAAATAATAAAAATATCATGCTAGAATAATCTTAAAAATATAACAAAACAAATAGACTAGGATAGAAATATTTTTATCTATCTTGTTATGTATGTATATGTTCAAATAAACGAAATCTAAACCTACTCTGATCACTTGAAATCATTTTAGAATACGTGCTCTGTAAAACAAATTACACGTTTGAGGATATTCTAGGGAGCTTGCACATTCTTTTTACATTTTTTTTAATGTTTAATAATCCATAATGAATAATATCAAAATTGTAAGTTAATATCACCTCATAATGTACATCATAAACAAAGATACACATAACATATTTCAATAAAAGAATAAAATAATAACAAAAAACAGTTGTACTTATGTAAGTTAAAAAATTGAGAGAAATTTAATTATTTCACTGAATGTTGCTGTTACAAAATTGTATTTTAGTTAATAATTTTGTTAGATGTATTAATTAGTTAGCAATTGTTAGATAGTAGAGATGGAAAATTAAAGAATAATGTTATAAATACTACCTGAATTTTGGTAAAATATTTAATTATATATCTGAATTTTGAAATTAATCAATTTAATACTTAAACTTTAAAATTAATCAATTTAATATTTACAAAACTTTTAAATTGATCAATTTAGGATAGTTTATGAAAAGTACTTTTTGATACGAAATTGATCAATTTCAAAATTTATGTATTAAATTAATCATTTCTAAATTTCAATTTAGGTATAGTTAGTAACATTAACCCAAAATTAAATTGACATCAGAAGTAACTTTCTAGTTATTGAGAGAGAGAGAGAGAGAGAGATGCAGACTATTACAAATAGTTCTATTACAAAAATCTAAAAATTTATTCAATAAGAAAATCACGTATCAAAAATAGTCTTTTCTTTTATAGATACTGTCGGCCAAAACAAACAAACCCCACAATTTCGTTTCTGATAGTTGAACTGACCTAAAAGGATGGGTTTCTGAGTTAAGGCAACCAGAATTATCATTGTTTTTTATCAAATCAAAATTATATGTTATAACCATATTATACGAGTAATGTTTATGGAACCTTGCATATAATAAAACATTATGGGATATCCTTAAATTTAAATCTATCATAGATTCCAAGCGGTAAATATATCTTAGTTTCTTTATTTTATTTTTGGTTTATATAAAAGGCCACGAGAAAAAAATATTTATTATTTTTGAAGCTACACAGGGGTGTGCAAAAAAACAGATAAAACTAAAAAACTGAATCAAAACTGCAAAACCAATAAAAAAAGGAAAAAGGTTAATTGGTCCATTGGTTTTGATTTAAAGTTAGATTTTTTTATTTTTTTTTTATTTTTATTTCTGTTTATAATCATAAGAAACTGATGGTTTTGGTTAACTGATTTGATATTTATAAATATATTTATATTGTATGGTGGGGTTACTGCAGCTAGCCGACCATGTGCGATAGGCGTGGCGGTCAACCAGAGAGAAGTCCTGAATTGATGACACGTATAGGATGTCGTAGACAGAGGCGTGGAAGGAAGGATAGGCAAACCCGGTTTCTCGAGTACGCGAGTATGACAAAAAATCAAAATAAGTAGACTCGATCGTTCTTGACTCGTTATTGGTAGAATAGATGCTTTAATCTTTCGTGGAGATGTTTCAACAGAGTATTTTGCCTTACTCTCAATCTTAGCAATCTGCAAAATGCCCTAAAAAGAGAGGAGAAGTATCTTATTTATAGATGTTGGAGGCGAGCAGTAGCCATTGGATGAATCCAAATGGATGGTTGAGATGAAGCATTAATTGCAACTATTGGATCTCTTTTATGAATCCAACGGCTAGAATTCATCCCTTCTTTTATGTATATGGGCATGGGTTTTGGATATGGGCCTAGAATAAAATGAGGGCTTTATAATAAAAATGGAGCCCATTTTCTTATTAAAGTAGCCCATCTTTAACATAAAATAGAAATAGGCTCATTTTATTCTAATAAGCCCTATTTTAGCTAAATAAAGCCCAAATTAACCCATGATGATATTTTTGGAGTGAGCAGAATAAACCGGTTCGACGATCCCTATTCCGAGTCTACTGAACCAAATCTTCCTACGACATCCCTTATTGGATTAAATCTTCTAAGCCCTGTTACTAGCCTAGAAGATTGGCCCATTGTATTAAATTGGGCCAAAAGTCCAATTATCGAAATGATCCTCTATATATATACAATACGAGGTACGAACTCGCATTATGCTTGGTTTATCATTTAAAAAAATAGAACTTAATTTTAGTAAAAAAAAATAATATTATATAAAAAATTAAAAGCCTTTTTTTTATTTTACTTTTTTTTAGTTAATGATATACTGTAAAGACCCGACCTACTTAATACTAATATTAAGTAAATCAAGTCCCTAACCACATATAATATTTTCATTTTATATGTAAGGTTGTCCTAAATCTAACTATTTATGTAAATTGTTTGTTTAAAACCATTAAAACTTCATATAAAGACTTTTCATAAAAGAATTACTCACATGAATAATCTATACACATATAAAATATTTATAAGAAAATATTTACAAACTTTGTGTCTAATAGATGACACAACAAAACTTACATATTGTGTCGAACTAACAAGGAAAATAAACTTGAAATCTCTTTTTACAACATAAGGCTTAACTAACAAGCCTCCTAACAAAATACAAAATACATTTCCTTTAACAAAACATTTTAAACAAAAACTTTCATGAAAAGCCATAAGCAAAACCCAGGCTCCTATCTGTCCCATTCATCTAGGAATTTCTCCTAGTAACTCCCATAACCCAAATCATCATAGTAATCACCATCACCTGAAAAGTATCAAAAGCGTGCCAAAGACCCAATACACAGTAACAAAACCAAAAGCGATATGGCAAGCAAACTTAATCTAGTGCAATGCAACAACTCATATTTAATTAGCTTTAATTAGAATTCATTAAACAAAACAACATTGGAGTATTCAAACTCTAAGACAAACAAGGATATTAGGGGTCCTAAGTAATATCAGTTGCCCAGGGGGTTGATACAAGTAGCCCAGATACTTATATCTTCTACAAAACTTTCTAAAAGAAAAATAATCTCATTTAGGGCTCCTAGCCGTTGCTCAACTCTACTTAACTTAATCTATAAATGAAATAGCCATAATTTTAATACATATTAATGCATGCTAAATTTGATAATTATATGTGTGTATTTGTTTGAGTGGATTAGTGTGTTTGTAATGTTGAGTGTGTTATAATGTATGTGATTAGATAATAAGCTATGGTAATATAATTAGGATGATAATTTACTTATGTTATCAATTATTATGTTAATGCAAGTGGTTGTTGTAGTAATTAATACTTGATGAATTGAGTTTATTTTAAGCTAAGTTTGTAGTCTTTAACTTAGCAGATTTTTGGCCCTTTTAAGCCCAAATCCAAGCCCAATCACGACCCAAATCCCATAAAAAATCTGCCCCAAAAGTCAATATAGATTAGGATAAACATTAAAGCTTAATTGCATACTTTAGACAATCCAAAATAGAGCAAAGGGGAAGAAAATTAGTAACTCTTCTAAGGCAAAAAATTTCAACACCCAAACTAAGCTTTCTTGGACTCAACACACCAAGAATCCTTCCCCAAGCCTTATATATACATTAAGGTAAGTTTATTTGATGTTTAAAGTGTTTTATTTCTCTTTAATCCTTGAATTTTTCTGTCAAAAGTAATGCATGATGAAATATATTTGTATTGTTATTTTGTGAAGTTGAGATAGCTTAGGACTTGTTATGGAAGTACAAGGATGGTATTGAGTTGTAGTGTGATGAGAGGTTGTTATTATTGAGTTGTTTTGAAGAGTAGATTCATGTTGGAGTAGTGGAAGTGAAGTAAATGAAATCATTGTGTTTTGTATGTTTTAATGGTTCAGGAATAAGCTTTGTATTTCATTGATGTCAGGAGGAAGTTTATGTATGCTAGATGATATAAGGTTCTTATACCATGTATTAGGAAGGTTATATTGTGACTTGGAATGAGTTGGAAGAGTTAAAATGTAAAAATTTTATGTTTGGAAAACAGAGGAATTCTACAACTCGAATTGCAGTGTACGCCGCCTCGTACGCCACAGCGTACTTGCCGACGTTAGAATTTTTACTTCTGATCTTTTGAAATTTTTCTTAAATGCCATCGGCATCGACTCAAAGGTTCTATACAAAATGTATATTACTTAACGCTGCCTTATATGCCGCCGGCGTATAATCCTACACCGCCGGCGTTAAGGTTTGCATTGCCGGCGTTGATTGCCAGCATGGACTTTGTAAATTTCAAATTTTTCTAACTTCTTCCAACATCTTCCAACACATGATATAAGACTTTTGATCAAATATTTGCTATATATCTATGTTATGTGATGACTTTGGATTGTTTTTGCATAAGATTCAATAATTTTCCTAAAGTTCTAACCTAGTGAATACAAGATTGACTTAGGATAGTAATGTGATATAGTTGATTTATGTGGAACAGAGATAAATACTCATTGGAGATTCCGTCGATTCCCAACCGATCCAGGTACACAATACTTTGATTGATTGTTGCTTAGGATAGGCATATACCAATTTGACCTTAATCAAAGAATAATGAAAGATATTGAAATTGGTTGTGCTTTACGTCGTTGAATCCATCCGAGGAGCGACAACCTTGTCATGATGCAATGGCACGGTAGTTTAGGCACTTAGCCCAATCTTTTGTCATGATGCAATGACTCAAATCATGATGCAATGGTTCACCATGATGCAATGGTGGTTTCTTATTGGCTAAGTGGGTAGCTAATAGGGTTAACTGTATCGGTATATTCTCTACTTAGGCTCGGAGGAAATAATATGTTTTAGTTCACGGTATGGGACCGTTGAACTAATTGATGTTATAGACCGGATAAGTGGATGTATAAAGGAGTGTGAACCCTAGATGATGCTATTAATATTCTATCGGTTAGATATAGGAGATATAGATATCCGGTCTATCTATATCAACCCCCTGAGCAGCTGCTGTTACTCAGGACCCCTAATTCCCAAGCTTGAATCGGAGTTTGAATACTCCAGTGTTGTCTATCACTTAACTAAAGATAATGAAGTTGTGGTGATTTATTGCATTGCATTTAGTTAAGTGCATGCATATGTATTTGTTTGCATTATTGTGTACTGGGCCTTTGGCTCATGCTGCTATCTTGCAGGTGACTTTGATGACGAGCTCTATGACGATATGGTATGGGACTGACTGGGAGACTCTATGGATGACTAGGAGAGAGAGCCTAGTATATGCTTAGGATTCCTTTTGATGTAATTTTTTGAAGTGTTTAGGCTTATTTGTTAAGCCTTAGAATGTATTTGATTTGAATTGTATTTGTAATGTAGTGGGTTGTAAGTAGATTTCTATGTTTATGTGATCCTTGGGAAGTTGTAATGTATAAATGATGTATGTCTTGTATATAGGTGATGACCCACTACTATGTAGTGGTAATGTTTCTTAATTCAAATCATGAATGTTATATTGTTTTAAACAGGCAGCCATTACAAACACTCTTTTTAAGACGACCTTACGTATAATACTTGAATATTGTTCCTAATATTTGGGTATTATGCGTGGTCGGGAGATTTGGCACACTTAATATATGGGTTAAGTGGGCGGGTCTTTACAGTTGGTATCAGAGCCTTAGTTTGTATGACTGCTTGTTTAAATGAGATTGCTAAATATGATTTGACTTTAAGTGTATGTGATTTGTTTAGGATAAACTTAAATTGACTTGAGTGACGATTGTTTCATTATTACTTATTGTTTGCTTGATTGTTGATTGAATGACATTTCATTAGGATTGCATATTTAATAAAGGCCATGCATATATTGTATGTTGATCAGATGGACAGAACTCGAGACAACTAGACAACAGTCGGAAAGAGAGGACATGCCACCTCCTCCATCATCATCAACTGCTCAAGCTTCTATTTCATCATCTATTCCAGCTTCTACTACTACTCCATCTCCTGCTTCTGCTTCTACAGCTCAAGCTCCACAACCACCTCCGATGCCCCAAATGCCTTCTTTTCCTCCATGCCACCAATGCCAAGATGACACAATGCCAATGGGAGATCCGAATGCTATGTGTGCGATATTCAGAGATATGTTTGCTATGATGCAACAGTATCAACAAATGATGTACCAACACCAGCAACAGTTTATACAACAACATACTCCTCAAGCGATGGGACATGGAGCAAATGTGCAAGGCAATGAGAGGAATGACCAAGTTAAATTACATGATTTTGTCAAGATTGTGCCAGAGTTTGATGGAACAATTTCAGATCCTACTACTGCTGAGCATTGGGTTGAGGAACTAGAGAAAGCCTTTGCAGCTAGTGAAGTTCCAGAGAATAGAAAGGTTGACTTAGCGGTTTATATGCTCAAGAAGGATGCAAATAATTGGTGGAGATTGACAAGTCAAGACATGGTGAGACCGATTTCATGGTTTAGATTCAAGAAGCTTTCTTTCTACAATATTTTCCCAACACGTCCGAGAACAGATGATTTCAGATTGGTGAGTCTCAGGCAAGGCAATAGAACAGTTGAAGAGTATTATGCAGAGTTTTGTAGATTGCTCAGATTTGCTGGAGGCATATACAATGATGAAAGGATGAAAGTTCAGAAGTTTCAATGGATTGAATAGGAAATCAAGGGAGAAGTTAAATGTTTCAACTTCCGACTTATCAGATGCTGTGAATAAGCAAAGTTGGCAGAACAGATTCAGAATGAAATAAGACCCAAAGTGATAGGAGCTACATTTCTAGGAAAAACCTGCACCCTTCACTCCTACAAGAAGTATGATAACTTATGGCAAAGGGAAGAAACCATTTCGGAAAGAAATTGAATTTGGGATCTTCTACTAAGACTTCTACTCCCTTCAACACATTTGAGAAGAGATGTCCTAGATGTTTCGGGCCTCATGATCAAATTCAATGTAAGTGGACTCCGGGAGCATGTTTTGCTTGTGGAAAGTAGGACACAAAGCTTCAGAGTGTAAGGATCCATGCTACAACCTATTTTCTGTGCCTATTGCAAACAAGAGGGCATCATGTAGCTAATTGTACAACCAAACCAAGAAATGGTCCTAACCCGGGAAAGGAATGACAGCAGCTAGGATCTTTGCTTACAACAATGTGAGAAAGCTCCATCAGTAGATACTCTAGCAGGTACTATAATGATTGCAAATCATCCAGCATATGCATTAGTAGACACTGGTGCAACTCATGCATGTTTAGCTGAAAAGTTTGTGAATGAGTGTGGTTTGAAATTTGAAGTGTTGACTGATAGAGTAATGAGTATTAATACTGCTTTGGGTGTGAAGTCTAGACAGCCTTGTATTTGTAGAGAAGTTAATGTAAGAATTGCTAATAGTGATATGCCAATTGATATGATGGTTTTGCCTATGGTTGATTTTGATGCGGTTTTGGGTATGAATTGGTTAAATATGTATAAAGTAATTATAGATTGTAATAAGGCGGAGATGAGTTTTGATCTGGAGAGTGGGAAGGTTACTCATGTCTTGGAGAGGAAGAGACCTAAGAGTATGTATACAATGGAGTTATGGGAGAAGACTTCAGAAACAGTTGTAAATGGTGAAGAGCTTGATATTGGTGTAGTACCTGGTGAGAGACTTTGTAGATGTTTTCCCTGAAGAATTACCTGGGTTACCACCAGATAGGGAAATTGAATTTGGTATTGAAGTGATTCCGGGAACCACTCCTATATCAAAGGCTCCTTATAGAATGGCTCCTGCGGAATTGAAAGAATTGAAGATTCAGTTGGAGGAATTGCAAAAGATTGGTTTCATACGACCTAGTATTTCCCCATGGGGTGCTCCTGTTCTCTTTGTGAAGAAGAAAGATGGAAGTCTACGATGTGCATCGATTATAGGGAGTTGAATCAAGTTACAATTAAGAATAAGTATCCTTTGCCCCGTATTGATGACTTGTTTGATCAATTAAAAGGAGCGACAGTCTTCTCAAAGATTGATTTGAGGTCAGGTTACTATCAACTTCGAATTAAACCGAAGATGTACCAAAAACGGCCTTTCGCACTCGATACGGACATTTCGAATTCTTAGTTATGCCGTTTGGTTTGACGAATGCCCCTGCCCCTTTATGGATCTTATGAATAGGGTATTCAAGGACTACTTGGATTGGTTTGTGATTGTATTTATAGATGATATCCTAGTGTATTCGAGAAGTGAAGAGGAACATGAAAAGCATTTAAGTTTGGTTCTTCAAAGGTTGAAGGAAAGGAAGTTATATGCCAAGTTTAGCAAATGTGAGTTTTGGTTGAAAGAAGTTGCATTTTAGGACATATTATCACAAAGGATGGGATATCTGTTGATCCTGAAAAGATTAAGGCAGTATTGGAATGGCCAAGACCTACCAATGTTACTGAAGTGAGAAGTTTCTTGGGTTTAGCAGGTTATTATCGAAGATTCGTTCAGGGATTCTCAAAGATTGCCACTCCGTTGACAAAGCTAACCCGGAAGCATATGAGATTTGAGTGGGATGATCAATGTAGAGAAGTTTCAAGACTTGAAGAAAGATTAATATCTGCACCTATCTTAGCTTTACCCGTTAATGAAAGGAATTCACAGTCTATAGTGATGCTTCAATACAAGGTCTTGGATGTGTTCTGATGCAAGACAACCGAGTGATCGCCTATGCATCTAGACAATTGAAGCATGAAAGAATTATCCTGTGCATGACTTAGACTTGCAGCAGTGGTTTTAGCTTTGAAATTGTGGAGACATTATTTGTTTGGAGAAAAGTGTAAGATATTCACGATCACAAAAGTTTAAAGTATATCTTTACTCAGAAAGAATTGAATATGCGTCAAAGAAGATGGCTTGAGTTAATCAAGGATTATGATGTAGAGATTCTATATCATCCGGGAAAAGCCAATGTGGTAGCCGATGCTTTGAGTAGGAAGAAACAAATGAGTATGGCGACCATGATTACGAGTCAAAAGAAATACAAGAAGATCGAAGATTGATATTGAAGTAACTTTGGACAAAGTGAAGTGATGATTGCAAATTTGACACTCCGACCATCTCTTATGGATTTGATTAAGCAAAGACAACAAGAAGATCTAGAAAGTGTGAAGATAAAAAGTGCATACAAGAGGAAGAAGAAAAGAATTGAGACTTGATGAAATGATGTTATCAGGTTTGGAAATAATATATACCAGAGACGGGGAAATTGAGGAGAGAAATCTTGAAGGAAGCTCATGCAACGGCGTATTCAATACATCCAGGGTACGAAGATGTATAAGGATCTGAAGAAGAATTATTGGTGGAACAACATGAAGAAAGACGTTGCAGAATATGTATCCAAGTGTGTAACATGCCAGCAAGTAAAGATCGAACATCAAAGACCTGGTGGTGAGTTGCAACCATTATCAATTCCGGAATGGAAGTGGGATGATATAACCATGGATTTTGTGAGTGCATTCCCTAAGACCCCTGCCAAGAATGAAGTTATATGGGTTATTGTGGATAGATTGACCAAATCATCACATTTTATACCATTGAGAGTCGGTGTTCATTGGAGAAAATGGCATGGATTTATATCCAAGAGATAGTGAGACTCCATGGTATTCCGGTATCGATTACATCAGACAGGGATACTCGCTTTGTGAGTCGCTTTTGGAAGAGTTTACATGAAGCACTTGGTACGAAACTTCAGTTTAGTACGGCTTTTCATCCTCAAACTGACGGCAATCCGAGAGGACAATACAGATATTAGAAGATATGCTTAGAGCTTGTGCCTTGGATTTTGGAAGAAATTGGGATGATTATTTGCCTCTAGTCGAATTTGCTTACAATAACAGTTATCAGTCGGCAATACAAATGGCTCCATATGAAGCACTATATGGAAGAAAATGTCGATCACCTCTCCACTGGGATGAAGTAGGTGAGAAAGCTCTAATTGGTCCAGAATTGATTCAACAGGCGATAGACAAGATTCAACTCATCAAGCGAAGATTAAAAGTTGCACAAGACCGATATAAAAGTTATGCTGATGAGAGAAGAAGACCGTTGGAATTTGAAGTTGGAGATCATGTTTTTCTTAGAGTTTCTCCAACCAAAGGAATAATCAGATTCGGTGTTAGAGGAAAATTGAATCCGAGATACATAGGTCCTTTTGAAATCTTGGAAAGAATTGGACCTTTGGCGTACCGGTTAGCATTGCCACCCAATTTGTCGGATGTACACAATGTATTCCATGTTTCACAATTGAAGAAGTGTATATCAAATCCAGATACCGTGATTGATACAAATCATCTCGAAATTCGACCTAATCTGATAATAGAGGAAAAGCCTATTAAGATTTTGGAAAGAATGGATAAAGTGTCTGGTGAAAGTTCAATGGAGTAACCAATCCAAGCATGAAGCGGTTTAGGAAGTTGAGAATATGATGAGACAGAAGTATCCCGAGTTATTTTAGCAGTGATTGAGGTAAGTTTCGGGACGAAACTTCTTGAAGGAGAGAAGAGTGAAATAGCCATAATTTTAATATATATTAATGCATGTTAAATTTGATAATTATATGTGTGTATGTGTTTGATAATGTTGAGTGTGTATAATGTATGTGATTAGATAATAAGCTTGGTAATATAATTAGGATGATAATTTACTTATGTTATCAATTATTATGTTAATGCAAGTGGTTGTTGTAGTAATTAATACTTGGTAAATTAAGTTTATTTTAAGCTAAGTTTGTAGTCTTTAACTTAGCAGATTTTTAGCCCTTTTAAGCCCAATCAAGGCCCAAATCCCATAAAAAATCTGCCCCAAAAGTCAATATAGATTAGGATAAACATTAAAGCTTAATTGCATACTTTAGACAATCCAAAACAGAGCAAAGGGGAAGAAAATTAGTAACTCTTCTAAGGCAAAAAATTTCAACACCCAAACTAAGCTTTCTTGGACTCAACACACCAAGAATCCTTCCCCAAGCCTGATATATACATTAAGGTAAGTTTATTTGATGTTTAAAGTGCTTTATTTCTCTTTAATCCATGAATTTTTCTGTCAAAAGTAATGCATGATGAAATATATGTGTATTGTTATTTTGTGAAGTTGAGATAGCTTAGGATTTGTTATGGAAGTGCAAGGATGATATTGAGTTGTAGTGTGATGAGAGGTTGTTATTATTGAGTTGTTTTGAAGAGTAGATTCATGTTAGAGTAATGGAAGTGAAGTAAATGAAATCATTGTGTTTTGTATGTTTTAATAGTTGAGGAATGAGCTTTGTATTTCATTGATGTCAGGAGGAAGTTTATGTATGCTAGATGATATAGGGTTCTTATACCATGTATTAGGAAGGTTATATTGTGACTTGGAATGAGTTGGAAGAGTTAAATGTAAAAATTTTATGTTTGGAAAACAGAGGAATTCTGCAACTCGAATTGCAGGGTACGCCGCCTCGTACGCCGCAGCGTACTTGCCGACGTTAGAATTTTTATTTCTGATCTTTTGAAATTTTTCTTAAATGCCGCCGGTGTTGGGGTTGAAATTGCCAGCATAAAGACTCAAAGGTTCTGTACATATTGCATACTACTTAACATCACCTTATACGCCACCAGCGTATAATCCTACACTGTTGGCATTAATGTTTGCATTGTCGGTGTTGATAGCTAGCGTGGACTTTGTAAATTTCAAAATTTTCTAACTTCTTCCAACATCTTCCAATACATGATATAAGACTTTTTTATCAAAGATTTGCTAATATATATTATATATGTTATGTGATGACTTTGGATTGTTTTGCATAAGATTCAATAATTTTCCTAAAGTTTTAACCTAGTGAATATAAGATTGACTTAGGATAGTAATGTGATATAGTTGATTTATGTGGAACAGAGATAAATACTCAGTTGGAGATTCCCGTCGATTCCTAAACCGAACCAGGTACACAATACTTTGATTGATTGTTGCTTAGGATAGGCATATACCAATTTGATCTTAATCAAAGAATAATGAAAGATATTGAAATTGATTATGCTTTACGTCGTTGAATCCAGATCCGGGGAGTGACAACCTTGTCATGATGCAATGGCACGGTAGTTTAGGCACTTAGCCTAGTCTTTTATCATGATGCAATGACTCAAATCCATGATGCAACGGTTCACCATGATGCAATGGTGGTTTATCTTAGATAGCTAATGGGGTTAACTGTATCGGTGTGTTCTCTAATTAAGCTTGGGAGGCAATAATATGTTTTAGTTCACGAGTATGGGACCGTTTAACTAATTGATGTTATAGACCGGGTAAGTGGAGTGTATATAGGAGTGTAAACCCTAGATGATGCTATTAATATTCTTTATCAGATAGATATAGGAGATATAGATATCTGGTCTATCTATATCAACCCTTTGAGCAGCTGCTGTTACTCAGGACTCACAGAATTCCCAAGCTTGAATCAGAATTTGAATACTCCAGTGTTATCCTACTCACTTAACTAAAAATAATGAAGTTGTGGTGATTTATTGCATTGCATTTAGTCAAGTGTGCATGACATATGTATTTGTTTGCATTATTGTGTATTGGGCTTTTGGCTCATGCTGCTATCTTGCAGGTGACTTTGATGACGAGCTCTATGACAATATCGGCCATGGGACTGACTGGGAGGATTCTATGGATGACTAAGAGAGAGAGACCTAGTATATGCTTAAGATTCCTTTTTGATGTAATTTTTGTGAATTGTTTAGGCTTATTTGTTAATCCTTAGAATGTATTATGATTTGAATTGTATTTATAATGTAGATGGGTTGTAAGTAAGATTTCTATGTTTATGATCCTTGGGAAATTGTAATGTGTATAGATGATGTATGTCTTGTATATAGGTGATGACCCACTACTAATGTAATGGCAGTGTTTCTTAATTCAAATCATGTGAACGTTATATTTGTTTTAAACTGGTAGCCATTACAAACACCTCTTTTTAAGATGACCTTACGTATTATATTTGAATATTGTTCCTAATATTTGGGTATTATGCGTGGTCTGGAGATTTGACACACTTAATATATGGGTTAAGTGGGCCGGGTCTTTACAATAACATCATCCAATTCAATTATTCCCATAAACACTTGAACTAAATCATATTATTTCCTTCTAAGAATAAGTAAATGTTACACAATTACCAAATACCCTATCGATTACCCGTTGAGGCACTAATGAAAATCATTGCATCATGATATGTGTCCTAAGCGCCTATACTAACATGTCATTGCATCATGACATTAAAAGATAATGCCGCTCTCCGGACCGAATTCAACGGCGAAAATTACAAATCAAAACAAACATAACTTAAGTCATCTTGAACTAGGTCAAGTTAGAATATGCCTAACTTAGCAAACAATCAAGCAATTCACTGCGTACCTGAGATATGCAAAGAATCAACAGGGGCATTCAAAGAAAGATAAAAGGAAGCACTCAAAGGAGTAGGAGTTTCTATCACTGTAACAAAGAAAATCAACTTAAATCAATATTTATACTTAATATAATATATAAAACTTGATTAATTCTAAGCTTAACATTCATATAAGCTTTTTAATTAATCATAAAACTAGACAATAAATAAGGAAAAAATATAAATAAGTAAAATTACAACAAATAAATTTAATAAAGATTTTTTTTTTAAACAGAAAGTGATACACCCTTGAGTACAGGCTGTATCAAATGAAACACCCCTATATATGGGCTGTTCTGAAAGCTATATCAACCATGGAAAAACATACTATGAATTAGAAAATGAAACACCCTTGGATATGGCCCGTATCCAAGGTTGTTTCAACCTAGGGGAAAACACATTTTGACTCCAGAAAGTGAAACACCCTTGGATATGGTCCGTATATAAGGCTGTTTCAACCCAGGGGAAATGAAATTCAATATCAGAGAGTGATACATCCTTCTAAACAGGCCGTATATCAAGGTGTATCAAAATTTTTTTACACTCCCCTATTTCAAACTCTATTTTTTCCCACTTTTCTCATATCCTATCATACCCTAAGCCTAAAATAAACATCTTTCATGATGCCTCACGCAATTATCAATACAAAACAAGTATAAACTCCATTTTAACAACATCAAACAACTCTCCACATCACTTAACATGAATCAACTCCTTCATCACCAACTCTTACCAACTTAATATACATAAAACAACTTCAACACTCATCCTAACTCATTAAACTCCAACACTTCAACCCAAAATGACATTAGAGCTTACAACAACCTATCTACTATAACTTTAATCATCTAAAAGCATTCTTAAACAACTCAACAACAACTCAACATAATAAGATTACTTGTAATCTACCATGAACTAATTTTTGATAGAAAATTCATGGAACAAAAGGCCATAAATCATCACAAAAAAACATGTATACTTACTTTAAACTTGTATAAGATGATCGGGAGTGAATTCTTGGTGAATTGAGCAAGGAAACTTATTCAAATAAGTTAGGAAAATGGGCATGGAATTTCCCACGAATTTTGGTCTACTTTTTTATCTATTTTTGGATGTCTATTTTTTGCCTAAATAAAAGTTGATATTAATCCCTTATGAGTTGACTTTTAAGGCAGATTTTGAAAAAAAAAAAAATACATGAGGGGCTTTGGGCCTTAAATTTGGCTTGCTTTTGGACTTTGTTTAATTAACAATTGGAGCTTGGGTTTGGGCTAAGAAAATCTGCTATGTCTAGTATTTGGATTTAGGTTGAGTGTGTTCTTGAAGCTTAATTTTAACATGAATTGAAATAACAATATGCACTAATATCAACCACGCTAACACACTATACTTATTTTTATCACATATAACTTATCAACCATATTTATATATATATATATAAGTAATTTTTAACAATATCAATCATCAAATCACATTCACACATAAATTATAGAATACACTAATCATGCCATTTATCTATATTACTAATTCATCCTAACATATCAATTTTCATTCAACTCAACACTTAATAAAATTTTATAATTTACTCAAATCAACATATATATATAAATATATATATCCAATTGTGCATGAAAATTAAGTTATTTCATATACCTTTTTGATGTTAACATCATGTTTAATGCAAAGATAGGCAACATTTGGGGAGCTTTTAGGATCTCATTGATGAGACTATTCAATCAACTATTTAACCATTAATATGGTGTGAACCATTGATACTGATGGAACCAGTTCCTGAACTATATAATTTCTCCAACATTTGGGTAGATAAAAGCAAGAAGGAAAAAAAAAAAAAAAAACAGCTTCCATTTAAACTTGTTTTTTCACATAAAATTGATGTTGTTATTCATCCCCTCCATATGATGTCATACCATTGGTTTTCATATGTTGCAATTAAAAGTTAATAGCCTATAGTACAAAATAAATAAAATGCACTTTTAAGTCAAAGTACAAGGTAAAATAATATTTGAAGGATAGTAATCGTCCTATTATACACTTGAATTACGATTTTCAAACATCTATGAGCCTCATTTTAATGTAACACCGATTTTAAACATCCAAAAATCTTATTTTAATGTAACAACAATTTGCATCTAATTTTCTCATATACTATCTGCTCACCTTTGTCTTTATTGATATATCTATCATATTGAAAACTAAAAATATATATAATATTTTTTCTTCTTAAAATGCGATAATAGACACGAGATAACGCTTATGGAAAGTATGTTAATATATATCTTTTTATTATTCTTCGTTTTTCAATGACCATGAGGAAAAATAACTCTTTTTACTATTTAAACACATTCAATTTTAAAGATGAAAGGTCTAAGGCTACAAGGCCATCACAATCATCTAAATATAACTACCTTCTATAACAAATCTTTACATTTGTTTATCACAAACATTATGTTACCAAAAATTAAAATAAAATAATTAAAAAAAAAGAACTATTAAAAGAAACAACATCTGTTGGACATTGTAATAGATTATTCAACCAAAGATAATCCAAGTAGATTAACGTCCATTTCATATAATAGATGTAAGTTTGGAGAAAAAAAATCCTAGTAGATGGGACTTATTAGTGGAATAGCATTTCCAACAATTGCTATTGTTTCTCTTTCGAATTTTAACATATGAAATTTACTCTTTATCTCTAACTTCATCTTACAAGCTTTATATAAATGGATGAAATTGTATGACTTTTTTTTTCCATCAAAAAGCTGCATATGGTATATATCAAAGAAAAAGTTAAACTTTATACAAAACACACTAAGAAATAGGATTTGCGCTAATAGAGGAATCAAATTTTAATCTGCACTAACAAATTTTTTAAACTTAATTTGCACGTAAAGAAAAGATAAAAGATTAATCTTAATTATAATATGAATGGTATTGATAGGAAATCATTCGAAGTATTGGAATTTATTGCAATAAGATAATTAAGAGAGACAAAAAAGTAAATCCTTAATGATTAATATAAAATAAGGAAATGGACAAAAATGTATTTTTACATATATCTATTATAATTTTTGAAGCTTTTAGTGTTTTAATACACATTCATTTGATGTTTTTTAACAAGTACGTCTACTCATAAATTTACTATATATTTACTACGGGCTTTTTTCATCTTGATTTTCGATTCTTTTACTTTTATCTTTATCCACTTTCACTCTTTCTTTCTCTCTCATGTATTTTTCTTCCATTTTGTTTCTATCTTTCTTTCTCCCAAATATGTTTCCTTCTTCTTTATTCTAATGAATTCTCAATCTATATTTTAAAATGCATCCTCTGTTGCAATAGTAATGGTTTATTCATTACTTATCTGCATATACAATGTTTGAGTTCTCTCTCTCTCTCTCTCTCTCTCTCTCTCTCTCTCTTATGTTCTATCAAAAGGGAGGTTATGCAATATAGATTAAAAAAAATCATCAACAACATTTGTTATTTCAGTAAGTAGGTTTAATTTCAATTTTAACAACATATATATACTTGGATTTTGAGAACTTAATATTTGATAAAACACACTTCATTACCTTTTCTTTTTTTTAGTTCGCATGTAAAATCTTAATTGTAAAATTATCTATTTTATTACTCTAAATCTTTACATAGACTATATAGTGAAAATATGTTTTAATAATTGGCGTAATGTTATAAAAAATCCTACTTTTACATTAAATTATCTATACATCTTTCCCTATTTTTTTAAAACATATTTTTTATGTCCTTATTTAGTCCATCACACAATTAATTAGAGTTATCAATTTTGAAAGTTTTAGGTATTTAGTACATCTTAATTATTAATTTTTTTATATTTTTGCAATTTGTAATATGTGGTAGTGTTACACAATTAATTGAAAGTTATCAATTTTAAAAGTTTTAGGTATTTAGTACATCTTAATTATTAATTTTTTTTTTCATTTTGAAAATCCTTTTATAATATGTAATTTATACGATGTGGTTTTAGTTGTGATGTTTATTTTTACATTATTTTATGAGACATGCCTTAGGTATGATCCATTGAGATTTATAATTAAACCTTTTGATTATTTCAATATGTTGACATGACTTTCTTCTTTTTTTTTTTTCTTTTCCAATATGATGAAAATAACTATAATAGCAGCACTAAAATCATATAATGGTTGTTTTATGATATTTTCTTTATCTTTTGGAATCTTTTTCTAGATCAAGTTTTGCTTATACATCTCTTAGTTTTTTTTTTCCCTAGATGAATGGTTGTGACTTTTAAATTTTATGAAAATTATTGCTATATTTAGGTGATGTAACTTTTGACATAATTTCTTTTTGACTTTGGTACATTTTCAATAAGCAAAGTTTTTTTTTTTAATCACTTATGCATTTTCTCTAATTAAGTTAG
Organism: Combretum micranthum; assembly: GCA_024138025.1. Taxonomy (NCBI): domain Eukaryota; kingdom Viridiplantae; phylum Streptophyta; class Magnoliopsida; order Myrtales; family Combretaceae; genus Combretum; species Combretum micranthum. The sequence continues at coordinate 10,099 of JAMXBD010000923.1, read as the reverse complement.
AATGAAGGGTTGCGACTTTTAAGTTTTAGAAAAATTATTGCCATATTTAGGTGATGCAATTTAAAGTGATGTGACTCCTTATATATATTACATTTTCATAACTTGAACTATTACAACACTCATCACATCTATTATAATATATAGTTTCAGAAGCTTTTCTATTATTGTACCTTTTGATTCTAATTATTGTCCATTTTTTTTAAAGTATCACCTATTTGAAAATTTCTATTAGTTAATCATTGTATCTTCTTTCTTTCAACCATTTTAAATCTATCAAATCTTTAAAACATTTCCAATTATTGTTTCACTTCATGAACATATATATCATATATATATATATATATATTTTTTTTTTATTTTAACCATTTTTTATTTTAATCATTTTAGAAATATTGTACCTCTTCATGATTAAGTTTTTGCATTGTGCCTTTTTAATATTACCCTTTCATATTACTTTTTTATATTGATACATTTTCAATATTATACATATTCGTTATCACCTTATTATATTATAAAATATTATGCTATTACAATTTTTAAATATTATAGTATTTTATATAATCATTAATAGACGTGTAAATTATAATATTTATTGTATATTTACAAACGTTATTTAAAAATCCACGTACTGTGTAGATCACTATCTAGTTTTATATTAAAAAACTAAGAGATAAAAACTGGGTTTTCTAAAAGAATTAAAAGTGGAAGTAATAGGAGTTAATGGTTTCATTAATGTTGAAGCATATGAAAAAACTGCACACAAACGTCCAGTTTTAGTATGAGAATAAATACTTAATATACCTTAATGGAATACTAAACAAAAAGAAAGAGCACGGAATTCTTGTTAATTTCTTAATCCGGATCGTTATTTGATAAGAGCTTTAATTTCGTATGTCAATGGGCATAATGGATAATATACGAGAGGATACAATCTTGCAAATTTTGTTGAAAATTATAGCTGACCTTTTTCTTAAAAAAGAATAAATAAATAATTTTTTGAAAACTATAGCTCACCAGCTACTCAAGTCTAGCTCAAGTTTGAGCTACTCGAGTTGTTGTCGAGCTCGAGTTCGAGCTTTAAAATACTCGGCTCGGTGAGCTCGCAAACTTAATCTAGTACTAAATCAAGTTGAGTTGAGTTCTAATTTATCGAGTATCAAATATTGTTTATTGTTAAATCAATATTTAAAAGAATAATCAAGATTAATTGGGTCGAGTTTGAGTTTATCTAGTATTAAATAGAGTCAAATTCGAGTTTAAAAATCAAAATTCGATCGAGTTTGAGTTTGAATCTTTTATTCAAGTCGAGTTCGAGGTTGGTACTATATCAACTCGACTCAACTCGTTTACAGTCCTACTTACTCCGTATGTGGAGGGAGCAACTACAAAAATCAATACTATAAAGAAAAGGTAGAAGAAGAAATCAATAAGAGGGATATAGACAATAGTTTTTTTTTTTTTTTTTTTTTTTGCCATTGGATATAAAAAAATAGTTTGATCAATTGTAAATATCATTGTTAATGAAAAGTTTTTTTTTTCTTGAAAAATAACACCACGATTGCTACAGTGAAAAATTTAAGACACCAACGTTGGTAATTTTGTTTCTTTAACAGTCTAATGATAATAGAAATATGAAGAATAAATCTTCAACCAAATTATTACTAGTTAATATGACAAGTTATGTCAAACCCCAAATTGCTTTAAGGCGTGTCTAGTCTACGACACATAACGCTTAGGCGCTATATGCTAAGGCTAACTTAGTCTATGGTTTATCGTGATCATTGCTAAATAAATTTTAGATTCTAAAATTGTTGAATTAGTTTGTGAAAACAACTGAAAATTTTTCAGCTAAAAATGAATTTCTCAAAATATTTCCCAAATAGACTACTCCAGAGAGTAGACCTATATATATAACTCAACACCATACCACTAGGTATTTTAAAATAAAGAGTTTTAAGTATCTCAAAATATAAACCATGAATTCACAGATAGTCCCTTATTAAAACATAAGTTTGATAGCAAAGTTGATAAAATAGAAACAAGATAATGATCCAGCAGATTCTAGTCAATCCACTCGTCGAGAAACTCTTTAAAGTCTATACCATACCCCATGTAATCATAGGTATCATCATCATAAATCATCAACACCTAAAAAAGAATGGAATAAGCCGGGGCCTAGTGCGACAACAACATAAGCACACATGAAATGGGCACACACACCTGTTCTAAATACAATGCAACAAATATTTATATATTTAAATTAAAGTGTAGTAAACAAAGCCCATATCTCTTATAGGAACGTCTAGTAAATAGCTCCGTTTAGGGGTTACAGCCGTTACTTATTTTTATCCATATTAGTTAGTTGTGATTAAGTTGAGTAACAAAGCCCATATATTAAACTGCTTAATACAACTTCTTTCCAATATGAATAAACATTATCCTGATACCGTTCTCCCTATTAACTACCTACTGAGCTACTAATAACCGTCATTTGTCTAATGTTAATGATGGGGGATGGCCTAAACTCCTAACTACTATGCTGGCACAGTATAGCAAGGTTGTCGCCCCCCGAACTGGGTTAAACGACCACACATAAGCAGCAAGCAATTATTAAGGCCATCTTTAAGTATTAATTCATTTAGGATGTCTCTTCTAGCAAGCAACACATAAGTTACTACGTACCTAGTACAAAATGTGTATTCTGAACAGTAAATGAAAGGCTAGAAGTTAAAGCAGGTGGTAGACTCCTAACAGATATCTAGTCAAAAGATCAATTTATATAAGCACTTAAATCGATTATTGATTTATATTAAACTCACATAAAATACTCATGTTTCTAGTGAATATTTATTTAAAACAACATATTTACCTTATTATTTATAGTCTGTCTTAAACCAGTTACAAATTGAGATGGTTTTACAGGAATTCACTAGTTTGAGTAATAGTTAAGTGTAAATGGTTGGTTTTTGAAGAATTTACTAAGCAAATATTAGTTAATAAGTCTACATTAACTCCATCTGGCTAAGTTGGATAGAATTAATCAGTCAAGCCTACTAAACTCATTTTATGATAATTAAGTCGTTAAATAGTATTTTAAATAAAATGTCCTATATTAAGTTGAATAAACTTTTATCAAGTAAACTAACTCATTTAAAATATAACTATCTTATTTATATCTTTTACAATCTATTTTTACATCTAAATATGTTAAAGAATTTAAACTAGTTTCCTATTATATTTATATTATCTTATAATCTTATATTTATACCTATTTCATTAAATAAATTCATAAAAATAATAAATTGTTTATTCATCTTAAAATTCATATTTTAATGTGAAAACACGTTATTTATCACGCCTCAAAATAGGAGCTGGTAGGATTGCCCTGAAGTTATCGTAACACGTATGCACCATTGATATGAAAACTATCTTGTAAGTTAGAGATTACGAGACTTTGTATTATTTATTTACTTCATAGAATTTAATTACATGGATATATGATATTTATTTAAACATATTATGAAATCTGATTTTCTATAGTCTGTCAGGATCGCAATTTATTGGTATCCCTTACAAATAATAAAAATTGGGTACCAACCAACAAAATACGACATCTTACTTGTTTATACAAGTTATCTAATTTGCATTCTAAGTTCATTATAACCTACACCTCTAATTTCAATAAAGTCCAATAGAGAAACACTCTTCACATATTCCTCTCCCAATCCCTATTAGTATTATTCTTGCACAAAAACTGTTGGGGGTGAGCAAAACCATAGACACAATGAGATAGCCTAACCAGATCACACATCAAGCAATAGCAAAAAGTTTAATTAGCAATCATATATCATGCAATAATCAACTATATGTACAAGTACAAGCTTGAATAATCCAGAATCCAAACAGGATGTAGATTTACGCCCTCTCATCGAGGCTAGGAAGAAGCCATGATGAGTGATATACTGTGCCTAGGAGAATTAGAGAACCAACAAAGAATGGCTCCCGTAAATTCTCACAAATTAATTTTAAACATTTCACTTTTATCCTTGGAACAAAGAAACTTTATTAAGTATTAGCCCTTTTACGTCGATACCACGAGCGGCGCTCTTTCGATGCTATTTTAGTTCTCGTAGAACTGAATAGAACAAAGGTACTCTTGTGTAGAATTAGGAAAATGTCATCTAGAAAAACCAAGTGCGTTACCAGAGAACTGAAATGGTAATACATAACAGGGTCACCACTCCTTTTAATGCAATATATGCAAATTATGCAATGCATATCAATTTTCATTTATGGTGCCAACAGTTTCTAGTCAGATTTAAGGTGATCATACAATTCGTAGATACACATCAACATGCTTCATACAGTAATTATCATACAATAGAATTGTCGCTTATATTATGATAATTTGGCAATCAAGCATACACTAACCATCATATAGTATACCCAATCCCATATGCATATCGGTTGAATATATTGTTACAAATGCAGCTATATTATAAGCACAAACAATGTGATAAGGTCAAAGTTACTCACTTGTTATCCTTGCTAATTTGTTATAGTATGCTACTGGAAATCCAAAATCTGTTATATTTTTCCTATGAAATGAGATAACAGATATCTATTACTATACTATTATTATATATAATGATACTAATGGTATTCTTTCAAGTCCTAATTATCAATTTTAATATATTTTTGTTTACTTAACTAGGAGCCTTGACTTTATATAAATTATATTCTTTTGGTAAAGTTGTAGAATTTTATATAAGAGAAGTCTTCCTAATTTATAGAATATTTTGAATCTTATTTAATAATTCTATTATTAAGCTTTTATTGTTTATGTGGTCTTTTTAGTATGTCTACTTTAAGGTAGTTGATATTTACTATCAATTATTTATTTTCATTTTACTTGTCTTGATCTTAATCAGCATCTATTTTTATTTAGGGTATTTTCTTTATTCTAAATTTATTTAAGTTTCTCTTCCACTTTGTGTCCGTATTGATAGTGAATTTTTATTATTTCTCCGTTTGTCAATCTTATCTGTCTTATGGTAATTGAAATTTCTATTATTTATATAGTTACATTTAGTATTTAGTTCTTTAATTATTTTTTGAACATATTCGTAGTTTCCCAGAGTTTAAATATATATCAAATATTTACTAAACTTAAATTTTTATTTCATCGAATAATTATAGAGTTTGTGTTTAATAGTTCAATATTTTATCATCATTATCGTTATTATTTTTATACCGTTCTTTTAGTTTGATTACCTTATGGTAGCTAATATTTATTTTTTTTCCATCGTCTTTCTCTTGGTCTCATTTCTTATTATTATCAGTTATTTATAAGAATCACATTATTTTTAATTATAATTTATTATCATTTTTCATTTCTTATATATTTACTTATATAGAATAATTATTTATATAATTATTATAATCTAATCTTTTTATCTAGTATAACAAAATGTTTCTTAATTGTAATAGTTGCTAAAATTTAATACTTAATAAAAATTTAAATACACTAAGATATTCATTTTTATCTATAAAATTTTCACATTCTATTTTATTTTTTAATATATATGTATTTTGGTTATGGACGAAACAAATTTTGTTTAGGAAAATTTTGCACGTACGCTGTCATCTAACCTCGCCGGCATTGAATCTTAAGTTTCCGGCCTTTGTGTAAATTTTACATATTATTATTCTAGAGTAAGCTGGCTTCGAAGGCCACCGGCTTATTCATGTACGCCGCTGGCCTTGGGATATATGACATCAACATTCGTGTATTTTTACATGTACAAAATTTTTACGTAGCATTTTCCAGTGTAGGCCGACCTGAATGTCGCCAATTTTCTATGTACGTCGCCGATCTTAGTGGTTTACGTTGCTGGCATGGGGCCAGTGTAGATACTGTTCATCGTCTTTTTCATTTTTTCCTAGTTCGAAATTTATTTTTCTTATATTATATATGTATTATACTTAGTGTTTTAGTTATTTTGAATATTTCCCTATAATCCTTAGCTATTGTTCATAACCTACTAAAACATATAATATTTCATAATCATCTTAACTTGTGATTTTCTAGCTCTACACATATTATAGTGTATAAATAAGGTTTTAAGGTTAAATATTTTCTTGTTTGGGGCTGCTAAGATGATGTTCAATCCTTCCCAAAGCTTGACATGAACCCAAGTTGATAAGAACATGGTTTAAGCTAATTTTATTACATAAATTAACTCAAAACGAATTTTTCCTTACCTTAACTTGCTCCCTTCTAAGCTTGTATGTGTCTGATTAAAGCTTGTTTTATGGAGCTGAGTTTGAGCTGGTGTGTTTTTGTTGTTGTTTTTGAGCTTTTTTTTCTTTTTTTTTTTTCTTTTTGGTTTTATGGTGCAATAGAATATGGCTATTGAAAGTATGTGTTTAAGTGTTTTATTTCCTATTCATTATGATGGTGTGTTTTATAGGTATAAAGGCAGCAATTTGCAAGGAATGTATCTGATCATGAAGATGAGAATTTTCCCTACCAAAAACTCAACTTGTATGTGCATGAATTTGCTGCATATAATGTGATGCTTATTTGGCCAAATTGAATTGGTTTAACAACATGTTACCTTGACGTTCTTTGATCCAACTTGACTCTTTGTTTTGCAAATTTCGGCTGGGCAATTTGGGCAAGTTTTCAGCTGCAAATTCATGCTGTTTTCCACTAAAAATGTATAGCTTAAATTATAGTTTCATTTAGTTAATTAATTATCTTAGTTTTAGGATAGTTTACCAAGTTAAATGGTATATTTATATCAATTACTTTGGAGTTCTGTCTCAAAAATTTATTTAAACTTTTTACAAAATTTCTAGATTATCTTTGAGTTCAATTATGAGTTTAAAATTTATCTCAAACGATTTGGGTTTTCTAAACTTAATAGACTAATTTTGGTTTCAGTGTCTATGAGCTTCAGAATTCTCTAACTAGAACAATGGTGAAATCCAAACATTTATTCGCAGTCTAAGTTGTTAGTTATGGATCTCTTTTCATTTTTTTTGTGTATTTATAACCCTAACGATTCATTCTTAAATTATTATTTCCTAACTATAAGTTTTATTGATTATTTACTTTTTAATGCACTTGAAATCTTATCTTAACTATTTCTATATTTTGAGTTTTCGAAACCCATTATGAAATCTTATATTTGGTATTTATTAGGGTCAAAGAATTTTCTTTTCGGGTTTTCAACTATATATGTGTTTATTGCTACTCATAGGTTTATTTTTAAGATTTTTATCAAGTTATAAGTTTAATATCTATTTTATATTTGCTATGTTCATTTTACCAGTTATGAAATTCTTGGGGTTACAATGGTTAAATTAGAATTTTAGTCTCTGTAGACTCAAAATTATCTAACTAAAGTATTTGTATAATTCAAATATTTATTTAAGGTTTAGATTCTTAGGTATTGGCCAGTTTTTTTAATCTTTTCGTGTATTTTATAATTCTAATGATTTATCTTTGAACTATCTTTTTATAACCAATAAGTTATAAAATTAATCGTCTTTTATTATAATTGAAATTTAAGATCAACTATGATTATTTGTTGAATTATTGATACTTGTCACATAATATTATCTTTTATTGTATATAAATTATTTATCATAATTATTAATAATAGTTCATTTTCTAGTGCTATTTTATAGTTTTAAAATATTAAGGATATTTGAAAATCATTGTATCATTATTAGAATCTTATTTTTCTAAGTATTGAACTTAAAAAACTGATTTTGGAATTTTAGTAACGATATGTTTATCATCAATCATTATTTATTTAAATTGTGGAAGTCATAATTTGCATTTGAAATTTTATTGGTAAGGATTCTAATTTTTCTAACTATAATCAAATTTGTTCATACTTTAATAACTTCAATTCACAAAAAATTGGGAGCGATTCTTGTTACTTTTATTATAGTTCTTTATGATTCTATATTATATTTTTAATAATTATTATAATAATGTTATATAAAACTAGGAGGATTACATTATTTAAATTTTTTTCACATTCATTTGATTAGGATCAATTTATCTTAAATTCTAATATTTTCATTTCTATAGGAAACTAGTGTGTACCCTATCTTTTTCTATTGATTCACTATCTTAAACATGGGTTCTTAAGCTCAAATTTTTATATAAACTTCCTAACACATATATTTACATGTTTATAAGTTCATTTGGCCTAAACTAATTAGTTAATTATGGTTTTATTTTCAATTACACAAATCTGTACAGAAATAGGGAAACCAGTGCGACGATCAATTGGTTCACTCAAATTTGACCATCAATGTAAGCCCTTATTTTTTCGATACTCTTAGAAAATAATCTTAGAACTAATATCAAAATTGATACCCTAAAAACCAACCCAAGTTAAAATCGAACTCTAGAAACCCTAAACAAGATCAAATGCAAAATTTCATAATGTTAAGAAAAATAGCACCTTCAAAAACAGAAACAAAAATCCAACAATTGTTCAACTCAAAATCTTTAATCTAAGCAATTCGTTTATCTTATCAATAACATGCAAATTGAAACAGTATGTCCATATATGTTCAATAACCAAGTAATAGGAAATATTTTTTTAAGTCAAAATTTGACTAGTTAAACGAAACTGCTCCTTAATATGCAAACGAGATAACTCAAAATTATTAAACTAAATTCTTCTATCAATCGTGGAGTCAAATTTAAAATTAATACCAAAAGTCAAACCAAGTCAACAATAAACCTTCAAAGCCATTGACCCTATTAGACAATTTTAAAAACAGTAAAATATTAAATAAATCATAAAAATAGAGTAAACTTAATTTTTGAACTGAATATATAAGTATAACATAAAACCTTGGATTTTGCAACCTTACGAATAAATTGTGAAGCCGGAATTAAAATCGGATCCTACAGAATCAACTTAGGTTTACCCTAAGACCTAGAATGTTTAGATCCGGTAGTCCCGCGCTCAAAACTCTAGAATAATAAAAATGAATTAATCATAGATTATAGTTCGAAATAATGTCTTGTAACCTAAAAAGATTAGATTCGACAAAAATTTGTCTCTTCCGAATCCAAATGGGATCGGTTTTAGAAAATAAGGTGCTAGCACGCAAAACAATGAAAATATTCAAAAAACCAATCTACACTCATAATAAGATAAGGAATCGTAAAATATCACTTATAGAATTTTTTTTTTTTTCTTCTAAAAATATCAGATATAGCTTACTTATATGTATTTTTATTACTACTAGTATTTTATTAGTCTTATTTACTGTTTAATTACTATTCATTTATCTCTATTTTTTATTACTACCTACTTCTTACAACCTATATACCTATTTCTTATATTTTCTCTTCCAATATTACTTTTTACTAAACTTATCTTATATTTTACTTACATTTCATTAACAAAATTAATTTTTAATCTCTCCCTCACTCTTCCTTCCCTCATGGGCGGACACTCTCTCCTCTTTTGCCCTCTATTTCTTTTCTTTTTCATGTATTTAAATCACTCCAAAATTTTATCTTAAAACGCTATGAATACTCCATCCTTCCTTCTCATTTTACACACTTTTTTCTTTACATAACAAAACTCTTTCAAATTAAAAACTCAACATACTCTCTCCTCTCCACTCCCTCATTCATGCCACCCATACATATAATACACTCTCTATTTGTTCTTTCATATTTTCTTCATCCATCTTCATCTATCTTAGGTAAAACACTAAACTCCCTCTTTAATTTAGGTTGACATAACACGAAAAATATGTGTGTTTTGATTTCATATAAAAATCCCCATGATGCTCATGCTAGGGAATGGAATCATGAAAACAACATGTTGCTCATGTCTTGTTCAACTCCATAATTTATTCATGTTATGTTATTTTCTTGAACCTAACCTAACTCTTTATATGTCATTATGTATAAATATATGTATATATGTTTTAGAGCCTAAAAGCTCACTAATCTAACCCTTAATAATTCTTTATTTCATACTTTCCATGTCTATTTTTACACAAATAATTAGAACTAGTCAAATTATAGACTTAGACTTGCCCTAAA